>JANPWX010000331.1:1648389-1694344 GCA_024734555.1 Trochalopteron elliotii | reverse complement strand
TTTTAATGTTAGGAAAGAAAATGTTAAACTGTGCTTTACTTTTCCCTCTTCCCCCATAAGAGATCCTGCAGGAACGTAAGGGAAACTTGCCACCTAAAACCTGCATGGCCAGGAAATATTCCGGATAACTCTCACCTCTTTCTTTACAGTGGCTGGTGTTATTAGCTTGGCACCCTTCAGAGCACAGCATGGATGTCACTGCTTGTCGCCTCAAGCAGGATTGCTGATATGCTTTATCTTGGGGATAAGAACCGTCCAAAACAGAGGGGTTTGTGGTGGGTCCAAGGTCGCAGGGCAGTCGTTCACAGCATCACTGTAGGAATCCAAGGGCTTCCCATCGGGTTGGATCTCAGACCACACACAAATTGCACTTTTACCTCTAGTTTAGAGAAAGTGTAGCATTTTTAGCAAACTTCACAAATGAATTGGTGTACACGGCTGCTGATCTTTTTGGACATCAACTTTGACAGGACTTGCTGTGGGAAAGATCCTTATCAAGATCTATATAATATATAACATAAGATACAACCAGCTAGAAGTGTCATTAGTTTACTTTCCCTGTGTCCTTCCCGAGGGCATACCAGTGTTGTGCAGAAACCTTTTGAAATACCATACAAGGTACTATGAAGCTTTATTCTGGACTTCGGCAATACTGTCTTCATTCACTAGTGTTTGACAACCCCTCCAAATACAACTCTTTCTACCTCCTCTTATGTTTGGGGATTCATGGAACAGCTACCACATAAAGTTGTAACAGCTGTGGGGTTTTTTCCCTTTTGCCACTAGGAGTCTTCCATATAAAACTTTATAAAAAACTTCCATAAAGCATAAAAAGACTACATGTGCACACTGGAGGCAGAGGAGGGCTGAACAAAGTCTTGCTGCAGACCTGAAGCACCTGACACTTCCCATAACCTTCTCTCTCAGTATGACTGAAACACTGTGCTTAATCGCCCTTGTCTCTTGGCATAGGCAGTTGTCTTGTGTGCTTATCTGGAGATGGAAGGCATTGATCTCAGGGATCGGTCTGTGATCGAGCTGGGAGCTGGAACTGGATTGCTGGGAATAGTGGTCACGTTACTAGGTAAGGGCTTTTTTGTTGTCTCGTTTAAAGAAAATCACAACTGTAGTAAAACTAGCTTTTTTACATGTACATGCCTGGTATAGGAGTGAGCACCAAAGCTGCATGTGTTAACTGTGATGGTTCTTCTCTGAGTCATCTTCCTTCCTTGTTAGACTTGAGAGCCTGCTGTGATGTTTGTTGTAGTGATGGTGCCACTGCAGTTTACTTTATGGCGGGACCCTGTCGAGGCTGAGGCCTGTTGCCATGGCAGGCAGCTCAGCAGCATTCAGCTCTGCAGCTATTCCCCCCCAGGGAACAAGAGCTCTGCTTCCCGTCTTCCTCTTGTCCTCCAATGCAGATAAAGCTACAGACAGAAACTACTCCTTGAGCTTGCATAAGCCTTTCATTAGCCTGTCTTGGAGACAGGGCATGGAGAAATGGTTTGCTGCTGATCTGTCTGTGGCTGAAGCAGGAACTGTGTACTATGTTAAATTTGTGTTATCTTTCCCGGGTTAATTTTGTAACTCAAAGCTCTATAGTGGCTGTGAAAGGTGCCTATTGAAATCATAGAAACAAAACAATTTGACAAAATACAGTCATGCCATGTGAAATCACACAGGCATAATAACTTTTGTCTGACCTGTGAAAGAGGCTCTCTGCCTTCCTCTCTCCTACAGAAAAATATGGAATTGGAGCAGGTTAATTTTAACACCCCCTGTAATTTATTCTTTTGTCACATATGGAAAGGCCAAAAGTAACTCCTTGAGTTTCATGTATTAAGAAAAAGCACCAGAAAACATGTTTTTTTCCCCACACAACTTAATCTTCATGTAGACGACGCTATATTCTGTGCCTGATGAAGGGTAGGACGTCTGTAGACAGAGGGGTTTTGCTTGTTTTGTTCTTTTGTTTGTTTGTTTTTAATCAGGCAGCTCAGGGGGGCTGTTAATGTTTAGCAGGAACTAAGGAGCCTGTTGGAGTTAGAGCACTGTATTCCACATGCTGTCTTAAGGGACATGGACTGAGAGTGTGAGCCATGTCCTCCTGTCCCCCTTAGGTGCCCATGTTACCCTCACAGACAGGGCGGCAGCACTGGAGTTCCTGGAGTCAAACGTGCAGGCGAATTTACCCCTTGAACTACGTCCCAGAGCTGTGGTGAAGGAGCTGACGTGGGGAAAAGACCTGGATAACTTCCCTCCAGGAGCATTTGACTTCATCCTGGGTGCAGACATCGTTTATCTGGAGGAAACGTTTGCAGAACTGCTTCAGACACTGGAGCACCTGTGCTCAGAGCGGGCGGTGATCCTTCTTTCCTGTCGTATCCGCTATGAGCGCGATCTCAAGTTCTTGAAGATGCTGAGAGAGCGTTTCTCTGTATCCGAGGTCCATTATGATTCCAGTAAGGATGTTCATATCTACAAAGCACAGAGGGGCAGTCGCAAGGATGACTTTTGACTCTCTGCTTTGTTAATAAGCCATGAATGCTGTTCAATTCTCCCCTTTGTTTCTACTCAATACACTTGTTCCTAAGCATGAAGTTGCAGTTGTGTTATTTCACTGGCTTCTTGTTCTGCTGGTCTTGTCTGATCTCTGGGCCTGATACAGCAAGGAGTGTACTTCTGTTCTGCATATTGAACTTCTGCTTCATTTCTGAATAGAGTCGTATAGGGTATTCCACTGTCCTTTTATTAAATGTAATGTTTGAAACTGAGTCAAGTTGCAGAAATCTCCAGCATCAAAATTGTTATAGTAAAAGGTTTGTTGTCTGAAATCAAACCACATGTAACTTCTGGGGGAAACTTAAAGAGATTACAGTGGGTTTTTTCCCCTTTATCGCTTCCTTAACTCTAGAAAAGCAAGAGTGGATGAAATAAAAGCTAATGTTCCAGCTCTAAATGCTTTAACTCTTCAGGACTTCTGCATCTTAGAAGCTGTGGCAAAAGAAACCACTTAAAAGGCAAAAAGAACCAAAGGCAGATGCTATAAAGCTGTTCTATTGCTGTCACTTCTGTGTTGAAGAGGCACAGTGAAATAAAGAACAAGAACTAGAGGGGCACTGGGAACAGGGATTGCCAGGTAAACCAGCTTAGAAATCAGTGGTATTTTTACCTGACTTGCAAGTGAGTGGGCCATGCCTGCAAGTACTGAAGCAGTTGTGGTTTCCCTAACGAGTCTGCCTCACACAGATCAAGGCTTCTTGGAGGAGATGCACATGCACATGCGCCGCCGGGAAAGTGCAACAAGGAGACTCAAGCTGGTCTTAAAATATCAAATCAGCCCTTGACTCTCAAAGTACTGCTAGATAATGTTCTACTTTGTGCCTTTGTGCTCCCTCTGGCTCTGAGAGCTGTTATTTAGGTGCTCTGTAAAGTCTTTGTAGCAGGGGAAGTACTTAGTCTGGCATTACTTGGGACCTTGGGGCAGAGGTTTCAGTGTGCTTTCAGTGCATAGCGGTAGTTAAGACACTAAGTAACAGATTTCATACCTTGAGCTTGTAAAAGGCATCTGTGTGTTTATCCCACAAGATCGGGGAGTCCAGCTCGCACCAGCAGCAGACTTCCTTCTCTTTCTAGTGGTTGAAGAGTGAAACTGATGAAAACAATGGGCTATCAGAAGACAGCTACACCTCTAAATGCAGGAATTGCTTTACTATCTTTTGGTTTTTTGTGTGGATGTGGAACCTCTTTTTGCTTTAAACTCAAAAAGCCTGAGGTCAGGCTCAGACTTTGAGCATGTGCATGTGTTTGCCACTGGCAACAGCAAACAGCTTTGTAGAACAAAGCAGCAGCTGCTTGGGGCCATGGACATTTTGCAACTTTTTTGTCAATTTTGCTCCCATCATACTTCCTGGTCGGTGGTCCAGAAGTGCTGTGATGACTGTAATGTGGAAATGACACATCATTAAGGTTTGTGCTTCATCCCTGACACATCTCTTGCATGTTCTCAGCGAAGTTCCTTGCTTGGCTTCAGACCCCGTGTGGGAGTTGCTGCTCTGAAACACTTGCTGTAACAGTATCCTCAGAAGCCACATGGTGTCACTAAAACGGTACTTAGGCAGCTGGCTGGGAATTTGCAGCCTGAAACTGGAGTTGGAGTCAGTTTGGGGAAAGGAAGACAACACCTTTAATTGAAAACAGATCATAAGATGAGCTCTCATGTGTCAGGTGTAGCTTCTTCTGTCCTACCAGCTGGGTGAGCAGTGGTTGAAAAGAATTATGAGCTTTCCCCTCTCTCTGGCTCTAGTTTTTGGAATGTGGCTGTAAGTTCTCACCTCTCCTCTTCCTTTTCCTCTCCACTGGTGTTTCCTTGTCTCCTAGCTCATCTGGGATTAGGCATTAGGCTCATGTGTAGCTCAGGCTCCTCTTGGGCTGGAGCTGGCAGAAAGCAGTGTGCTGCTGCCTGGGCTCACGAGTGCCCAAGGGAGTTTTCCTGTGGGAGAAGCCTGGCAGTGCTCGGCCCTCACAAGAGGCTGGAGCTTGCAGCACTGACAGCCACAGCAGCTTGCACTGTTGCCATAGCAAGAACATGCTAAAAAGCCTGCTTAAATAGCACAGAATAAAGCACAGAATAAAGGCTGGTGCAGCAACCTGCACACTTCTAAGAAGGGGTTTTTGCCTCAGGCCTTGCTTTGACAATAGAAAGTTTTGTACTTTTAAAACAAATTAGTTTAATTCCATGTCTAATTGCTAAGTTTTCAGTGTCAAATTTCCCATTGCTGCTGTTACAGCCCACAGCCATCCTGCCAGCACAGGAATGTGCCAGTAGAGACCAGGCTTGGCTTCTTTCACCGTGCTGCTGTTACACAGCACAGCTGTGCACACCCAAGGGAGGATGTTTGAAGGCTGAAGTGATGCTAGTGCCTGTAAATAATTGTGGAGAAAAGCACAAGATGGCACTGGCAGCTCAGATGAGTGCCTTGCCCCTGACCTGCAGAGTTCTTGGTGGCCCCTCCCCAGCCCAGCAAGTGGCACCCTCCAAGGGGACACCTTCTCCTCTGACTGCTACTGGGGTGCAGGTCCTCTTAGATTTAGGAGACTAGATCCAGGAATATTGCAGTTAGGCCACAACCATGTGCATGTCAGCTGTGGTTGCATTTAAACCTGGTGCATCAACAGTGAGAATGTAACTGAGCTGAAAGCGGCAGTCCATCCCCCCTGGGCAGTGCTGACACCCACGTGCACCAGGCACTGAGCACTGCCTTCCACTGTCCCTGGCTGGGCTTCACAAATTTTTTTGTATTCCCATCACACTTACCTTCAGGGAGAGGTCAGGAGTGAGTCAGGCTGCAAGTGAATCACACCAGGTGTGCAGGACAAATAGCAGAGGTGTAAGTGCTGGTGAGTGAGCACAGGGAGCAGCCCTCTGCAGTGACACCTGCAAACTCGGGTGTCCCAACCCACGGGTCCCACGGGAGCTCCTGCTCTAGGATGAGATGATGCATGACAACAGCTGTTGCCAGCAGCTGTTTGGCAATTGTACCAACACCCTGCCCAAGCACTTTCTGTCACCCTGTTCATCCCTGCATAGAGAATCCCACTTTCCTTTAGGTGGTTGCATTGCACTGATCCTGTTTTGTAACAGATGAACTGAGCTCATCTGCAGAAGGATGTGTTTGGCATATGTCCCTGGGTGGTGGGGCAGTGCAGAGTCTCCTGAGAAATTCACTCGCTCTAGGGAGTGGGTCCCAGCCACAGGAAAGTCATCAGGTAAGACACGACCATGCTGTGATACTGAGAAACCACCTCTGAAACATTTGCAAGAGAACAAACTTTTCTGAAATGTCACTGCAACCAAGGTAATGCTTGATTGATAGTAAGATACATAGCTGACTACACAGGGATCTGTTACCCAGTTCTTTTTAGTGCAAAATTCAAGCCAAACAGCATTTTTAGCTCCCGGACTAACCCCTGTTTGGGATTTTCTCTCATTACTGTAGATTTTTCTGAGCAAGAACATGAATGGCATTACAAAAACTAGAAAATCCCAGCTGTAATGAGCTGACCTTAGTGCTTCCCCTTGATTTCACTGGAGGTGTGTTTACCCCAGTGCTGAATTTGTTCTCCTGGCTTCCATCCCAGTGTTTGGATCCAGCCTTGCAGATTACATAATAGGGTTGTGATCCTTGCAGTGTTTGCTGCCTTCTGTTTCTGTTCTGTTCTAAAGACCAGTAGTACATGGTTTACAAGAATACTTAAAAGTGAGACATGCAGCATGTTTAAACTGTGAAAGGCATAAGCCTTTCAAACATTATTAAACAACAGAACTGCCACCAGAATGGATACTGGAAAGCAGGTTTAAAAATATCAGGAGGAAGAGAAACTTTGTTTTTCAGGATTTAACCTCTGAGTAATCTAAATTAATTAAGATTAAAAATGCCTTCTCTTTGAGGAGAATACTTAGGGCAGGGCACAGATTGAGAGGACACCACAGACTGCTCAAAATATGCCTTTTCCCCTATTACTCCAGCTACCATTTGCCACTAAATTAAACTAGTGTAAATGGAACACCCTGCTCAAAAAAGAGACTTAGTAGAGTTTTTTAAAGCATGTTTATGTGACTGCACATAAATGTTTGTGTAAAAAGGGAGTTATGACAGTTTATACCACAAAAGTTACAGTAAGAAAAAGCACTTCTTTATGACAATAATTCACAAATTCACAAGAATCACTTTAATATACAAAGCAATTACTACCATTCTGAAACACAAAGCAGCTAATATGTACATAGTGTTAATAAAATGCATTATAACCCAGTACAATTTTTTAAACACAGATAAAGCACAAAAAAAAGTAAAAAAAAAAAAAAACAAACAAAAAACCAAAAAACAAAACCAAAAACCGAAAACAAACAAAAAAAACCAAAACAAAACATAACACAACAGGGATGTTTCTAGATTTTTGGGGAGATGTAAAAAAGGATTTATTTCCCCCCAATGATGGATTTTCATTTAATCTTTTAACTTCCACACGTATGTGGGAGTCAAGCTCAAATACCCTGTTCTGTGCTGACATGGTTTGGGTAAAGAATCAGAAATGCAGATGTGGTGGACATACTCTTTCCAGCTTACACTACAAAGGGAGAATAATAACCCTCGCTCTGGAAGCTTCCCTGAAAAACATTGTTTCAAAACAATTTCAAATTATAAATCCAGAGTAGAAACAACTCATTTCTGAAGTGAACAACCAATCTGTGCACAAAAGTCTGTGGAGGGGTTGGCTGCCAACTAGCACCTCTTCTTGCCCTGTTCCCACCCCAAGAAGTCCACTGTAAGCAGCACAGTTTCAAATCTCATATAAACTTGAAGTTGTAGAACTTTTTAAAAAAATTCGTGTTTTAATATAAATAAAGATAATTAAACACACAAAAAATGGAGTGGCACCTGGACAAAACACAACTTGTGGAGGGCACCCAAACATCCTTAGTTCTTAAGAATGACCATTTCCAGGTAAGTGACTGACTCAAGGCCTGCTGTCCCCATGCTGTCACTCAGCTATCCCCTAATTTAGAGAAATATGCAGCTGAGGCTGAGGGAACTGCTGGAGTCCTAAGTGCAGTGACTGCTCAGCTTACAGAGTGTGCTAGCCATGGGTCACTCCAGCCTGTTCCTGGCCCTTTCCCTGCCAGCACACAGCTCCTGAGGACAGCTGACAGCTCCTGCCTCTCCTGCTGAAAGCGAGCCCTAAACTCACCACAGAGCAAGTCACAAACCTGCACTTGCAGTGCCAACAGGTCACTCTCTTCAATTTGTGCTATGCCAACTAGCCCAAGCACATCTCTTTGCAGGCCACAGCTCAAATACATTTCAAACACATTCCAAGACAAAACACTTGAAATGCAAACCCTCTTTACACCATCTGGATTTGTGGTCCCTTTTCCCCGAAGATTCACACACTTAAGTCTATCTATCCACAGAGCTGAACCTGTCACAAACAACACAGCAGGTGGATTTCAGCACCCTCTCTTCACCAGCCTGGTTCCTTCCAGACCAATTGAGCTTCAGGACACATTCAGGCTTTTGTAAAATCAGTCTTTTACAGCTAGCAAATTACATGGCTCAGAAAAATGAGTTCCGAGGCAGACGACAGAGAACCATCAATGTACTGTATGCTTTTTAAAACCTGCTCACAGTGACAGACTTCAGGGTTATAGTTAAATTATCATCATTCCTGCAAAAGAAAGGTGGTTGTGCTTTTCTTTTCTTTTCAAGCAGGGTGACACACTGTCAATGTACCTTTACTTCCTGGTGTCAAATTACTGGAAAGCCTTTCGATTTATTTTCTTGGAATGCAGCTTGTAAAATCCGCAGACAAATCTCAAATTATGAAAAGGGGAATAAAGTGGCTGAAAAATAGTTTAGCTTTCCTTCCAAATTAACCTCCCTTTCCCACATGGGATCACTGAACTAGTTCTACTCTAAAAATAATTTCACATCCATGCTCTATGTACTGCTCCGAGACACCACACGCTTGATTCCTGCCCCTTCAGCTCTCCTGCCCTTCTGAAGCAATGCCTGCTGGGCACCAGGTGCTGATCCACAAGTTCCATTAGCAAAGGAGTCAACTGCTGCGGAGGAGTGAACTGTGTGCAGGCAGCAGCATCACAACCATTATGCCAGAAATCTTCTCAAGCAAACCAAATTTATCTTAATTTTTTTTGTCCTCTGTGTTTTGTTTGGTTTTTTTAAATTTTCTTTTAAAAGTGCACATTTTAATTAAACATTTACAAAGAACATAGTGTAACAAAAATAAATACATGACCTTTTGGTTGGATCGTTGACAAATGTTACATCACTAACCAGGCTCCAGGGTGAAAAAAATTACAGTAAAATCAAGGTCTTAGAAAATCAATTAAATCCTCCATGAACTGTCATAGATTTGCAACCACTGATACCAAACTTGCTTTGATGGGTGGACTTGTCTTTAAACTACAAAAAGCACTGTCTGCCGTAAATGAAAAAACAAAATGAAAAAGCAGGTGCCAGTTTTCACTAAGAGATGACTACTTGCTGCTGCAGTTTACTGGAAGCCCAGATTTAAAAAAAGCAACCTGTGGTACAAATTTAGGTCAGAAACTATCAGGGCTGTTTTATCCTTATTAAATCTTTTTTTTTTTTTCCTGAGCCTCTTAATGATTCTAAACACCCCACCAATTTTCTGACCAATGTACAAGTACCAGAGAAGACACTGATCTACAATGCAAATGCCAACTCCAGGCTAGCCAGAACTACAGGTGTCTGAGCAGTCCTGACAAGCACAACAGGCTAAAATTGTGCTTTTGGATACAAGCAACGGTGCTGGCAACTACCCAGTGCTGGTGAAATTGCTGCCTAAGGAAGAATGCATTGCCACTACCCCAGGAGGAAAACAGAAATCTTACCAGTGGTTCCTTTAGAAAATAACACCTTAATAACCTTTCCAAATGTTTTGCCTTTGATATATAGCTGCCAAAGAGAAAAAGCACAAAAGTGAATTACTCTGGGTGGTGGTGGTGGTGGTAGTAAAACAACTGTTTACATAATTTCAAAAATCTTCATCAATAAAAAACAAACTTCACAAAAGCCACGAAAGATGAAATAAAATTCTTGAAAATGGGTAACTGAGACAGCACAAAACAAATCAATAATAAGCGCTAAAATAACGCAGCCCAGAGCTACTGGGGTGAGGGGAAGCTTTCACACACACACACACATCCACACACACCCAGACACACAGAAAAGTAAAAATTCTTTTCCTGACCTCCATATACTATAATACTCAGCATTCCTGACTTAAAAGCTCTCAGAGCTGTAGATTATATACTGTGTGTATATATATATATATATGTACATATATTATACATATGTATTTTCCAAGAATATCTAAATTAAAAGAGCACCTTTGACAATATCTTAACTGCCTGATTGGTGCTGTTGTTTTGCAAAATAATGACATTACAAAAATTATATTTCAAACCAATTCTTGTTTATTATGAACATAACGGATCTAGCCCTTTCTAACCCTCTCTTCAGGTAAAACAGTCTATCAGTTCTTGAAAACTCACAACTGTGAGATATAAAACTAATCCTCCCTCCCCCTTGTCAGCATAATTTCCATCCTACTTCCAAATGGCCTTAGTTTATAGAAACTTATTACCCCAACTTCACTACTTGGTAAATAACATAGGAATGGATTCCTGTGTCACATTCTTTCCCTTTTTGGGTCAATATGAATAGTAAAGCATGTATGGGTAGCCTAGCCAGCCCCGTACCTGGTCTAATACATTTTTATTACTGTAATCTATAATTTTCATTAAATAAATTTGTGTCCCCTAAATCCTCAGTGCAGCATAAATAAAAATAAAGATTCTTGCAGACCCCCATGTACTTTGAATTACATTCCTTTTCTTAGTGAAACTTTATTTGCTAATGAAGCCTAGACTAAAACCACTACAGGCCACTTGCAGACCACACACAGACAGACGGGTAACACAGTTATCCTCTCACTGCCACACAAATTTGCACAAACTGTGCATAAGGAGAATCCCACCTGGGCACTGTTTTGGGATCCCATGCCCATTCAGCCCCCAGGCTTTGTGCCCAGTGATTATCAGCAAGCTCTGGACAGTGTTTCATTACCCACCAGACACAGCTCAGCGCCCAGCTCGCCTTGCTCAGGTTCACAGCAAAACCTCACATTTTTGCAAACAGATGTTCTACAAAACAAAGAGCCTTAATGTGGGCATATACAGCCTTTGAGTTTCTCAAAGCTGGACAAACCATTCCATGTAATTGCAAATGAGGCCACCATGAGCTTCACATTTTACAAGAATGACTCCTGTATTATCAACATTTCTATTTCAGTACTCGTTCTGGAAAATGTAACCGTTTTATGTATTTGTATTTGCTGATTTTAAGAATCAGATAATTTTTATAAAAGCACTGCTGAGAACTTAGGGTCTTCTTTAAATTTGCATTGCTAAACTAATAGATTCATCTCCCATTAAATAAAAACACAAAAATCAACTCTATGGCAGATAAAAATAGACCATTTATAAACACCCACAAAACCTGTGAAAGTGAATTATTTCATATTTCTGATACTTATGTTCTCTTCTTGAAATACAAGTGTAATTTGAAATTCTTGATAACTCTAGATTTAACAATAATGCTGTAATTTTAACCCTGCTCCTTTTAAATTAAGTCTCTTGGAAACTGAATGCCCTCTCAAATGAGAAATCCAGAACTTTTAATACTGCTTAGGTGTTTGAGACTCAACTGCCCAGCGTCTTCCAAGTATTTTTCTTATAACGTGACACTGATTGTATAACCTTTTAGAAGCTTGTGTGTGAAATTTATCCTAAAAAGAGATAGAGTGAATGGGAAAAAATATTAGCTAATACTCTGCTAGGCAAGGCCTTACTATTGACCAGAGCCTTAGCCGTATGTTTTTATACATAAAAGTTTAACCAGAAGCCCAAAGTAAACTTACTCCATCAAATGACCCAAGTTAACACAGTGAGAGACTGGCTTCAGGGGGCCAGTACACAAACCACCCATGATTCTTTTGGACACATTCTTTTTGACAATTTCTTGACTTTCTTTTTTGGTTCCTTTTGAGCATGATTCTTTTTAAGTCCTAATGCTTAGTACAAAGGGTTTTTTTTAAATATTAACTACCTTTTTTAACACCATAAATCTGGGAAAGATCACAGTTCCTCAGTGCACAGAAAAAAAAATGGTCTTGCAAACATCTGAGGCACATGAGTAATTTTAGTTGCAGGAACAGATTACTCAGTAAATCTGACCCTTTCCCTGAAAAAAATATCCCAAATAAATTAAGATTTTAGTTAACCTGGCCAGGCTCAAATAATCACTACTGGCCCTTGTGAAGCAGGAGTTGGAATATTTGTGTTCGAAGTCCTCCTTAATATTTGAGGTTTTCGTAGTAGTTGTCATACTGCAACTTAATTTATGTATAGAAGACAGCCTCAAAGTTTGAAAAATAATTTAGTAAACCAGGCTGATATTTCTATTGAGAACAATAATTTCCATTGCATAAGACAGTGGTAGGGAAATAAAAACAACCTCATTGCTTGAGAGGACTTGGGACACAGACCATACTTCATCAGGGAGTACTTAAGTGGAGTTGGCCATGCTTCAACTGTTAGTTATTCAGCATACAAATAGGTAGTGCTTTCATGTGTTACCCCTGTTTACTATGTGACTGTTTTCAGAACATCATGACTGCATCTTTTTTTAAAATTTTCTTTCCCATCCAAATATCATTTCCCAGCCTATATCCTATGAAGTTGGTGTCTGTTTTCTGTGCATTCAGAATGCTGAACGCACTTGCACACATAAGCCATGAGAAGCAACAACTGACCAGTGAAGCTCATTTCAATGCATTTGTTTCTGAAGTATGGAGAAGGTTTTACTAGCCCAGGAGGGCTTAATACAGATTGCAAATGAAAGTCTCTCCTGGGCTAGTTTGAAGGTCTGTTATCTCCACACCAAGAACATGACAGTGAAGCGCCCTTCATCTGGCATGCTGCTCAGCCATGTGTTTGTACAGTTCAGCATGAATGTGCAAAACCAATTTGGCAACCATTGCTTCTTCATTGTACCATGCATGCTCCACCTATGAGGCCCACAGTTCTCTGGACCAAGAGGCTGGGGTGGTTCTGTCTCTAAGGCAATGGAAAGAGCTCAGCACAATTTCTTGACATCTTTACAAAAGGACCCTCCCCACAGTAACTTCCCAAGTGACCACTGTTACTCCTTGAAGAGGATCGGGAGACGAGAAAGAAGCCTGTTCTTCTTCACGCTGAGACTGATGATGGAATTCATCTTGTAAGGGGAGAAGTGGAGGCAAGTACTTGAACATTCACAGTTTGATGCAAAGCACAGATGAAGTATATTCTGTAGTTGCTTCAGGCAGTTTTGCGCATAGAAAAAAAGAAATGTTTAGAAAATAAAAAGTTTACTTTGTCTTTCTGGGTATAGCCAGAACCAGTCTCTATCCCACCTGGACAAGTGAAAGTGAGAATCCAAAATTAATCTGATTTGTGGCAGTAAAGGTCCTTAAGTGCTTTCAACTCCTCAATCAGTGTCTTGTTTTGGTTTTCAAGCACAGCCACTCGATTTTCTAGACATTTCACATACTCCTTTTTCTTCCTGCGACATTCACGTGCTGCCTCTCTGCAAAGCAAAAAAGGCCACTCAAATCCAGAACAATCATTTGCAGACATGGGCTACCTAACTGCTTTCAGGCAAACTTTTACTAGTACTGCCATTTTCAGAATATGGAGCTACTGTTAAGAAATGCAAGTGAGGAAAAAACACCGAGTGCATAACAACTGCTCCTCACAAATCACACACACTCAAGATCCACATATCATTTCAACATACAGATCCCAGTAACACAGCACCAATTAAAAAAAAAAAAAAATCTCTCTCTCTCTCTTTTTTTTTTTTTTCCTGTGAGCAAAGGATCCTACTCAGTGGTAAAATTTTGCTCCAGGATTTACATTGAAGCCTTCAGGCTGAGTCAAATGCTCCTGCAATAATTTGATTTTATTAACATCTATTATTCTTCTTTCAGAGTCTAACTTTTCCCTTTGCTGCAGTCCAACAAGATGATCAACTGGTGTAAAAAAGTGCTGTATTTAGAGCATTCATGTATTGAGCAATGCTTTAATTTTAATAATGATGTCTGCATCACTGCAATGATACTATTAATGACTCAAATAAAAATAATTTTTTAAAAAATCACAAAATAAGCAGTAGGAATTCTTTAGTCCCTGTCAGCTATATACCAAAAACAGACCTCAAGATAGTCAAACTTCTAAGTCTTGCTTGTAAAGAGTGAGCTGCCTGTAGGTAACTGGGTAACATACCAAGAACACCAGTGAAAGATACCAGAAGGTATTAATGTGCTGCTGAGCATCCTGAAGGCAGGAACTGCCCTGCACAGCAATACAATGGCACCAAGGTGCAAAGTAAGCACAAGGCTAAATGCCACGGGCAGATGGAAGCCCAGGCAGCAGGCTCTCCTCCTGCAGTGCAACTTGTCCAAGCAGCACTATGCAGACACATGGAAATAAACACTTATTTGCCCTGAACCTTCAGGTGCAAAGCAGAACAGCTTCAAAAATAAGAGTCTGTGTGCCCCTTCATTGCAAACACTACACAGACTGGTGAGACAGTCAGGGTTCTGGGAAATGAGAGGACAAATCAGAACCCAGTTTCTCCCCGTACCAGGTAAACAGTAGCTGTAAAAACAGAATGCATGTGAGGACCTAACTGATAAGAAGACTCTAAAGCAATTTTTGAAATTCATCTCCACAAATGAGACAGGATGAAGAAAACATAGCCTATAAGCCCTTGAAAGGACTCATTTGTCACTCCCACAAATACAATTTCACATGCCTGCAGCGCTTCAGTAAGCCATGTATAACATTTAGAATTTAAGTAATTTTGGGCTGTTAGCAAAAGATTAAGTACTAGTGGATCGGGAAGTGCCTCCCAGTGCAAACTACTAACATGTTTCCTTGGGCAACAACATTTTCTTTCTGTGATTTTTTTTCCAGCTTAGACTGTGTACATTAAGCCACCTCAAGTCTGTGTGTGCTAGTTGTTCATTATGAAAAACCAGAGTTTTGCTGAATTACAACAGAGCTTTAAAAATGTAAAATTTATACAGAAAATTTGCACAATAATATCTATGAATATTTACACTATAATCCTCCAGTAAGTACCACCTTACCATCTGCCTCTCTATCCTTTTTGCCCACTTTGCTATGGAGCTTAGATTTGCAAATATCTATTAAGCAGACAGGCTAAAAGCACCACATGCAACATGATACTGTTGCAAAAGCTGTCAATTTAACTCAAGTGGGGTAATTCCCCATTGTTTTTCTTGGCTTTCACAAACACAAAAGCTTTCTTTTACTGGAATAAGACTGATGACTAAATAGGGTATTCTGTGATTCTAATTAAATTTTTTTTCAAATGCAGAGCCTGAAAGGGTGATATCTACTATTCACTGGTATGAGAAAACTATATAAAAGGGAGATGGATGACATTCTGTACAAAAACCTTTTAAAAAAGTGAACTCTGCTATTCAGCATTATTTACTTCATTAAAGCCCCTCAGAGAAGCACTGCATCTGCTCAAATAAATTTCTATTGTGTTCACAGCACAGCAACCTACAGAAGATAAATGAACCTGTAAAACATCAGTTTTTTCAGACTGACAGATGAAGTTAACAAGACTTTCAGGGGATGCCCTGCTCAGAAGGGCTGGAAGCACTGGGTTCTCAGGGTCACAGTGTAACACACAGGCTCCAATCTGTGGCCCGTGGGTAAGCCTTCAAGCTGGGTGTGATGGGCCAATTCAGGCCTGTCCCTTCCCACTCCCACAGCAACAGACTTCAGGAGCATCCTGATCAACTTCTCCCTACTGCTCCCTTCCTTTGTTACCTCCACCCACTCCCACCTCTAAGCTTAGCTGTTCCTCCTCACACACTGAATCCTACAGAATCAAGTCTTTACCTTTCTTTTAGCCCCTCTCCTGCCACTACTGGCTCCACAGAACTTCAATCAAAAGGAATAGCTGCTGATTTAGCCTTTGCTTGGGCCTTTCTACCCTTGGAGGAGAAAACCCAAAGCAGCTAAAAGAACAAGTGAGACAATCAAAAAACTACTCATGAAGAGCAACACGTGGGCCAGCAGCAAGGAGAATGCATGCAGAAGGCTAAGGGAAAGAATTCAGGAAAGTAAACCATATGAATGTAGTAACTCAAAAAAAGCAACTCATCTTGGTGTTTGTAAGAACATATCTGCAGTCATACGAGTGTATCACCAATTACTTTTATCCTTACTGCAATAACCAAATTCACACACCTCAGAAGAGTGAGTCTGACACTCAAGGTTTCACAGTCACAACACACAGCAATAGTAGATGTGCATTCTTGCCTTGCATCTTTAAATAAAGGCAAATTCTTCCTAAAGCATTTCATAACATGACTAGGAAAGATCAGGACTCTTAGTGCTTGACACCCTAGGGCTGTGCAGAGCTGACTGGGAGAAACAAGTGATCTGGCTGTACGTGCCTGTTCTTCATTAGACGCACTTCTCTCTTCCGCGCGGCCTCTTCTGCCGGCTGGGTGGGGAGTGCTGGGGAGGACGCCATGACTACTCCTGGTGCAATGGTGCTGGTCGGGGCGGTGCGGATCTGGTAGGTCTGCACGTCTCCTGAGGCAGCTGCAGGGACACATAGGAATCTGACATCAGTCTGGTGACAGCGCCGTCACGTGTGCTGTGGAGAGCACCCACCCAGCTCTCTAACCTGTCATCTCTAACACGGTCTCACCTGTGAGACCCAGTCATCTCTCTAACTGTGCACCCTGGGTCACAGCTCAGGAGGGACGGCCATCATCTGGGTCATCACTGCTACCTCAGGATTAGTGTATTAATATATACAAAGGTTCAGGCATTCCTGCTGAAGGAGTCTTCACTTGTGCTTGGTAACTTGATCTGTCTTGCAGTATAGCTGCGCTTCTTTCTCCCTTACTATATTTCTTTGTACTTCTCAGGTTTTTGGGCAGTTCTAGCATTTCTAGAGAAGGATGGGGTCACTATTTCTAGCTATGTTCCAAATGTCTGTCTGGAAAAGGAGGAACTGCACATGTAAGCATCTAGCATAGAAAAAAGGTGTAAAAATGTAGCATTTACTCTCGTAAGAGATGGACAATGCACTCTATTGCTTCTCTAGGATGAACAAGGTCTTGGCTCTCTTTTATTTTATTTATTGTAATTTTAGGAGTGTGTTAATTTTGCATGAGCTCATAAAAAAACACAATACCACCTAAAGAAATCATGTATCTGTAAGAACACATAAACCCAAAGATCAGTGCAACAAGAGTACTCTTCTCTGCTATGCATTTTTACTGATACCTGGTAAACTCTTCACTGGTTAACTTTCAAATCAACTACTTCAAACTCATAGAAGCAGAGGCACACTTCTGTTACTTTCAATGAAAATTTTGTAATACTCCTCAATTTTTAATAAACCAAAATATGTCCCCACAACTTATTCTAAGCAAAAGTAGCTCTGCCAAGTTGAGGGCTAGACAAAATGATCACTTAAGGCACTCTCCTAAATTGTTCTATGATTCCAAGACTCACTGATTGAGTTACTCAGTGACTAGTTACAAAAGTCATGGTAGGAAGAAATTATGACTTGCAATTGAAAAAGGGGAAAAATTACTAATAAATTAAAGCATCCCTTTAGAAAGAATCAAACATCCTTCTCTCCTATCTTGAATGCTTGCTTTAAATTTCCTATTGTTGCACACATGGGAGAACTCAGAACTCTAAAGTGGTATTAGTTTTTGCAGAACATATTAAAAAAAAAGTGTGGACAAAATGCTGGAAATACAGCATGGAAAATCAAACCCAAATATATTAAACCTCAAATATATACAATTTCACCAATCTAAAGGGAAAGGCTTCAAGAAATTATGACAAATAGCTTTGTCCAGAGTTTCAGTTATTTTACGGACGGATCTGTGCCAAAGCTGTTAATTCTGTTTCTTGACACGTTTGAAGGAGTCAGGCTGGCAACTTACATCTCCATAGAGAAAATGTGACACAGAATGACTGGCTGTGAAGTTTCTCACCTTGTACAACAACTTGGTTGCTGGGTACAAGTATCTGCTGTCCGTCTGTGGTCTGTGCATATTGTAAAATGGTGGTGCCAGGTTGAGTTGCAGCTGCATTGGTCATCGTCAACGTCTGGAGACCTTGTACTCCATCTGTGCCATTGTTAGACAACTGTATTGCTCCTCCTTGGGTAATGGCAACTGCAGACAAAAAAAAAATCAACCCAGCATTTAAGACACTAATTCACTCATTAACTTACAGTATTAAACCTACATATTGAAGAATACTGATCTAAGCTAAATCCTTTGAACACTTACACACTCCCAAATCAAACACATGGCTTCAATGTCCATGAAAGAAATCATCCTTTGAAAGGTTAAGTTTTCAAATGTTTGTGAGGGCCAAAACCCACAGCCTAAAATACAAATTAGTTTCTCTAATAAAACAGAATCACATAGAAGAGCTACAATCCACCCCCAGGGAATATTTTTAATTTGTTAAGATTTTCTTCTTGGTTGGTTTAGGTATGTTTCTCAGTTCTTACTTTTTCTTCTCATCTGAAATTCCTCTCATCTTCTGTGCTTTATGCCCTCCAGTCTCCTCTGCTACTAGTGCTATCCATCTCGTCTTGATTTGGCTTTTTTTTTTTTCCTTCTGATTGTGTTCCCTCTTCTCTACAACTTCCTCAGACCCCTTCTAGCAGTTTTTTCATTCATAAAGGTACAGTTTGGTTCAGGCAGTCTTAACTTTGCTGGTTTTTTTCCTTTCTTTCCCTCAGTCCTGTCATGCAGGTATACTGGGACATCGCCCCTTTTGTGACTCACAGAATTTCATGGTGTTCCTGTATACAGACACACCAAAATCTCAAGTGTCTGCACATGCAGTTATTTTACAGTTACAAGGGGAATCAGAATTAACCACATCTGTTTCAATAAAATTAAGCAGGGTAGAAGGCAAAGGTGTTAAGGAGTAAACAGAGATACAAAATTTTAAAGAGATTTTAAGAGACAGATGTAAACGAGTAGTTCTTTCTCCCTTTGGTATGTGTTGTATATGTCTCCTACTGTATGTTTTAGTGTGAGACAGCATGTGTCTTATCTTTACTGCCGTATCCTCAATCATTCTTCATGTCAAAACACTCTATCTATAAAATCTAATAAATAAAGAAAACACAGAAACATATACTTGTGACAGATATTAAAGCTGTTGACATCATTCATTTTTTCAGGACTTTCTAAAAATGTAATTGCAGACTGTAATGGTTTTTTCTAATGATGAGGTTACAGCTTTGTGAACAAGTGTTAATGATCTGCCAAGAAAATAAAAGAAACTTCTGAATTCCCCCATCTAGTTCCTGAAGTGAAGAAGATTCTAATAGCATTATGGTTTTGTCTCAGGATGCATTAGCTGCACCAAGTGGCAAGCAGTCCCAGAATGTTAACTGAGCCTTTCAAACACTTACAATAGAAGTGTGTTTAAAAGGCCTGGTTAACAGTCAAAATAAAGTAATCTTTTTTTCACCTCCTGCTTTGTCCTAGTCCAAACAACAGTTATAGAAATAATAGTTCTTCATCTTCTCATCCCCACTTATTAGCACCACTGAGAAATTCAGACTACATACTGTACTGCCCACTGCTGGTTTGGTAAATGGGAGTTGGCACCGTAACAGTGGCGATGGCAGGTGCTGTTGTTTCCTCTTCAGACTTTTCTTCTTCAATCCTTGGCACTCCTGGGGCGTCTGAGGACAAGTCATTCAAAATTTTTCTGGCAAAGACAGTGTGTTGTAGAGATTTTAATAAAAATTGGGGGAAAAATAGTCTATCTGATACACAGTGCTGGGGAAAACTTGTGAAGTGCAGCAAGCCAGCAAGGAAAATATGAGTGGAGAATGAAAACCACACACTATCTTCAAACTCTTATTGGAGAGGATTGTTCAAAATGTCAAGCACTGATGGGCAAGGGTGACAGCACAGAACAATTGTGCTTGTGAAAACCCATGATACAGCAATTACAACCTTCCATTTTTCTTCAGAGCATGCTTCTCTGAATCATTTTTATTTGTTTCCTGCTTTTAGCTACATAAATATTTGAAAAAAAAAAGTCAGAACCTGTCTCCTCAGTTACACTGGGGGAACGGCTCCATTTCAAAGACTATGAACACCTCAGCCAGAGAGCTGAGTACCAAGGGAGTTAGCAGTTCATAATTTAACACCTGCCTGGGAGACAATACCCAGTGTTTGAGAACAGTCTCGCAGTTATGTTCACAGGTGCCCTGCCTGAGAAAATTCATGAGTAAAGGAAAGAACAGATCATTTCATTACTTCCATGAGCTAATTATCCAAAGTCGAAACTTCTAAAACATCACTGCTACAGGTCCTACTGAATATGACTGTAGACTGACCACAGCAGTCATTGCAATTTGCATCACTGAGATCAAACAGTGTCGTTCCTCAGAGGACTGTCAAGCCTTTTCCACTGCTGGCATATTCCTTTATGTCACTGCAAAATACAGTGAATGCCCTTGGCTAAATGTAATGCCCTTAGGTAACAGGCAATATTTTTTGTAATTCTCCTCCTATGTTTTCCAGCGGATTGGCACTGGAACTCAGTGGGATGAAGCAAACACAGCTGTAGACCCCAAGTTCCAAGACAACACTACTTTCTTATACAAGCCACCTAAGGCTGTGGAAAGCAGAACACCTGTATGAAGCTGTCTGGGGTGGGCAGTCATTCTGCTTAGCAGGTTGACCAACAGAGCTTTGCTGTTGCTGTTTTGACTTTGTGTTCGTGCAAAAAACCCAAGCACTGCACAACACTGTGCGAAGAACCACCTGGACAAATAAAAAAATCCCATCCAAAGAGTTTGCAATCTAGGTGTTAGACCAGAAACTAGTGAATGAAACAGATGAAAAAATATGGAGAGAGCAGGGATGATGAAGAACAAAATCCAAGGAGATAAAAAAATCACTTTTTAAACTCATGTCATTATGACATCGTGGTTAAAACCTACCTTTGCCATCATAAAGATGGATTTAAGGTAAAGGATAAGGTGGCAGCTTTACAAATATAGGAGCTATGAACTGACATGGAATACATGCTGTACTTTAGTGGCAGAATCACAGAGGAGTTTTTGTGGAAGAGGTACAGCTTTCACTTCTGTGAACACACCTGCATCTATCCTGTTTCTGGGGCCAGTCACAGCAGGTTGAGTAACGCCAGCTGGGAAGTCACTGAAGACAGCAGTGATCTGGCTCAACCTTTCTGACCTAACCAACACCAGCCCAGAGTCTGAGCTGCACAGAGAAGTTTTACAGCTACCAAATGTTGCTGTATCACCATGATCTGGTTTGAAGACAGAGGCTGTGTTGTGGCACCAGTGCATGCCAAGGAGTCCATCTCAATGAGAAGTCAACATGCACAAGCACTCTCTTCTCAGTTTTGCTGCTTGTTTACTTAGCTCTGTTTTCTCACCATATACGGCCACTCTTCCATATACAGTAAAATCAAGTGTCTTGCTGCAGAAGCAGACTGAAGGGAATCTGTGGCAGCCTTGAAGTTAACACTGCTCCTCACAAATAAAAATATTTTCCCAGATCTATTATGGCTAGGGATCTCCAGGAATGATTTTCACTATCTTTGGCAGAACAGTCTTGAAGACTGCTGGACAAGGCAGACAATAATCTCCCAAGTGCTAAAAAAGTATCATGGTTGAGATATGCTCAGACCTACAGCCCAACTTCTATTTCCAAGGCTATGCTCATAAAGGAAAAAGGAGCATCTGAATTTTCTAAAGCAGCAGGAACTAATGGGTCACTTAAAACCTACTGAATGCCAGAGCTGTTCCTTAATGCTATTTAGCATATTTTAAGAATGAAAATGGGATTTAGTACAGACACAAAAAGCTGTACAAAGGCTTAATTTAATAAAGTAACACAACACACCATGTGAAGAAGAACCTCAGCTGGTTCTGCCAGAGGTATTTACCATGAGAAATAGAGAGACTAGATGACTTTCACTATATTTAACTCATACACTGACTTAAACTTTAAACACAAACTATTTTGCTCAAGCAGAAATTCTCTCTGAGCTATGGAACATCACAACTTCCTTAAGTCTCATGGGAGAAAGGAATGAAGTTGGATTGCTGCTAGCATTTCAACAATAATGAAAACCAGTAGAGTTGATTTTTTTGCAGACTACAGATTACACAGAAGTCACTTTTTGCAAAGCTTCAGCGTGTTTTGTCTATTAAGTATTCATTAAAGCTATTTCTAAGGTATCTATCACAATGACACCTCAATTTTCAGAAATGTAGCAATTAGCATGTTCTCAGCTCACTTTTGTCTTAAGTGAGTGCAACTGCTGAGGTTTCTTCCTCCTGCTACTATTTGCTTATCTGTTTATATCCTATTCCACGGACATATTCCATATTCCAATTCCAAGACATTACAGAAGAGAGATTTCTCTTAAATCTCTTAAAGCTAAAAGGTTAAAAGGTAGATTTAAAAATAATAAAAATACAATCCCACTGTTTGAAAATGAGACATGACTGTATCTCCATGTGAATGCACTCATCCATCAACCAAGATGCTTCTGCTTTAGCCTCCATACCTGTAGGAGGGTCGTCTGGACAGAATTTCTCTTCGTTTCTGTGAGTCTGTGACACTGTCTACTGATTCCTGTGAATCTTCACTTTCTGCTATAGTGGAGATCTGTAAATAAGAACAGCAATCAAATTTAACAAGACACTTCCAATGCCTTTATTTTAAGGAAATGATGACATCCTGTGAAAAACACCACAATGCAAGTATTCTATCTAGACAATGAACAGAAAGTTACTGCTTAGTAATAGATCCAGGAAAGAATGACCACAGTCAGTGATTTACCCATCAGAATGTTCTTTATAATTTAAATACTCCAATAAGAAAACACAAACATTAATACCATACGGTTTTTGCCTTCCATGATATTTTGTTTTCATCCATTGCAAGGAAACAGATTTTTTTAGTAAAATTTAGGGAAAGAATAAGTAAACCAAATTAAGGTAGCAGAAACATTTGGAAACAAAGAACAAAATACTGAAAAAACATCAATTTATAAATAATGAGGTACATATGTTAAAGATAGACTGCTTTTTATGGGGGAAATTACCAGGAAAATGTCATACATGAAGATATTAAAAAATAAAGTAGTGCTGCAATTCTGAATATCTGTGCTAAAAAAAGCAAAATAGCAAAATGTTTATTCAGGAAAGCTAAGATAAAAATAATATTAAAATAATTGAGATAATTTAAAAATCAAAATGTGCATGACAAAATATATAAAAGCTAATGATGCTTCTGTGAGAAACAGAGCTCACATCCTGACAATTTATGCACTGTAGAGAAGATTCCTAAAGGCTCAAAAATCTTGCTGGCACCCACACCTCACAATCATCAGATAGAAGGCCTGAATATGTCCAAGGCTGACTGTGAACTGCTGGGCTCTGAATATCAAAACCTGATGGATTTGCACCAAACCAGGTGAATTCCAAGCATGGTTTCATTGTCAGTCTCTTATCTTCTACATCCAGGGTAGCAACTTGTGCACTTATCTCAAAACTGCTCACCTCCGTCAGATTAAAACTCTAAACTTTTGACTGCAATGGTTGAGGATGGTAGAGCCTGCCACAAACTCAGCACTGAAGCTGAGAAGGAAGAAATAAAGATTATTAACAGAATGGCCTAGTTTTAAACTATGCACACCTTACTTTTTAAAACAATATCCAGTTGAATATCTGTATCAAAAAGTCACAATACCTACTTCTTGAAATTAAACATTTTTGAGCTTATTGTTCTAACAGCAAATGAATAATGTACAGTCCTTGCCCTTTGTAACTGCTGTACACCAGACAACTTCTGCATTCAGTAACACTGAACTTCAAATGGATAAAAAGCAAGTTAGAGGTTTTAAAGATTTCAGGCTACTTGTCTCCTGTATCTTCAGGCTACCTCACCATATTGCATTACCTGCCTTGCTTTACAGAAAAGAAAATGCTAAGGCTTTACAAAGCACACAACACTCAATCAGCACATTTAAAACCATTTCTATGTAAGGACTGATACGTTTATTTTAAGAACCAGTAACATACAGAGACCTTTTTTGTAAACCAATGCAAATACTTCTTATGGAGCAAAGACTTTCATTCTAGAATACTGGCCTCATTAATTATTAAAAATTACATTATTAAAAAAATTAATCCTTTTGTTTGCTTCAGGATTGTATGAACTCTTACTCAAAAATGTATGGAAAAACAGTAGAGAGAAAAAGTAGAGTAATGCTGTAAGAAAAACCATAAAGCTGTTAAACTTACCAAACAAATTCTAGAAGGAAATGAAACTAAACAATGTTTGAAAATGAAAAGTGGTTAAGCCAGAACAGAAAACAAGTCAAGAGCAGCAAATACTGTACAGATTTGCAAAAACACAATCCAGGACACAAATACATTAAAACCAGTGCAATGACAGGCCTATTTCAAAGGCCCAATTCATTAGGAATTTCTTCAGTCAGTACCTGTACTGTCTGGACCTGTGGAGACTGAATAACTGATGGCTGGGCAGCCTGAATTACTCCATGCACTTGAACTGTCTGCCCATTGGGCAGCTGAACTAAGGTCACCGTGGGTGCAGAAGATGTTGCGTGAGCTGCTGGCATAGATACCTGCAAAGAAGAGACAGTGAGCATAAATTAGGTTATTGCAAAATCTCCTCACTTCAGTATTTGTTTTGGTGAAAGAACTATGTCTCTTCTAGACCTCAGTCAGATGACCCAAACGTTTTAGCATAATATAAAACCCCCTGAACTGCATGAGCCCAAGACCTGACCTACTTCAGAAAATAATCTAATGCAGAATTTCTGCAGGCTCAAACATAATTTGTAAAATCTCTGACAAAAGTAAGAAAAACACAACTGCCTCTATTTTGAGGTAACCTGATACAAACATATCATTACCTTTCACTTATTTCACTTGGATACTGCTCAGACTAGGGTGTACTCCTACAAACACTGCTGAGTCAGAGGCAGAAACATATGGCAGTGGAGCTATTTTTGTTCTCACTCAGGAAAATGCAAAGAGTTTGCCAGATGTAAGAACTTAACACTTTTAGGGAATCATACCTTTCACTTTCTACAGATTAAGCCATATGAGTGAGCAGCTAGCAAAGTGCATGTAAATGAAGAAAACTGACCATGAATTCAGACAGAAAAACCCCATGAGTTTGCAGAGGAAATATTTTGTAGGCAGTCATTGTGATGATTGTGTAACAGGTCAACACAAACTCCAGTTTCAAGAGTCATTTCTGTGAGGAAAAATTGCCCATGTTTTAAACACAACTGTGTTTCTCCAGCACAGACCTGCAGGCAGGGCAGCTCTGCCAAGGGGGATATGCTGATGACCTCAGCATGGCACATTATGGCTCGGGCTCTGGGGACAGCAGTAGCCACACAAAGCTGCTCACACCACACGGGGCAGTCTCACCCTGGTGTGCTACGGGAACTGCTCTGGGTAGCTGAAGTGCCATGTACCAAGGCTGCTCCATGGCTGGGCCAATGCCCAGTGCACATCCAGAACTCCCAACTGTCTGCTGACACGATGCCTGTGTCTGGGGCTGGGGGCTCCTGAAAGGCTGCAGGGTGCCAGGGCTGCTGTGCCAGCACACCCTGCCCTCAGTGTGTGTCCCTCCCACACCAGGTGGCCCTCAGGGAAGGACTGCAGGCAAGCACGAGCTGCTCTGGCAGCCCTCAGCCAGGTCATGGGTCACTGACTCGCCAGCTTCCTTCTAGTCACCCAAGTTTGGAAAACCTAACAATCTTCCAGGGTTCAACAGCATTTAAACAAAATTTGATCCACATAGCTGCAGTGCAAGGGCTGCACTGCTGTCCTGTCTAATCTCAAAGGGCTGCTATGTATTGGATACAGAAGGAAATCCTCTGCTGTCCCTGAGAACATGTGGTTCTCAAAAAGCTGCAATAGCTGATCTCTGAATTTCCATAAACATTCACCACTTAAAATGAAATCTTGCTTAACAACAAAATTAAAGGGAATCACACGTAGACCTCTCTCCTCCACAGATGTCTCTCCCTAATCCACCAATTTGCATTTGCTTTTACCTTCCTTTCTCAGGAAAGCAGCTGCAGCATTACATGGTGCTACTTAACTCACAACTGAGAGAAACTGGGGCTGAGATTAACATGAGAGCACTTTCCTCTGGCAAATTATATTCCTTTACCAAGCGACCTTTCTTAATAATGCATGTCTGACTAAACAGTCCTTGGCAATGACAGCAAAGCTGATCAACTGGAGGCCACTGTGGTTGGATTAAGCCCACAGCAGAGTGTAACTTCCGCACATGTCTCTGACTCATACCTTGTGGAACTGGGACGAGTTTCCTTTTGACTCTGAAAACTACCCTGAACTCACTAAAATTGCAGCAATTAAACTAAGCTTGCAAGACGGGTGACCTTACAAGTGATAATACAAGACATAATGGAAGAATTAAACTGATATAATTATTTAGATTTGGCTAGGCCTCTGAGGGTACTCCCTAATGCCAAACACTGCCACTTCACTTATTAAAAATATCACAGTAACATAACACTGATGTGAACAACACAAAGAATTATGACTGTTTTATCACCTCCACAAACTCTGTACAGGCTGGGGAAAAACCAAGGTGCAAATAATATAGTGAGTGACAACAAGGTGGTTCATGGGGATTTTATCCATACCTGTATAGTGTTTTCTTACTTGGAAAAAAGCCTCATTCAAGTACTGGGGTAATTATGTCTGAGTAAAGTGCATTCTACCCACTACATACTTGTAAGATCAGCTCCCTGAAGGTTAGCACATAAATGTAAAACATTCTTGATTCTCTGGACTAAACCTTAAAGCACATCAAGTGAGCAGCACTTAACTCGTTTTGCAAGAAAAATAAACTACTTCCACTCGGTTCACAATGAAGTGCTATTCACACCACCTACATCCTGTGCCTAAGTTAGACAGTGAGAAAACTGCCCAAAGAGGCAAGCTGGTGCAGGGCAGCTGGGGGCTTGTAAATTCACACGACAGCTTCACCCAACAAAATCACCCTGTGCATTTAAACAGCTCCAATCCCTACACTATCACTTGAATGGAAGTGTACAGACTACAGAGGGCAGGACCTGTCTGGAAGTCTCTGGACTACCAGAAAGTGCAATAACTTTAAAAAGACACTAATCATTTATAAAATGTTAAGTGATTTAACACTTGTGCCACTTAAAAGACACTCAATTCCATAAACTATGAGATCAAAACCACCTGTTTGTTCTTTGTAGACTACCATTAGTTTTCAAATTAAATGGTTACAGAAGAGAGCCAAACAGATTCTGTAGTCATTTATACAATGGGGTTGCTTCTGCCAACCATCCGTGTATTCAAAAATGAAACCCAGTTCCATAATCAGAGATGCAGCTGGGATTGTGTTTCTTGTCTCTCCAAAATAATTTGGGGACAACAAATGATCTACTTCCGTCTCTCTAACTCGCCAACAATTCTGTGAAACTCTGGAGACAACAGTGTAACACGAGCTGTCAAGTGCCAGATTGTTCCACTTGATTATAATGCTCACAGTATTAATCCCATCTGATAAAATGTTGTTTTTGCTGCATATTTATCTGCATATTCAGTTTGTTTTCTTCAGAATTAAACTGACTACTACAGACAAGTTTTTAACAGAAAACACAGTAACAAGACAATCCAGTCAATATAGAAAAGACAGTAGATTACACGTATTGAAATGAATACCTTTTAGTGGTATGGTTGTGGTAAAGAATGCTAGAAATATTTTCATTCATTACTGTGTTAACATTACACAATTTACACACATACAGTTCTTCAGAACTAACACAGCCTAATGTGATGGAAGTCAAAAATCTATGCTGCTTTAAAAATGTGAAGACGAATATTAAAAGAACAATACATCACATGTGTTCCAGAATGATATCAACAGAATCTTCTCTTAGGCCCATGAGCAGACATTATTCCTCTTACAAATATTAACCATAAATAAAACTATTACACCGTATGATTTTTATACCTGGGCTAACGTTGCAATCTGTGGTTGTGCCTGTACTGTCATCTGTTGGGTTTCTGCCTCTGTACCGGCTGCATCTCCACTCTGCTGGTTCTCTGCTCCAGATTCCATGGTCATTTAGTTACCTACAATCACAATATTTGTCGTAAGTCTGGGTTGGTATGCAAGTCCATTACCCTTGGTGGATCTGGTAGTAATCACTGCAGCTGAATTCCCATTATTACATACTGTTTTAATTTGCTTATTAAATGTTGCCAAACTATTAGTATTCAGGCAAATTCTTTTCATGCCAGGTGTTTGCCTCAGGTTGATTTTTCTGTGTGTAATGTTTCTGAAAAACAAGTCCACTCTCCTCCAACAATGAGAACAGAAAAAATGCGTTTTGCTCATCCTAAAAAAACTGAGCAATTGCATTCTGATGACCTAGCACCTCTGCAATTTGGAATAAAGACCTGTCAGGAAGGGTACTCCCTCAGTGCCAAGGGGACGACATGCCCTGTTACAGCCCTCCCTCTCCCCCCAGCAGCAGTCTGCAGATATCCATAGCAATTGTTTCTGTGCTGAGCGCTCAGTTCTCAGTCATCTTTGCCTGAACTAAATATGCAACATCTCCATGCAAGTTCTTTCCATCACCACACTGTGTATGGCTTCATGTCACAGCAACTGAGCCTGTTCCATCCAGTAATTTTAAAGACAGTATACAAAATGATGGAAGCCATTTCTACTTGAACTTTACCACAAATGTTTTTATATTTAGAGGTACATATTAGTTTGCCATGACCTAAGTTTTTTATCATATACAAACTCCTAATACACTGATATTTCTGAATACTAACTAAGCAAACCTAGATCACCAGAACACACAACTCTATAAAAAGAGGTTGCATAACTTCCAAACCCATGCACGTAGGCAGAGTGCAATGCCTGTTAAATTCTGCACTGATCTGAGAAAATCACTTTTCAGTTCTTCAAGTACCGATATGAAAGTATTTCATACAAAAAAGAACTTCAAAATACAAGGAAATTATATAGCAATGATACTGTATTATACAGAACTCCAAATACCAAATGTTAAGAATGGGTATTATCTCCATAGCCACAACACTTACTCTGTGTGCCACCCTGTGCTGCCCAATCTATTCAGGCCTCTGGCTACCCTAGGGCAGCACACCTCTCTGCAGAGCTGGTCCAAAACAACCACTAGAGCATTTCTGCTTTGGGAAGGGGCCTGGAGGCAGAGGATGCTCAGAGCAGAAGAAAGGTGGAAAGAAGCAGAAATGCCCCCTCCTTCCCCAGCCCCCCGAGGAAAAGAATTAGAAGCATCAATACAGGTGGTGGTACCATGTCCACACTCCAGACATTTCATTTTAAACACAGGGAAACTTCCATTTCAATGCAAACTATACCTCAGTGTTACAGGAATGAGAATACCTTTTATACTGCCTAAAACAGCAGTCACACTTCAACCCTGAATATGTCTTACAGTAAGTGATTGATTCTCAAGAAAGATAAAACAGCTTTTCACAGCGGTAACTACGTCCTGCATCTAAAGAAAGCAAGTCAGTGGATATAAATCAAAATCTGTATATTTACTATGGAAAGTGCCGGTTCAAATGAACTTGTGTGTGTGACAACACTGAAATGTAAAGTATCAAATATTTAGTTTTAACATCAATAAAGAAGGAAAAGAATTAAATCTGATTTTCCTTGAAAATTAACAAAAAAAGAAAACATACCATTTTTTTAAAAAAGCAAACTAAATTATTCTAAGCAGTGGAATTTTGTTATGCCTCCATCTCTAGCCAAGATTTCTGTGCTACAAACCAAGTCTTTCCCATGTTGCATTTCATATTTCAAAAAGCACACAAGAAAACCCATGCACTATTAGTATTTGCAATACACGTTTCTAAACAACTTTTAAAGACTTAATTACAACAGTTTAAGTGGTTCTTTATCCCAACTTTCACGTACAAGTCATATTTTAACACTTAGTCCTCCATGCTATATGCTCATTTTTCTTTTGAATATTCTGTATTTTGAGAACTACAACCCAGACTACCATAGGTTTCCCTCTGATTTTTACCATTTCCATTACCCTTTTACTATTTGTACAAGGTAAGCAAATCAACAATTTCTTCCCAACTCTATGCATGTATCATGGTGACTCCAGCCCAAAGACTACCTCATCGGAACCATTTCAGAAGCAGATCTTTGACATCAGCAGCATCTCCCAGCCAAGTCTCTCCAAAGAACTTTAAAAAACAACTTCCCAGCTATAAATCCAAGTAAATCGCAAAACTAATAATGCTTTTGTTTGCTGATCAAAATCCTGACTCCAGCATGGAGTCAATTTGGATAGAAATGGATGAAATGTGCAAGTATCAGGTATTTAGCAATGTTCACAAAGGTAAATGTGTTGTCAAATTCCTGCTGATAAATGCAATGTTCTCCTAGTAAGAATTTCCAATCCTCTCATACACTATTTAGCAAAGGTCCTCTGTCTTTACAGGCTTGGCTTCCACACTTGCATCATCTTTTGCATATGTAATCAGCAAAAGGATTAACTGTTTGAGATACTCCCTCTTCTACAACACCAACATTTCAGAAATCAAATTCTTAATATGAACTACAAACACCTAAAAGGAACTTCCTCATTTCATAATGTAAGAACCAAGCAATGCAGGGAACTGCCTGCAAGATTTACATCTTAACACATGCAGATTAAGTGAGTTTCCAATGAACTGTAGTTTTTTGACAGGCTCTCAGTCTCACATTATTACAGCTTCTAAGGACTCTGGTTCAATTTAGCTTGCTGTTACACATCACAGTATTTGAATTCTAACAGCTTTGCTACCACCTTTTTTGCTACTACCTTTTACAGTAATTTGAGGAAAATTTGAGAAAAAAAAGGAAATCAGATTTTTGAGCATCATATTCCACAGCTACTGGTCACTACATTGTTTAACGTCTGGGTATGATCAAGATTGCCAAGATGTACAGGACCCTGCACACACAACATAAACACTAAATTGCCGGTATGGGTAAGGCCATGATGGCTGAAATCAAGGCTGTCAATTGCTATTCTTGCAATTTACAGTGTAACAGATGAAAATATGTTTGGTTTGAAATCTTAACCTCCCAACACATATAAATGAATGCCAATCTGTACATCTCCTTTCTAAGCTTTTGTACCCATAGTCTAGACAAGCTTTGCTGATGTGTATCCCAGCATCTTTCTCTTCTTGTGGGTGCCACTCCCTCCTTTCATTCCTCCTGTCCTGTTCACAGTGGCCCACCCTGCTCCCTGACACTGATTTCCCTGGCAGGCACCACACCAGAACTTGTCAACTGAAGACAGGGATCTGAGAAGTGTCCTAGTGGGGAACAAGTCTCCAGGGCATGGACAGCATATGGGAGCCAAAGGAGCACACTTCTCATTTTTCCTTGCTTCCAGGCTACTTTCCAACTTGTCACCCACACGCATATACTTTGAGAAAAGATTAGTAACTGCAGTATTGAACCAAGTGTTCTAACTGAAACTAACTGAAAACAACAGCCATTAACAACCAGAGCTGGAAAACCAGAGACTGCTTGCCTAAAACATCCTGGGTATGAATTCTGAACACCAGAAAGCTGATGGGACTACCTAATTAGAAATGGTTTAACTCGTGATTTTTGTAGTACACAGCTTTCTCCATTAGTTCAAAAGTGGAAGCAGTATTATATTTACTAATGCTTTTTATTAATAACTTACTTACTAATGATCTCAGACTCTGGAAGCGAAGAGCCGAACAGAGAAACATTCAGCTGACAGATGGGCATTTATTTTAACTAAATCAAAGACAGGGAGAAAGGAGTTCAGCAGAGGATAACTAACTGTCCCAGCTGAATTTACACTATGACTACAGAAGACAGATGCTACTAAAAACAAACAGTTGCAGAATGCGACTGAGCTACACACACTGCATAAAAACCCAAATAAACCTGTCTCCTTAGTTGCACAAACCTGGAAGGGGCACTTAGCCAAGGACTATTGCAAAGACATCACTTCAGATTTCTCCTTGACATGCATTTATGACAAGAAAAGCTAGAGAGTTAGACTGCAACAATAATAAGAAATAGGGTAATCTTTAATTACTGTATTTGTGAATCTGGACCCTATAGATCAGCTGGATTACAGTGCAGAGGTTGGGAGCCTGTATTAAAAATGGGTTCTGTGGAATTTGGGTATTCAGAGAAGGCATGTATTTAAGGCAAAAATATGAAAATTGATACTTCATGTACTGCATAAATGAAGCAATGATGCTACTGATGATAAGACATTTGTTAGGACTTAAACATGGGTTAGATGCCTGGGTAAAAAGAATATCCAAGAATATGTTGAATTAGTACAGTTTTTTCATGCCAAAAAAAGTGCTGAACCAAAAGGAAGATAAAAATCTAATGAGTCGGGATTTAAACTGATTTCTAATTGTTAAAAATTCAAATAAACGCTTTTATGAAGGGAAAAGATAATATACCATGCAATTCTTGCAGGTTCCTGTAGTCTTTTGACGTACCTACTGATCTTCACTACCTTGAAGACAGGACACTGAACAAGGTGCTACAGTAATGCTAACTCCTGTATAATCCCTGTTAATTAAAGTGAGCATCAATGCTGTGTATTCAGAACAAGAGCTGTTGGTTACCTCCCCTCCCACCTGCCTAAAGTCAGGATAAAATATAATTGTCTTCCAACAGCTCTCATCCTATCTTCTTCACTCTTCAGTATCCTCCCCTTGGTATGTCTGTGGTCTGCCTGCTCTATTTTGCTTCCCTACATCTTCTCCTATCTCCTGTCTGATTTACCCCCACGAATTGTAGCCCACCTCCTAAAGATCAGGCTCTGCTCCTTGGTTTCCCCTTGCCCACACAAGCCACGGAACTTTCCTACTCTGCAGACAGGCTGCTTTTTGTCTCCCAAGGCAGACTGGAGAAAAGAAAGGTGGAGATCCTTTCCCAAACACCATGAAATCCAAGAATCAAAGTACCATACTGTGGCTGTTAGAGCAGATAAAACTTCCCATCCACTTTCACATGCAAAAGTCTTTAATATCCCAAAGCTTTCTGGTTTTCAGCTGGACAGTTGGCACAGTAAAACACGGCACCTCTCCCACAAGCCTTTTTTTTCTCTCTTTATTGGCACAGTGGTGGCATTTCACTGTGAGAAGTTCAAGCTTACACTGACAGTTACTGCCCATATGACATAATTGCACCTCCAGGAAACATGGTTGGCTTTATGCTGTGGAGATAGTGCCACACCTGCTCCCCCAGCAAGCACAGCTTCACCAAGTGACACACTGTGAGGAATCCTCCTCTGCCTTCTGGATTTATTTTATTGAAGTATACACACAGATTTTGAAGAAAAACAACTGTCTCCAGAAACAGTGCAGAGCAGAGACCCAATAGACTCATGCCCATTCTGAGCCTGACTTGTACCACACCCAGTCATCTGCTCACCCAACACCTTCAGAGGTCACTCTACTGCCACATGAGGCTCCTGACCCAGGGCATTATCCAGTCACCCAGCTGCTCATGGCAGTGAAGGACCAGAGCAGCTGAGGGAAGGGAAATTGAGGCAATGCCTGTTTCTCAAGCCCTGTATTCACAGCAGTGTCAGGACAATTGTTCAGAAGCAAGCACAGCTCCAGGATCCAAAGTTCAGGAATTTATGGACTCATTCCATATTTAATGCATGTGGCTTTATAAAGCCACAGATCCACCACGAAAGCACTGAGAAGATCATCAAACACCATTCTGGTACACAATTGTTTTCACATTTCCAGCATAAGCACATTGAACTGCAATCTGCAAACATTTCCACTGTCACCTTGCAGAGTGGCAGCCCTTTCAGCCACAGCTCAACAGCCACTTTATGAACTCCGTTCAGCGGCTGCCAGACTGAATATGTTCAGAGAAAAATAATTTTATTTACAGCTAACACATGGGACTTCAAATAACCAGTAATAAACACTTAACAGGACAAGACAGACCCGTAATTATCTCTCTTTGTCACTAATGACTATAGTGGGTTGGCACAAGAATTGCAATTTATACCACAGCTCCTTTGTCATCCCAAGCCGGCACTGCCACTGCTCCTGGGTATTTGCTCCCTGTGTCCTCTCCCTTGGGTGACCAGCCTGTGTGTGTCATACTGTGAACACAATCTACGTTTGCTCCTTCATCTGAAATCTACCTTTTACTGCTCCACAGAATGGGTTCTCCAGAAAGCCATTTGATGATCACACCAGCTTCTGGGTCAGGGAAGCCCAAAGGTCAGGCAAACCCAGTGGAAATGGAAATAAAAGAATGGCTGCAACAACCAACACCACTAAAAATGCCAAATATGAAGAAGAGTCTTCAGATTGTATTCTGCAAATAATCTGCAATAAAGCAATCAGTCAGGCAAACTGAAGAATGAAAACCTGGAAAAATTCTTCTTGTCACTGAAGTTAAAGTACTTCATCTTGAACATCCAAGAAAGATTTAATCTCACAGTAAAAGTATCTCGCACAAAGCAGAATCATTCCATCAACAGAATGTAATATCTGTAGTCCCACCCTCTGTCTCCATCAATGTGACACTCAGAGCAGTGGCTAAAAACTCTACTGACTGAATACAGCCTGTAACAGACACTGCAAGAGATGTGAACAAAGTAGTATTTTCATACAGGACACAGAAGAAATGCAACCAGGACTCAATTAAAATTAACAAACTTTTCTGGCTCATGACTTTTTCAACAAAACTTTTGTTACACTTCTAAAGTCTGTGAAAATTTCTCACACTTACCAGATTTAGATACATGAGTGATAAAAGTATTGGAAATTATTTGTGTGGCATGCTCAACCTCCATTTTACTAAAGAAAATACAGTGGCAGATTTTAAATCAAGGGCAGAAGACCACAAATGCAATCTCACAGCTACAGTGGTGAGCACCCAAACCAGCAATCTCTTCTAGATTTTGTTCTCTGTTATCTTTTGTCAAAGATAGCAAGCTGACATTTACCAGGCAGATGGTGAATCAGTAGTCACAGGTAAAGTATATGTGTGAAAATCTCTTCACTGCTGTATTCTCCTGATTTGACTCCGTACTCCTGGCATTGTACTAGTATCCAGTGTTTCTGCCTTCAAGTTTTTTAAAAGGAAAAAAGGCTCTGACAGCTATTAATTGCAATTAGTTTCTTCTATCATAAATTACATGAATAAATACAAAAGCATCCAGCAAGTGTTTGGTACACATACGTAATTTAATTCAAGTTTAACCTATACTGCCTTTTTTGTTCAATATAAATTATAAATAAATAAATAAATAAATAAATAAATAAATATAACCTCCCTCCACCTCTTTCTACTGATCTTATCTAATAGTTGGGATAGGTCTTATGTGAATACATGAGTAGAGCCCAATAGAAGCACCCAAGGGGGGACACCAGAGCAAGCATTTCCTAAGGCATTAACAGTGAAAAGCAAACAAATGACTCTCCACTGTCTTATCCCCTCCCCATTCAGAAATGCCCCCAAAATACTGCCAGACCTCACTTAGACAAAACTGTCAAAACAAATCCCAGGAAGGTTACAAAGTCATTAGGTAACTTATTATTATTGAAAACATAATCCATAAATAATGTCTATTTATAAATGCTCTGTGCTCCTATTGAAGGCACTTAGGATATTAAAAGACTAATTCACATGCTTCAAGTCTGTGAACCTCAACATGCAGAACAGAGTTGTGATAACTATTTTTAAACACCTTTATTAGTGCAATAAAAAAACCCAAAACCCACCAGAAGATATCTGCAAACTGAATTTTAGAGAAGCAAGACATTTTTAAGAATGTCCTGGCTAATATATTCAATGCATTCACAGAGACTTCTGAGAACTTTGCCCAGTTTGTTGTTTTTAACACATTCATCGCCAATATCACATTTATGCATTTCAGTTACTTACAAACCAACTGCACTTTACTACAGCTTAGCATCTGTTCTCTGACATTATTTTTAGGGCATAAAACTCACCTAATTTTCAATCTATGCAGATTTCTTGCAATTCTTACCACCTGTAAAAGCTTTCCCTTCTCAAAAATGAAAACACACGAAATTGCCAAAATACATGGCTCTTTTCTCCCTGTGACTGCTGAAAGTACTGTGGCTCACCTCCTCACAAGTAGCTGGTTACTCAATAAAATCCATCACAACATTGTATCTGAACAGTATCATTTGCAGGCAGACACCTTCAATGCAATAGAAAATATAGGCACCAAATGATTTTTTATCACACTGTTGGTGAGCTAATGCTCCTGGTGAATACACAACTCCAGGAACAGGCTCTTTGCAATTTGTGCAGGCCCAGGAAGCCAATAATGAGCACAGCCACTTGTGACAAGCTTTAATTTCTGGCCCTAAGCAAATTCTCATTTTACCTTTGACTGCAACAGCTGTGGCTGGAGAAGTGAGGGATCCATGATTCCATGGGATTTGAAGCTGACCTCAGCCCAGTGAGGGTAGACCAGCCACTTCTCATATTTGCCCTTCTCACTCCAGTGCTGAACTGTGACTGCACACCAGTCTGATGGCAGTTTTTATTTAAGAAGGATGACCTGATTACACCTGTACTATGACAAGTGAGGGAGTTCTGCTGAGCCCAGGGTAAAAGCTTGCTGGATGGAAACAGCCCCCATCTAAGAGCCTACTAATGCAGCCTGACCCCAGGCAACAGGAGTACAGAGGTGGGTACAATAAACTAACACCTTTTCTGCTAAGGAGGCCCCATCCCTGAGCTGGTACACCCTGCTCTTACCACGGGCTGATAGCCTGGGCTCAGCACCACACTGAAGCAGCTCTACAACCCCTCATAAGGAGGCAGGTTGTACCTGGCTGACACAGTGAGCAATTCAGAAATAGTTCTCTCCTATCACCCAGATATCTAGATATGCCAAATAAATTTACCCTGCTGTACTGGTCAACCAGTAGAACATTTTGAGCCACTTCCTTTCACAGCAAACACTGGCATGTGAAGGTGTTCCAGCAAAAGAGCTAAGGCAGCCCAGAGTGACAGAAAGGAGAGCTAATTCTGCTAGTGGACAGAGACCATCTCCTTTCCCACTGACAGGGAGAAAAGAGGACTGTCACTACAATAATAAATGAAGTATTCAGAGCAGAAAATGATGCCAAGTTAGCAACACTACGATCCATCTACAAGAAGGTGCACGTGTTCCTTTTTTCCACTGGATAGAGCTGTCAGCATTTGAGATTTCCACCACCTGACCTGCCAGAGTCACTCAGATGAATATTATATTTGTTCTCCTCCATATGCATTTCTATGTTTTATGGTCTTTTACTGCCTCACCATTCATTCTGGCAGATTTTTAGGAACCACCTAAATGCTGCATGACATATTTTGACAACTTTCTCGTATGTTGTAAGGATCTCTGTCCACTTGTCAGGCAACCTTTAAACATTCCAGGTGTGAGGCATCAGCTGGAAGAACTGTTGCAATTCCAAGCCTGGGGCAGCCTGCAACTCTGTAGGGAGAGCCTCTACACATTTTTTTTATTAAATAAAAGGTTATCTCTGAGGTGAGGGAACTACTGAAACTTGTTCTCAGCAAACAACTACAGGAGCAATGGCTGACTGCTCAGCAGAGTCACTCTCCTAACGTGAGGAAGAACTAAGATGTTGTTAAGAAGAGGGTATTTCAATATATGACTGCCTCCTGCACAGGCTGCACCACATAGGTGTGCTAGGGAAATGCACAGGCTCAGTCCCTGGCTCTGTGACAAGCTGTCAAGCTGGGTCTGTGACCAGCTAAAGCTCCTTTGAAACTATACAGATCACCCAGCTCTCTTTTGGTGCTCTGAGCAAATCAGGAAAAACTTATAAAAAGATACAAATGAAAACCAGAGCATTACACAGGCCTACATCGCTGGTTAACCATCGCTCCAAGCCCAAGGGCCAAAAATACAACATGTAGTAACCTCAGAGCTGTAACAGAAAAAGAAATCTCCTCCATACAGGTGTTTCCTTAATTGTATTAATTTAAATTACATGCCAGGTATGATTTAATGGAATGATGTGATAAAGCCAGAGACCCACATAAACATGTTTATTATTACCTGAAATCTTTTTATTCCAAAGAAATGTTTTAAGTATCTTTGTTAATTTTACGATGTGAAAATATTAATAGACACATGTAATTCATCAGAACAGAGTACTGTAAGACTGGACCAAAGGCTCTTAGAGATCACACTGATTAAATATGACATTCTAAAGTAATTTGAATGTAAATTTATATTCTGAAACTCAAATCTTCTGGGAAGTCACAGATATTCAGGGGACTTTCCCATTAATAAAGTAGACGTTTCCTTTTCCACCCTATAATGAAGGAAAGCAACTGTTGTCAGTATTTTAAGTTCTTTGTATGGTCTTAAATGTTAAATTAGAGACCTGAATTTTATAATCCATTTGTAATAATAATAATCACAATCATCCTGAGGTTTAAATAATCTAGGTCACCTCAGAAAAACACCATACACTTGAAAAGGGGCAGATCCTGAAATCCCAAAGTGATATGTATCACACTTGTTTTCATATCATTCTTCTGTTGCAGAGAACTATCAAATCAGTTAGGGAATTCAGGGCAAGCATGGAGTTTCAGATATTTATAAGCTGCAAAGTTTAAACTTGACATGAGAATTTTAGGTAGAATTTGTGTCTCCTAAGATTTTGTCTGTTGGTGAGAAGGGACAGCTCCACAGCTAATGTTTCTAACCCACTTCTGAATGTCAGTGGCTAAAGCATCAATTCATAAAAAGTGTTGCTTCAGATATTTATGCTTCAAGCTTGACACACATGAACTATTTAAACAAAGTGTACTCATTCTGATTGATGCTTGGAACGTATGTGGCATTTCTAGAATTCAACCCATAGTATAAAAGCATGAAGTTAAATAACTTGGTAAATATTGGAAAGTCTTGTTTAAAAAAACCAGAACACTTCTAAGGAGTTCAGAAAGAAAACACAACAAAATGGATGTTTCAGACCAATGCTTTCACTGTTTTATTATTAAGTATCTTTATAAATGGTCACCTGAAAGTAAGTGAGTTATTCATACAAAGCTGACAATTACCAAATATCAAGTCAATTCTCTGAAAAAAACACCAAACCTGTATCTTTAAAAGCAACGTAGTTTGGGGTGGGGTTTTTTATGATTTAATAGCTTTGTTTCAATTTTAACAGGCAGTGTAAAATATTTTTTGCTTCAACGACCTCTGGGAAGTGAAAACCTTTGAATTCTTTCTGAGGTTGGAGTGCTAGAATAGAGTATGCCCAAGTATGCCCAAGAAAAACAGCACTTCCTTAACTTCCTTACAAACCTTAGCCTTGTTAAATTTCTGAACGCATCCTATTCACAAAATTAACTGCAACATTAAAACCAAAAGATCTAGGTCTTAAACCACAGCTTAGACTTGGAAACACTTTTAAATCCTAAAATTGCTTTGGGTTTACTAGTTTTATTGGAAAGATTGTTGCTTGGTCAATTAGCACTAGTCTTGAAGCATGATCAGACTATGTTGTTTAATGCACCAAAATGAAATCTATGACCCAACCTCTCTCTTAAGAAACAAATGAAATGCAACAGTGACCAAAGTTTGTAGTAAAATAACTCTGACTAACATTATCAACCAAGTGGATTCTAGTTTATTTTTCATGTATTTTTTAAATTTGCCTGAGCAGTGCAGGAGAACCTTTTAAAGGAGAAATGTCATTCATATGCCTGCCAGGCAGATCTAATCTGCAAAAGCATCATCTCCAAAGAAAGAATAATGTTTCTCAAATACTTAACTGGAGTTTAAGACCTCCATTACCTGTGAGCAACAGGACTGTCCCCATGGAACAGGGGTGTGATTTGCTGGTAATGACCCAGAGTAGGCAATGGGAGCCAGTGATGAACCAGAAAGGGCAAGAGAAAGAATCCATGTTTTACATCAATGTGTTGCACACAAAAGAAAATCTCCATTTTGCTTTCTGCAACTACAGCCTTGCAAGCATTTCTGCTGGCAGCACTGCCAGCCCAGGCTCTGGTTTCCTCTAAATTCTTTCTTACTTACACCTTCACACTTGTCTGTGAAGCTGTCTAGTAAATGGGACTGGGCAACCAATTTGCACTACAGACAAGGAAACACAACTAATTTCTAGCCTGGACCAGTTCTCTGATCGAGTTCACAGGCAGTCATACTGGTGCTACTGGCACAGGAACAGGAGCAGGAACAGGGAAGGTGGAGCAGAGTCTACCCTGCTGCAGCCAGGCCTGTCAATAAGCAGATCAATCATGGGTATAGGTGTCACAAGACTGTGGGAAGCCAACAAAGATCCTAAAAAAACCACCTCTATTCTGTAATTTGATTACTGTTGCGATGACTCTGGTTAAGAGTGGGAGGCTGGAAAGAGGATTAGTATTTTTTATACAATCAACATTAGCTTTCTGAGGATTGGGCAGAGATGTACTTTGCAAACAGCTATGTTGCTGACAAAGCAGCTATTTGCAGCAGTAACATACTTCCTCCTCTCCCCAGTCCAGGGTAATTTGCACTGGTTACACACGCCACATTAACTTCACACTACAACTTCCATTTAGCCACCATTAATTATTTTACAATCTGGAAGACAGGCCAAGGCATTTATCAGTTTGTAGCAACAGTGACACTACAGTGAGCTGACTGCCCAGGTGCCTTGGGCCAACTGACAGGATGTGCACCCAAGTGCTGGACCTGGACCCTTCTGGAGCTTCCCATTTCAACCACTGGCTTCATTAAAAATATATTATTCATAATTCTCCCCTGCTGACTGGGCTCCTCATAATGAAAAGTACCTAAGAGGTACACTGATCTAACCTCTTGAGAAGACTAAAATCTGCCTCTGATAAGGTGCAGTTAGTTCAATCACACAGGTACCACCAGGCTTTTAAAACAAGGAAACTTTCCTTGTTGTTTTTTCTTGTTGTTTATTTTTCGACTTACTGTGTTCTTAGCTTTCCTAGCTGCAAAGACAAACTCGTGTGGCTCTGGTGACTATGGACACAGTCCAACTCTTCCTTTTTTCACTCCAAGTCATGGATATGCTGCCATTCCCCAAGATGGGTCTGCTGACACAGCTCTCTGCTGATGACCAGAGAAAGTTGTGTTCCCCTTCCTCCTTCCCCTACCATCACTTCAAATCTGCACTGGTGTTTGTGCCAACAGCATCTCAATCACCAACCAATACAGTTCACTCATGCAAGGGAAAATTATCTACTAAAAAAGCACATTTCTCTCCCGGGTTAGTAATCTGAAGTGGGTTATTATGTCTTACATACAATCAACACTACAGACAATGTAAAGGGATGGTCCAACACCACATAACCAGGAGCAGGAGAGCAAGACCTCTGTCTCCTGAGAGCCACATACAATTGTATCAGCTCAGACAAAATCACAGCAACAGATTACTTTTGTTGGTTATACTGTGGCATTAGTACACAGTACCCTTTTTTACACCTTCCCTCCCTTTTTTATCTCCCAGAATTTTCCCATCAGCACAAGGAAAATTTGGATGAGTTTCACAAAGAGGGCAGGGTTCCTACACCTACAGTAACACCCTAGGCTTTTTTTTTTTTCAAGAGAAAGGGCTCACTACAACCCAGAAATGTGTAAATTTACAAATCCTGCTGATACTGTATGCTACTTGGAGCAATGGACAGGCACCAGTGAATTCTGGCGCCAGGCCAAGCTACACATAGCCAGATGATGTGTCATCAGAAAAAAAAGGCAAGAAAATAATGCCTCCCATCCATTATTTAATGGGGTATAAAACATGATAGAGATTTTACAGATGAGAAGAGATTTTGACATTCAGGCCCCAGGAGAGGTGCAAAGGAAAGTAAAATCCAATTGATATTGGAACAGCATAGAAAATAAGAGATTCAGGGTAGCACCTCTAAGAAAAGTGCATGTAATATTGGACCCTAAATGTCACAGGAGGTTGCACTTCCTGAAAAGATGATTAAAATACTGCAGCAAAGAGCTACAGTGAACAGCAACAGGCAAACTTAAAATGTGAAGAATTAAAAAAAAGGAAGCAAAGGAAGTGCACAGAGAACTTGCTAAAAAAACATACACAAAAGGCGTTTAGGACAAGTAAATAAGCAGCACAACAAATCAGTTTAATACATGATATTGAAGTTTGGGAACAGCTGTTGCTCATGTTCATTTGCTCATGGTTAGCACATGTAAGAACTTAGACCTGGCTGAATGATCCAGCTCTGTGGCAAGAAGAACCCCAGCAGGATCTATGTCATCCAGCTTAGTTATAAACACAGCCATAATTTAAAAATTTTTACATAGGCTACATTTTCTCATTTAGCAGCATAGCTGCTTGAGCTGCCCTTATCTCCCTGCTCATTCCAGCCCCATCCCTTCCCCTGATTATGCTGGCACAGCTACTGTGCAGCCATGCAACAATCAGGGGAGGGAACGATCCAGGTGAAAATGAACCAGGCTCCACACCTCTCAAACAGCTGGATTGTTTCCCCATGCAGCAGCCCAAGCATTTGTGAGTGCAATGGAAAATACATGGAAGATACCTTGGCCAGTATTACTTCCAAAAAATGCTATGAGGAACTACGGTTTCAGCTCATCAGCCAGTAGGTAAGCTTCAAGAATTCCTGGATTTCTTAGGCTACCTGCTCTTTTGTAAGTTTAGAAATCCATCTGACAAAGTTTCTGCCTAAAGAAGAAAATACAACCCAGCTTTAGTTCTGCCATGTGCTGGGCAAAGCTTTTCTGATAACCTCATTGACTAAACAGGCTATCACTGAACACCAAGATCAGAGATTTTTCCAGATCACTTTCACTCTTCCCTCCAAAGAGTGTGAAAGCATCAAGGATAGAGATTTTTATTTCAGTTTCCTGCACTAAGGTAGTTTCAAAATAGTTCACTGTAAGGCTTCCTGCAACTGTGTCTCAAGTAGCCCCTGTAGTCTTCTGTCAGAGAGCAACTGAAAAGTAACAAAATCTAGAAGAGCAACTGGCAGGACTCTCCTATCTTCAGAACTATTTTTCCATCTTTAACCTAATGGCCTTTTTTTATTTTTACAAAATACCAACTCTTTTTTACAAACATCAACTCTCATAATGTTCTCAGGACAAAAACAGGAATGCTTATTATCTCAGGATAATATCCTGTACCTCTCTGCACTCTACTCAAAAATCACTGGAAATAACTAACAAGCACCAGTGCTGCTTTAAACTTGTCTGTATGTACATAAGTCAGGTAAACCGTATACATGCATCCAAACAGGAACAGGCTTCCTCCAAATTCTTTATCCTCTCACCTTAAAGTGGCTCTTCCAACAATGTTTCCTATTCCTTCCACTCGACACATAATACTATAAATCCAGCACTGCCAGCCAAAACCAGCAGCAGAGAATTCTTGGCTGTTTTCAAGTGCTTTTTTTACCTGAAAGGCCAACTAGAGCCTGGCACATTTTCACCTCCTGTGCAGCTGACAAGGCTGTTTTAGAAATATGGAAAGCTGGAAGGTGTTGTATTTGTTCTCACTCACCTTTTTTAATTGCAGTACAATCAAGTGATCTAAAAGCCTTGAAGAACAAATTGGTATCAATGCCTTCATGCTGGGAGATGTACATAGATCATTAATGGCAGGCCGCTCAGGTTTTCATAATCACTATGAAATACAACCTCACGGACTGCAGATGAGGCAACATAATTTTTGATTCAGTAAAAAAAAAAAAAAAATCAGTAAAATCACTGCCTTGTCACGAACTTCAGCTGTATGCAGGTAGAGTACCAGAGAGCTCAAACCAAATTGGGTAGGGCTGTTTCTGTAGATGAGGATTGCTGTCACGTCCTATGAAACTAACTTTGGTTAGATTAGTGGCAGAAAGCTAACACGGCCTTCTCACTGCACGAAAGCCTTGAGAAGTGTGGCATGAGTAACTGATCTCCACTTGCTTCCAGAGATCCAAAAATAGAGATGAAGTGTGAATATCCCATTTGTTTCAAAACGGTGCCAACAGAAATTCCGAGCTGGGGCCTTGTCTCCTATCAAAATATGCACCTACAGAGCTGTAGCTGCACTTAGGCAAGAAGAGGCTGCTTCTCACTGCAGCAGAACAGCTACTCTGCAGAGTCAGATCTACAGAAGATTGTGTATAGCAATAGCTGTGCTGGTGCAGGTTTCCAAGAAACAGCCAGATTGATGACTTGACAGTCTAAATGAGATGTTTCTAAATTTTCTGTAGCAGCAAACCCCTCTCCCTCTTTTAGACCTTTGGGATGTTTTTTGTGCTGGACTTTATTGTTTTGTTTTTGTTTGGATATTTACTTTTCTTACCCAGAGTAGTAGATATACCTATCACCAAACCCATGAAAAAAAAATAAATTAGATGCAGACCGTTCCATGCAGATCCAAACACTACATTGAGAGTACAAATCTGAATATTGGTGTTCTCTCAATTAAATGAAAGCATTAAAAATGATTACACTCTACTACATGCAACAATTTCATTTTAGGTCACCTGTAAGTGATGCTTAGCCAATACACAACCGCCTCTCTGTTCCCTTTTCTCTCTGACCTGCGAGGGAACAAAGCTGGTGAGGAAATGAAGAGATTTGTGTTTGAAAACATGGATGTGAGAGTCTTCCACTCTATTATGAAACAAAATAAAATGTTTTTCTAAATCTACAAAAAACAACAAGCAAGGATTTTCTGTCCCATTTTTGTATTTAAAATGTAGTGCCTGTTCCATCAAACCAAGAATGAATGAAATACACCAACAAATACACTCTCTTTAATCACTATCAACAGCTACATTGCTTATTGAAGTTCTTGTATATCTATTAATCAATCAGAAGTTTAGAAACCCTCTTTTCATGTTGGTATTATACAGTGAAGTGATGTAGAGCATCTTTGGCCTTCATTTCAAAAGAAGTGGTGGAAGTGACAGAAAGCAGAAATTCACATACAAGAAAGTATACATGTAACTCACAAATATCCATTTTGAACAAAACCTACTTCAGTGACTTCATATTTTACTGTATAAATCCACATTTGTTGATACAAGTAAGAAAGGATGTAAATAGAGTCTCAAAATTCCTGTATTCTTAAATAGTGTTTAGTGGTGGTCAGAATGGGACTAAACAGAGATACATGATATTTCTAAGTCGTCTCTGGTCTTTTATTTAAGAAATAGGAAACATGTTCCTAACGCCAGGGGGGAAAAAAAAAAGGTCAGGTGTTATTCCAGAAGCAGATTGTGAGCAGGCATTCCAATATTTAGGAGGAAGAAACAAAAATTAAAAAGTGTTTCATGAAGAAAAATCATATGACCATTATTTAAAACTTTTTATCCTGGTACACACTTAAGAGGTGTAACAATCTTTGCTTAAAAAGTTAAGTCTGCCACGTTGTTTTTTGCTTACTACTGTAACACAAAATTGCAGATATCCAGGATTTGAAAGTAGAACAAAGTCAAAACACTGTCTTCTATTCTAGGCAAGAAAAGAGGAAAAAAAGACCCCCAGCTGCAGCAAAGCAAGGCTGGTAGAAAAAGGCATTTGAGCTGACATTTGCTATGAAAGCTGGGATAGAGGTCATATCCTGTTCAGCTGTGCAGCACCCAAGTCTGTGGAAAACTGGCAAAAGCAAATCCCAAACCGAGATTTACCAGCCGCAGCCTGGCTCAAGTTCGCTTTGGGTTAAAAATACTACCGGGGAGAAGCAGCGCGGCAAGAGGGAGCCGTATCCCTGTTACGTGACCTGCGCGCCGGGCTCGGGCTCTGCCCGCGGGTCCCGCCCGGAGCGCGGTGTTGGGTGACCGGCACCACTGCCCGGCGCGGCCTCCCGGAGACGGAGTAACAGCGAACCACCACCAGACCAAGCGCTGCCCCGGCTTCCGAGCACAGATTTTATTAAAAGCTTCTCGTTACAGAGCCGGGGAGCGCCCCACGCACTCGTGTCCATCACGGCGGGAGTCTGTTTGTTTATCCGTACAGCGCGCTCGGGGCGCCGGGGAAGCGGAACTCCGGCGGGCGCGGGGGGCCGCGGCGGCC
>JANPWX010000331.1:1590183-1647989 GCA_024734555.1 Trochalopteron elliotii | reverse complement strand
CCCCCCCGGCTCCCCCCGCCCCCGCCGTGCACGCGGCCGAGGCGGCCGGAAACTCGCGAGCGCTCACGGAAGCGGTTGAGAGGAGTCCGGGTGCGCGCGCGCCTCCCCTCAGGCACCCGGGTACCCCCGCCCGTTTCACCACAGAGTCACGGAATCGATTGGGTTGGAAAAGACCTGTAAGATCATCGAGTCTCACCTGTGACTGAACACCACCATGTCAACTAGATCACAGCACTAAATGTTTAAGTTGCTTAAATACCTCCAGGGACCATGGCTCCACCGCCTCCCTGGGCAGTCCTTTCCAGTATCTACTCACTCTGTGAAGAAGTAGTGAAGAACTACTCCCTGATGTCCAACCTAAATCTCCCCAGGCTCACCTTAAGACTGTGTCCTCTTGTCCTGTTGCTGGTTGCCTGGGAAAGAAACTGACCCTCAACTGGCTACACCCTCCTTTTAGGGCTGTTGTCGAGAGCGAGAACGTCCACCCTGAGCCTCCTTTTCTCCAGGCTAGACTCCAGCTCCCTCAGCCACTCCTCACAGGACTTGTGCTCCAGCCTCTTCTCCAGCTCCATTTTCCTTCTCTGGACACATTCCAGCACCTCAAAGCCTTTCCTAAATAGAAGGGTCCAGAACTGGACACAGCATTCAAGGAGTGGCCTTATCAGTGCCAAGTACAGGGGGACAATCACTGCCCTGATCCTGCTGGCCACACTGTTCTGGATACAGGCCAGGATGCTCTTGGCCTCCCTGGCCAACTGGGCACACTCTGGCTCATATTTAGCAGCTGTTGACCCCCAGGTACTTTTCTGCTGAGCTGCTTTCCAGCTGCTCTGCTACAGCATGTAGAGCTGCATGGAGTTTTTGTGATCCAAGTGCAGGACCTGGCACTTGGTCTTGTGGAACCTCACGCTACTTGTCTCACTGTTGATCCAGCCTGCCCAGATTACTCTGCATAGCCTTCCTATCCTCCAGCAGATCAGCACTCTCACCCAACTTGGTGTTGTCTGCTAATTTGCTAATGGTAGACTCAACCCCTCACCCAGGTCATCCATAAGGATATTGAATCGAACTGGGCTCTATGCAATCATTGGGCGACACCACTAGTGACTGGATGCAGCAGCGTTCACCACCACTCTCTGGGCCCACCTATCCAGCCAGTTCTCAGCCCAGTGAAGAGTGTACCTGTCCACATCATGAGTTGCCAGCTCTTGCAGGAGTATATCATGGGAGATGGTATCAAAGGACCAGGCATGTCTCTGCAAACACACTGGTGCCAAAGGGGACCTGTTACCCCCAGCTGTGCAGAGCTGTATCCCTCCATGGGCACTCCCTCCCTGTGTGCCCCACTGCTGGGACCATTGCCCAGACCCCCTTCCTCAGCCCCAAGTGTCGCCCCAATACTCAACCACCTCTTCCCTTTGCAGGCACAGTATGGCAGGTCAGGTGCCATGGCCAGGCCACGCTGCCCCTCAATGCAGCCTGGCTTCCTGGTGTCCCTACTGTGCCCTCCCCATGTGGTCCTTCATGTTATTCCTCTAAACTTTCCTCTGCTGCCTTGTTTTTGCTCCAGCCTGTGACTCTCATCTTGCTGCCTGCCCTCTGTGGCCCTGTGGCCAGCCCTTGCAGCCCAAAAACAGGCACAGGGTGACTGGTGCTCCATCATGACACAATATCCCCATGGAAAACCCCAGCCCTGAGCCACTGCCCCCACCAGTGCTGGAGGTGACAGAGGTGTGACCAGCAGGTATCTAAGCTATCAAACCACCATGTTTAGAGTAGCTGGGGGCAAGGTGGAGGTTTGCACACATGACAGCAGGTCCCTGCTTTGCCACCTCTCAGTGGGGATGAAAGTTGGCACCACAAGGCAGAGGACCAGCTATGTGTTTGTGCCTTGTTGAAGAGGAGCAGCCGTGTGCTGTGGTCCTCAGTCTCATCTGCAGTGCCAGTGTGATGTCTGTTGCTGGGGATAGGTGACATCCTAAATGCTGGATAGGTGAACTGTATGTGGGAAAGGTGTTTCAAAGAGCTGGTGCCACCAGGGAGCAGGGAAAGAGCCAGTGGTGCTCCAGCCAGGTGGGTCCATCCCTGTCTTCTGTTCACAAACCCAGCTGAATGCACTCGACCATACACCCTGATGAACAGACTGCTCCAACTACAACCAGATAAAAACTATCTGTACTCAGAAAAGCTGCTTTTCATTTCCCAAGACCTCAAGATGGCACTACATAACAAGATTTGAAGCTCCAAAGTCGGTTCATTTTTGCGGCTGGCCTGGCACGACACCGCTGCCAGGTGCACCGCATGACATGGCACTGGTGTGCCATTTAGTTCAGTTCATCTCAAGTCTTGTTGTCTCAAAAAGGTTGAACTGATTTCACTTATGCTGAGTTTCATCTAATTCCCCCCAAAATTGCAAGAGATGGTGCAAGGAGCAATTACAGCTGTACTTTGCCTTAGATTTTGTTGATTACAGATATTCTAAAATAAACCTTTGATATTTAAAAAGAAAAGAAGGTAGCTCAGGTTAAACAGCTAAAACATTGTTTCATTGCCTGTGGAACACGTACTATGTCTTGGGCCACAGCTTGTTTTCTGCTTCTGCTGCACTTTTCCCCCTGCCGACAGGAGCTCCAAGGTTCCAGGACAGCATAGCCTTGGCTTCCACCCGTTTTTGCCCCAGCCATTGTGCACCTCTGCTGTGCCTTTGGCTCTTACCTCTTCCTGTCTGCAGTGCACAGCTGACATAACTTTTGGAAATTATTTTTCTTTTTAGAGTCTGCTAGGATACGAAAATCTCCATGCAATAAATAGGTTTTTTACAACTCCTTTTGGGAGCACAATGTTTCTTCCACTTAAAGTTTTTGAGACAAGCAAGAAATCTAAACTCAATGTTCTTGATTTGGTCCATTCATTGGCAGTGAATGGAAATTCTTCTCACTTCAAATCACCAGTAGAGGTGCAAAAGGCTTGCCTTACCATCACATTCTTCTCATTTTACAGGATCCTGAGGTAGAGGGCTCTTTTTGATAGTGTTTTGACATTTGAATTCTAGCCCCATTGCTCAGTTTTAATATTTTAATGTGTGTTTAATAAAGTATCTTCTCTGCATTTTGCTATCATATAAAGATGTAAATCAAACTAGGTAATTAAAAATATGTTTTAATTCATCTAAAACATGAACATTTTTACATTTGGCTAGAACTTCTGCATTTCCAGAAGTGATTCCAAGATCAAAGTATGAAGATTCAGCCTTTGTGTTCCTTTTAGTAGTAAAGTACTTTGTGTGAGAAAATATTTACTATGAGCAGAACAAATGTAGCCATCTGAGTGTCTCTTGTTTGACTCATGGATTTCTTTAACTATTTTCTCATCCTTCTCTTTGTCCTTTATGTTAATATTTGTGTTTCATCAGCTTTTTTTGCTCACACAAGTGACAAAAATCACATACATTTACCACCCATACATGTTTCCCAGAACTGAATCGCTTGCCCCTGTGCAGCAAGCCTAGAGAATTGCACCAATCAGAATTTAAGGGAATAAATTCTGGTCCTTGAAAGGCGAATTAAGTGTAATAATCAGATCTCAGCATATGGCTCCCATCAGAAACCTGGGCAACACTCCCAGCCTGAGTGATGAGAGTGCCACTGGTGTTCCTCCAGACTAGGCAGAACTGCCTTTACACAGCTCCTTGCATGGCTCTGATCCTGCTTGCTCCTTTGGGGCCGATGCCCTGGCACCCTGCTGACTCTGCCAGTCCTGCTCTTGCTCACAGTTCCCTCCTCAGCACTTGTCTGAGAGTCTGTCAGCCACTGATGAGTTTGCACAGGGCATCTTGAGCAGTGGCTACTTCTCTGAGAGCCAGTAGGCACCCCATATAACAGACAGTTCAAGAGAGCAATTGATCTCAAACTAAAACAAATGCCTCCGACAGGCCAGATGCCTGAAGGGCGTTGAGATTACACCCAGTGTTGTGTATCTCCATCTCTTGTACCATCACAGAGGCTTAAACCATGGGATGGATGTGAGCTAGATTCATGCTTGCCTCATACTGGCTCAGTGGCAGGACTGTGTGGACATCTCATTCACAGCTGCTGTGGAACCTTCTGACAGCTGTTTTGCACATTCCTCCTTCCCTTCTGAGCGAGACTGGGGACTGGGGCGTTAAGCAAACTTGGAACTTCTTTGGGAGAGGGAACAAAAGTCTGAGTTGCAAAACCTCTTTCTCTCACTGACATCAACACCTTCGTTTCCATCATTCCCAAGATGCCTCTTGGGGAATCTGTAGAAAATAGGATAGCAACGATGTGACAATTACCCACAAAGTCCAGCAGGGAGAGGCTGACTTGGGGAGTGAATTGGAATGCTCAGCAGCTTTCTTTTTCATCAGCAAAAGTTTGCTTTACGATGAGTGAAACTCAGCAAGATTAATTACTTTTCTTACAATTAAGCCTTAGAGGCAAATTCATTAATTTTCAGCATCCAGGTTGGTTACCCTGGGCAGTGGACTCCTTGCACACAGCATTGCAATTGATTGCCCATGGCCCAGGGTCCTTAGAGGCTAACGAGTGACATGTAGATCAACAAAGGTTTGCACTTGGCTGTGTGGTGTGGCAGAGTCACAATGCACATGATGTCGTCTGGAGCAGTCAGTGCTGCTGTGCTGGTAACATGAAAGACAGTATTTATTGTGGACACACAGAAGCACATGCATTTTCAGTCTACATACAACTGTAAAGACAGCAACACAAAAGTATTTTTTGCAGGCCACAGCGATCTTTGGGAATGATTTATAACAAAATAGCCTTTCAACATCAAACACTCACTGACAATTTCTAGAGGACCACTGTGCTCTGCCAGTGCAGAAACAGAGAGAGTGTGTTTTGTATAAATATGACATTAAGCACAAGTATTGCTGGGGAGGAAAGAAGGCAAAGAAGGTGGGGTGTGCTCTGGGGCTTTGCAGCTGCATACACTAATGGATATTCTCCCAAGGAAATGGAGAGTATTTGCAAAAAATGAATGCAGAGAGCAACAGATATTACATTAGACAGTAAAGCACCCAGCACTTTTCACTGTACAGAGTATCGCATTGCAGTTTCCAGCCTATACAAACTGAGCAACTGATTTTAAAGCAGATGTAAGAGAAGGCAGGGGTGCATCCATACCCCTGACATAGCCATTCAGTAGCACAGACAAAGCTCTGAACTGGTGCTGACTTTCTGAGGATGATGAAGATAATAAAGAGGTGTTATTCTGAAATCCAATGACAAAGGCATCCCAGCCCTCCATTTTGGCCTCTGCTTCTGAGACAGATGGAGGCTTAACTTCAGACTGTCATACAGAGTAGTCTTCTATCATTTCAGAGCCTCTCAGGATCAGCTAGAACTGCTTACTCATCAGGATATGGACAAAACCCTACAGCTTTAGTATCTGCCACAGAGAACAAGATTCACTGGACTCCCTGAGCACTTTATTACAGAACTAGGTCTAAATTCACAGTTAACTTGGAACAAAGTAACCAATAATAGAAATGGTTTTTCAACATCATCCCACTTAAAGTTAATGATCTGCAGCTCAGGTCTGCCCTTACTGCTCTTGGACATTCATCATTGCTAATAATAATAAATCTTCCTGGCCAAATACAGACTTTACAAGCAGGCAGATTGCATGCTCAATTAGCCCAAGGAAATTGGTCACTTTGCCTAACCCCTGCTGTTTGAAATATGGAGTCTCACTGCTGCACTATCCTGCTGGAGCAGCATCATGTCTCTTCCACCAGTGGAGCAGCCAGGGAGGGGGAACCCTCTGCCCTGAGTGAAGGATTCAGCTGTTCCCTACCACACATCTCCTTGTGTGGAACAGAGGACCTTCCCAGCTCACAGGCTGCTGCAGCAGGGTTTTCCCACTCCACCAGTGTAGCCATTACTTAGGGAGCTCTGAGTGCTTTGGTTACATTCTGTGCTAAATAACAGCCCATTTCGAAATTATCAAATATCACCTCTCCCAGAAGCAGAGGGGATGTTTCAAGGGCAGGAATGTGGGAACAGATAAGCACAAACAGCTTTTTTTTGACACTTTGACAGCGTGCTGTGTTTTCTAAGGGTAGCCAGAAAAAGAAATTTTCTAGCTTTTTGAGCACACTGCAGAAAGCCCAGCCCAGCCCACTGTCTGAATTTCATGCAGACTAGGAATAAGTCTAGGCTTTCCCTTCAATCCATGAAAAATGCCTCCTGAATATTTTCTTCCCATTATACCGTCACTTTTCTCTGTCTTCCTCATTAAGCTGAATTTCTTCTCACTTTGCTCAAGGCCTGTTTAATGATTTCTCATTTTGGTTACTTCGTTCTGAGAATCTAGACCAGATTCTTCCTACAGTGTCTTCTCATTGAGACATCCTAGCTTATTCATCCCATGCTTCTGGGGACTCCCCCTGCTCCTTATCCAAAGGTAAATGATGACTTGTGTTGTTACTAAGCCCCCTTCTCACCAGCCTGCCTCCTTTGGCCCTCTCTTTTTCCCCTCTGACTTACTGAAGGTGTGACTTAGGCTCAGCACTGCAGGGCCAGCTCAGGTACCACCTCTCAGCCTCCGTCTTCTGTGCTGCTTTCCCTGCCTTAGGATCGACAGATGCTGGCTCTGCACAAGTGTGCTTGTTGTTGTTATCCCATCTTATGGCAAGTCCCTCATGTGCCAGATGTCAGCAAAACTGCTTTGGGCTGAACCTCTAAAGGTCACATAAGCTTTAAAGAGCATCTTGTGTTTTCATGTGGCAGATTGTCACACAGAAGGGAGAATTGAAATGAATTGGTGGCCAGGGAGGGGCTTAGACATGCTGTAAATACCAGGTACCTCTCCAAACAATGGTGACTGTTTTCTTGTCTATTAGGCCCTTTTATCACATATTTCATGGCTTGTGGGCCTGGTCAAGCATGGCAAATATAATGTAAATGGGATACTGACCTGGCACTGCAGTGTACCTGGGACCCTGCATGCCATGAAGCCATTGCTATCATGAAGCCACATTGGCCCTACACACGAGAGAGAAGGAGTTGGGGCTTCTCAGTAACACACCATTAGGAGAGCTTTTCCTTTCAAAGAGGAATGGGATTTCATCTGCTGGACGTGGAGGAAAAAGCTGTTGGATGAGACACTGTGGAAGTGAAAGCCACAATTAGAAACCAAACCAAACACAGTAAATTCTGTCAGGGTGAAAAGGGAAGAGAAGGGGAAATTAGGGAATAATTCCTGGAAATACCCTCAGCTGTGGCCCTGAGTGCCTACATTTTAACTCAGACACGCATGGTGAGGGTGGTATATTCTATATCACTCTGATGTTTAATACCCCATTTCTATCTGCACAGCCTGCTGGTTTTGAGCCAGTTCCTATTATTTACAAAACATTATTTAGACAGACTGTACAATTTGAAAAATTAAATCTCACCTCTCAAGAAGCTAGCAATCACTAATTTGGTGAATAATTGTGGTTCTGGAAGAAAGAGAAGAGCCTGTGTGTGGTGTTTGGTTTCAGTATCACTATCTCACAGTCAGTCCATGTACATTCAGCAGCTCCATTTCTTAGCATGTCCACTTAGTATAAACTCAGGTTGCAGGAGCTAGGGAAAGGAGGGAGAGGTTGTTTAAAAAAGAAAAATATAGTGAAAACATTTAAAAAGTAGTGCAGGTTGATCTGAAACAAAATGCAGGCAAAAAAAAAGAGGGTGGGTGGAAGAGAATAGTGATTACCATTAGCCCTCTTTGGTTTCCATAACAGGCGTGTGCTATCTATTACTAATTTAGCTGATGAGAGAGCCACAATTTCTTTAAAACATGCCAGGACTCCAGTCTGTCTCTCAGCCTGTAATATCCAAACAACAAATTGGGTCCCAGCTGGGATGTGTTTATCAGCTTAAAAAGAACTGATTTTCTCATCCACAGTCAGAAGGAAAGCGTTGTCTGACAACATGAACCAAGATCAGTGCTCTTCCCAAACTCCCGGCAAATGGGCGCTTTTGGCTATTGCACTGTCCAGATACTGATTCTGGCTCTGCAGCTTTAACTCTGCCCTGTTTCTGGCAGCCCGTCATCATTGTCCATTCCCATTCCCATCATCCATCCCACCAGCAGGGTCCATCATCACCTTTTATCCACCTCCCACATCTTCTGCAGAACTAATTACGCTTTGACCTCTCTGCCCAGAGGCACTGGCTTAAGTGAAAATGAGTCTAAGCTGCTTTGAATTGGAAACAGGCAAGCAGGAAGTCTCGGTCCAGATAACTGGGTTTAGCCTTTTTGTGTGTGTGTGCTTGTTCTTGCCTATTGTCTTTCAGGTTGATTTTTATGGACTGCTAACTATTAAAGCACAGTGATTTGTACAACACTTCCATTAGCCTTGCTATTATGTGTAGGTAAGAATGAGATACTGTATCTAATCACAAGTATTTATTTATCCAATGATATAACATATTTACTTGTGTGGCTATATAACATACAATTTAATTTGTTCTATGAAAATAGTGAGCCTTCCTTACTAGATTTGTGTCAAAGCATCTGAACATAAATTGGAATTCAAATAAAAAACCACATTACTTTAAAGTATTCTTATTTAACTATTAATAAAATAGCTCAGATGGGCACAGTGTAAATGACAGTAAAATTGGCATTTACAACAGCCCTATTAGACAAAAGGGAATTGGACTGAGAGAAGGAAATCGATTTTTTTCTACACTGTGCTTGAAGCAAAAACTGCGTAGAGAGGAATCTACTAATTTAGAAAATCTTAGTTAATTTGGGTACAAATGTTTGCTTTTTCCCTCTGTCTCTCTCTCTGGGGGTGATCTCCCTGGGGCGTAGGTGAAGGCTGTGGTGGGAAGTGGCCTCCAGTCCTCCCCAAGGACTCTGTCTGACCTGGTGTCCCCTCTTTGGGATGATGACCCTCAGTCCCACCGAAGTGACCCTCACATGCCACTGGTGGGAACGCGGTCAGCAGCGTTTTCAGCACTGCCTGGGGGCTCCGAATGCTGCACCTGCCTTGTCTGCTGCTCCCAGGCAGCCCCAGTGAGCCACTGCTGAGAGCTGGGAAACGGCCCTGGGATGTCTGCGTGAAAATCTGCATGAGAAATCACTACCCGAAAAGCAGCTCCTCACCTCAATTTATATGCAAAGCATCCATTTTTTTTTTTTTTTTGGACAGCCCCTGCTCATACCATACAGCTGTAGAAATGCTTGTTTCCCTCCCGTTCTGCCATTCCCCCAAACCCCAAGGGTACAAAGGTTTTGTGTTTCCAAGCCCCCAGCCACAACCAGTGAGGCTGTGAGGTGAGTGCTCCGTGGGTGTCTGACTGTGGGTTGTATCTGCTGCCCAACACCTGTGGGTGTGCAGCCATGGGATTCACAGCACCAGCCTGGCTAGGGAGCAGCAAGTGGGAGCTGGCTCTGTGTGCAGGAAAAGTAGAGGCTACTGACTGCAGATCCCCTTGGCAAGATAACTATTGATTGCCCCCCTTTACCCCTCCCTTAACTGGTAAGGTTGGATATAAATGAGTTGCCATGCAGAGCTATATACAAAAGAATATTATATGACAGGGAAAAGGCAAAGCCAGGCATTTGGCTGAGTTTAGGCTGTTCTGTGCCTTTCCAAGCACGATAAAATTAACAGAATTATCTCTGTGTGTGCTAGTGCTTGTGGAAGGCTAATGGTGTCAAAATGGCAAAAGAAAATGAGAACAGGTTTGGGAAGGCAGCAGAGTGTTATCCCTGGATGAGAAGATTTGTGGTTTAATTTGAATAGCTTCACCTTGGAAAGACCCTGCTCTTAACAGAGAGTAAGTTATTCTTGGAGAGGAACTTTCCTGCCCATTTCTATCAGTAGGAAGAGAATAAGAAGAACAGTGGAAGGACGCTGCTGTATCTGGATGCAGCACATGGAGAGCTGATGTTCCTTAGCAGAGAATATTTCCTCACTTTTATTTAGCTCTGGGGCATGGGTGATCTCTAGCCCTGTGCCCAGCACACCTGTCTCAATCTGCCAAACACATTTAGCTCTTTTGGGAGCATAAGTACGTGAGTAAAACCAATTTAAAGATCCAGTTTGGTTTCATTCATGGATGCTTTTAGCAGAGAAGGAACAAACTGGACACTACCTAACCAGGTTTCTTGCCTCAATTTGGAGTTTCTGCTGAACCTCATCTGGATGAGTCCTGATTTCTGCAAAATGGAAATGCAGTAGGAGCTTTGTAGTTTGCAAAGCTGTAGTCAGGTCTGACCTTACTCCTGATGTCTCCCACCACTGATTCCCATGGTGGACATGAGACCTGCCCTGAGTTACAGCAGTTTTTGTGTTTCTAAGCTCTGAATTTCATCCTCCTTGCATTCTCTGGGCTTGCTGTCACTGTCACTTCCATCATGGCTACATCAACTACATGTCCAAGAAGGAGGTGGGATAAATATCCCAAAGCTGCTTTTGTCTTTGAGGCTTGGCAGCCCTTATTGTAACTGTGACTTGGGAGGGATGGGAGGGATCATGAATTGCAGAGTGAGAAAACAATGCAACACAGTACCATTTCAGTGCCAAATTTCCATGAGTTGGCTGACACATCTCAGCAAGGCAGAAGCGTGGTAGACACAGGAACCTGAAAATGCAAGAGAAAGCCCCATACTACAGCACAAACTCCTAGTGAACACAAACAAGCTGTTTCTGTAAGCACAATGCCAAAGCTCTATTAGAGTGTGCCAAATACAGTCCACAAGGAATAACTGCAGGTTAAACAGCTGCACAGGCCAGATAACCTGGGGTTGGCTTCATCTTCAAAGGGCAGTGGGCTGGGTGCCAGTTACTTAACCAAGTTAAAATTTGGGTGATGGTATCTGCTCTGTTAGGCAAGCTCACATGAGCTACTCCAGGACAGACACCTTTGGAGAGGAAGTCTGGTTTTCCCAGCACTGATTTCTTTGTGCAGGACTCCTACTCGTTAAGGACATCTCACTTAGCATGGGCTGCTATGCAGCCAGGGGCCTGTCAGTGCTCCAGAGCAGCGTCTGCCATGCCTACATTTGGAATGATAGCACAGCTGCCAAAAATCCTGATAACAGTGTTCTTTGATCATTCCTTTTCCCATCATTTCTCTCACGTCATCTCTGTGGGGAGGTACCTCAGGTGATGAAAGGTTTGTAGGAAGAGGCATTTTTTCTGATCTGAATGAAGAATACAGTTGGAAAAACCAGACAGGGTTTGGTGAAGGCCTCCTCCATGCTGCCATGCAGTGTGGGACAGGGGTGGCTGCCAAGTGGCCTGTGGGAGACCAGCGGTTCCAAAACTCCTCCATCAGCTTTTGCCACAGCAGAGGGTCTAACAGAGAATAATATCACCTTTCCCTGCAGATCTGGTCTTGCATTTTGGATGGAAGACTGGGTTTGTGTGGCAAAGTCTTGGTAGTGGGGAGTTACAAGGGTGACTTCTCTGAGAAGCTGCCAGAAGTTTCCCTTATGTTTGATGGAGAAAATGCCAGTTGGTTCCAAGACAGATGTGCCTCTGGCCAAAGCTGAGCCCATCAGCAAAGGCTGGTAGTGCCTCTAGGATTACATATTTAATAGCTACAGAGACACAGGTGTTACTGCTACAGGGGAGAAAAACTGCTGTGGAAAAAGGTTTGGTTAATCATTAGATTTTCCTGTGATTACCTGCAAGTAAAATCAAACTCTTGGAGTCCTATTTAAAATGGGCTTAATGCAAGAAATATTGGAGTGCCATGCCCAGAAGTATGTAGGATGACATAGATATCTGGGGTTTGGAAAACTACCATGAGAAGCTATATGTGTACCTTGAATTACTCTGATAATTCTCTTTGAGTGTGCCACCCTGCTGGGACACCAGCATGATTTCTCTCCCCAGCCTGAGACAGCTTCTGGGAGATCAAGATTGTTATTTTTTTTCTCCTTTTAAATCTTCTGAACAAGAACTTATGTGCAGCCTAAGCAAGAAGTCCTGAGGCTGCAAATAGCAGAGAAAGGAGCTATAATGACCGTATATGTTTAATGGCAGGTTGTAAATGACTGGTGATGTTCCAGCTGGAGGTCTTCAACAGTGGAAGACTTGATCTCAGAGTGGTAGCTGCCACCCATTATCTGCAATGAAACAAATGGAAAGACTTCTGTGTCTTCGCTTGATGCCTTTTTTATGTCCCAGGTTTGGAGATTTCCCTTGTTCCCATGAAGCAGACTGTGCTGACAAAAAGGAGAATGGCTGGCAGTCGGCTTCAGTGTGGGAGTCAGGCTGCTAGTGCAGCCTGCACGTTCCCAGACTGCTCTCTGGGGCCTGGATTCTGCTGCCCTTCTCCCACTGCAGTTGGGAAAGACAGAGCCAAATTCCTTCACCCCTTGCTCCTTCCTAATTCCTTGTGTGGACAGTTCTGTCCCAAGGGGATAACACTGGCCAACTGCTTCAACCGAATGTGGGTGCTGGTGATAGCATCTTCTGTAACTTGGTCAGACTAGACCAGACCTTGGTCTGCTCCCTTTACCTGCCTTCCTATCTTTGACCTTCTCCACCTGGATTTGTGCTCATAAAGAAAACAGTAATTTCTTACTGTGTGGTTTTTTTCCACGCAGTCTGTGGAGTCATGCAATTTCTAACCAAGTCAGGAAAAACATGTAGTTCAGATCACTCTGGATTGTTTAGCTGGCACAGACCCTCATGGAGTTATTTCACCCTTTCTAAAAAATTCCATTTATATACAATGCAATAGGAAAAATTCTGTTTTGAAGAAAAAGCAAAACATTTTGATGCCTTGCTCTGTCACTGTGAATGCTTTATGAGAGACATACTTCTTGGGATTTTAAATGATTTATCTTTTGAGTCTTGATTTTGGGGTGGTGTCCATCTGGTGCAGCTCCCTGGCTCGGCAGCACCCACCCCCGACATCAGCAGGTGCTCTTCCTATGAGCAGCCAGGACAGGGGTCTGCCTGTGGGAGTTTTGGGGGCTGTAGGTTACCCAGCATGCTGCCCCTGCACAGCCCTGCTGCAATGCATTATCAGGGCAGAGCTGAAGATGGCAGCAGGAATTTGGTTTCTCTTCCTGTATTTAGTCTCCTTGGCAAGTGCAGCGCAGCACAGGGCTGCTGTAAATGGGGCTGTGATATGGATTTAATGACATTGTTCATGGGGTCACTGCAGAGAAAGAAACTTTTCTCCCCTTGCATTTAACTCTATTTCATGCACAAAGGACACTGAAGAAACCTAGAAATTTCCACGTGGGTCTTGAACTAAGGTGACTGCCTTCCGCAGGGATCCTGCATTTGCTGTGGGGTCACAGGCTGTAACCCCAGACCCATGAGCTGCCTGTATGCCTGTGCTCCCAGACAGACTGACTATGCATGCTGCCTCTGATGGACTTCAGGAACGGGCACCACGTGAGTTTGCAGTGCACAGCTAGAAAAAGAAAAAAAAATTCAAGACAAATCAGCATTTCCATGCTGGATGCCTTGCATACCCACAGGGCTGATGGCTGAGGGGCTGGTGGCAGGTGGCTGGGGAGGGGGCACTGCCAGAGGTACTGGGAATGGGGGCTTTGCCTTCTCTACCAAGGGGGAATCACGACATAAGATCTGCTTGTATTAATAGCAGTAGGCAAAGGAGGGATGCCTGGTGCTCTGCCAAGTTTGCAGGCGTGAGCACTTGACTCTCAAGCCAACAAGAGAGAGGCCAAGGAAAACAGCAGGAACTTTATTCTACATCTTAATTTATTGATGTTTCCTTAATCCTCTCACAGACCTCATCTGTTTGAGAAATCAGGTTCATATGTCACCTGTAATGCCTCCTTCCAGACAAATAGCTCCACAGCAGCTGCAATTTTCATAAGTGCGTTGCACTTTGAAGACGAAGATACATGGGACACTTCAGCATAGATTGCTTTTAAGTGCTGCAGGATTTGCCTCATCAACATGAAGGTCTATTCACTGTACAGTGCATGCTGGTATTAGTTTCAAGTTGCTCAGATGCATCAAAAGCAGAAGAGCCCATTGCTCCAGGCAGGCACTGTCAGCTGACTCATTGCCCAGATCCTCATTTAGAAGGCAGAAATTGAGAGGAGGCCTCAAAAAAGGAAGGGGAAAAAAAAGAAAAAGAAAAAGAAAAAAAAAATATAGCAACCCTGTAAACTTTACATAATTTCCTGGGTTTCATTCATTTCACTGTAATTTTACACATGTCTTCACATTAAGAGCTTATATTGTCAGAGGAGCACTCAGGATAAGTAATGTCACTCACCGAATCACAAATGGAAGCCATGTCGGCTGGCATTGCAAAATGGATCTATAACTGGCTTTTTGTCCCTCAATTTGACATGATTTAATTCGATTTCTGTGATTTATGGCTGGGAGGAGGATGCTTGCTGTTTCCCATTCCCTCCATGCACCCAGGCTTGATGTCTTCTCTTCTGAATATCCTGGCTTTTGGAGGTAATGAGTGTCTGAAAGGGTAGTGCACGTATTTCCTGCCTGAACTGAGTTTTAAAGCAGTAACTGGGAGAGGGAAATTTTTTTACCTGTCCTTGCTGACATCGCAGGATAACACGTATCAGTCACGCCAGCCCTGAATGTGGAGATTATGGCAAAACTGCATTTGTAAGAAAAATGAGTGAGGCGTTTGGGGTGAGTTATGGAGACCTGCAAGAATTTACTGCCAAAACACGGAGCTGCCAGTGACAGCAGCAGCACCCGGTGCCACTCCAGGCTGCTGCTGCTTGGAAGCTTCCTCTGCATGCTTATTTACTCTCTTAGCTCTGACACAAAACCTGCCATGTCGGTGAGTTTCTGTGGGTTTCAGTGGGATCAAAGCTGTGACATATAACAATAAACTGTCTGTAAAATCTCACAAGCTGCTACTCGGGTGAAGAAAGAACCATCACTGATTTGGCAAGAGGTGTTGTATCCCAGTATCAAATACAATTAAATTCAAAATAATCATGCACTTATAGCAGGGGTTCAACACGTTCACCTTTGTAGACACAGTGTGTTGAAGTCCCTGCAGCCAGCTGAGGCACTCCTGGCCTTGCTGGCAGTGCAGAGGAAACAGCTTTGATACATCATGTGCACCTGAAAGCTGGAGGTCTTTGCAGCTCACCTCACCTAGAGGCCAGGGCATCAATGTATGAAATCCATTTGCTTTAGCATCACCTCTTCCCCTGTGCCTGTGCCGGCCACTGCAATTTCCCGTCCCCTGGAGAGCAGCAGCGAGCCCCTGGCTCTCAGCTGCCAGGTCAGCACCAGCTGTGCCACAGCTGCTTGCAGGCTGTGTGTTGGTGTGGTGTGCAGGGCAGGGTCCAACCATGGGCACACAGGGGCTCTGCACTCAACTGGGCACTGCTGTGTGCCACACACACCTACACGTGTGCACACGGGTGCACGCAAGCACCGCTCCTCCGAACTGACCCCAGCACTGGCAGGGTAAATCCGCGCTGCCAATCTAAAACTTCTCTTCCTCCTCACCACATGCAGTGCTCTCCCTCGTGTTCTGTGACAGGGCATGGGTATGAGCTGCTGACCAGCTGAGGGTCCCAGCAGTGGTGGTCTTGGCACGCAAGGAGCTCCGGAGCTGCTGGGGTGGAAGGCACCCCATGAATGGAGAGATGATCATCCCTCATCTTGCTCATCCCACAGACACTCATGTCACTAGCTCTGTGAACAGGCCCAGGTAAACTCCGTCCTGACCTTGCCAGTCAAGATTTTAGGAAGAAAACATTCAAGGCTACTGTTGTGCACCCTGTGCCCCGGCCACCCACCAGGCCCTCACACTACACACCTGTAAAATCTGGGCAAAATTTACTGCTGGCTGTACAGCAGTAGGACAGACAGACTCCTGCCATGACCCTGATGGGTCATTCATGGCTTCCTGGTACCCTCTTTCCTTGCTGCATTATGCTTGAGTCATGAATATATGTATTAACTACAGAATAGTCTTGAGCAAACATTTATCTTGCAGAGCAATGGCTGTTGTTAAAGACACCGGGGATGAATGTCTAGGAAAACAAGCCCATTTGAGCACAGCACTGGAAATGAGGACGTCCTCACAATAATTTTTTCCTTGGGTTAACAGTTTGCAAATAAGCAGGTGAAATGGTCTGAGGTGATTAAAGCAATAGAAAAGATTAGTTTTGTTATATGTAATCACCTTTGCTTCTCTTTTATGTGTGGAGTGATTTTCTCAGCAGGACGTGTTATCTATTTTAGGGAATGCTAGTCTTTTTGTTATTCCTTTTTTTTTCTTAATGTAAATCAGCTTTTTAATATTTTTGTGTCAATTTGATAGACTCTAATAGCAAGTCTGTTTGGTAGTAGATTCCCCCCTTCCCCAAGCACTTCTTTGCCTTTAATTGCCTTAATTGTTCTAATTTGAATAAATCTGATCACACCTTGGCTTGTGGAAATTTCCTGCAGATCTGCAGATCTATTCTGCATGGAGTCACTCCTTTATATTTCTCTGTCAGTTCTCTTGGGTGGGATGGCAGGGGATGGGGGGAAGGTGGAAAACTCAGGTAGTGCCTGATCTTGGCAATGAGAGGGCACAAGTGCTCCTCTAGGTTGGGCTACATCTTCATCCCAACTCTATTTCACCCCTGCTCCTACAGCAAGTGGAGACCTTATCCTGCTCCCTGGCTGCCCCCCTCTTCTCAAAGAGATGAAGTTTTGGGTTAAATTAGGCAAACCTCAAAACACATGTGCTTTCTTTTTACTGTTGCAACTTTTTCTAGCAGTATATGCAGTGCTGGGGCACTCATTTCTGCAGGATTTCCTCTCCCTGTGCCTCAGAGGAAGGCATGGATTTCAAGTGCTTATTTTAAGTGACACAAAGCAGTAGTGGCCTTTTTCCACAGTGCTTAGCTCTGGTGCCCTCAGCACTCTCCTCATTTTGGAGGGAGGATGCTTGTAGGGGACGTTCCTGTCTGAACCCCTGTGCTGCTCATGGCCTCAGGAAGCTGCAGACCTTGAGCTGTCGCTCCACTTTGGATCACAGACAGAAAGAAGGGAAAGGTGTAATTTGGCATCCTTGTGCATTCTGTTGGTGAGCTGAGATAATTTCACCCTGACAAAAATATGTACCTCCATCAATCCCTAGACTTTTGTGGGGCATCCTCAGTGAAAGATGCAGCAAAGAGATTATGCCTCTATCAGTACGGGATCTGTTCATGGTGGTGTGTGAGCTGATACAGCCTGTCAGGTACATGACAGGGTGGAGAAGAGCCTGAGAAATTATTTCTTATAGATCACTTGGAAAACAGTCCTGGGAGCAGCTTAGATGAGAAGAGCTCCCTTGGGAGTACTGGGAAATGAGCATTCATCTGTCAGGGATGTGTTCAGGAGGTGGAGATGGCTATGGGCCTCCTCCTGTGCTCCCTGGCCCAGACAGAGGGACCTGTGGATAGTGACAAGTGCCTGCATGTGGGGTGTCACCTGCACTGGGAAGCTCCAAAATCAGTGAGGAGGTAGAGAGGGGCTTTATTTCCAAGGAAATTGTGCCCAGAAGGCACCAGGCAGCACAGAGGAGTCACTCCTCCTTGTTCAGTCTGTCCCCATGACATCCGACCTGAAAGCTGCCAGGACTGGGGGGAAGTGATCTTTTGATTAAGCTGCCATGGGGGCACTTGCCAGCTGTGGGGTCACTGCCTGCTTGCATAGAGCAGTTAAATATTATTGGGAAGTAAAGAAGGAAAAGGCTAGATTATTACTGTGGAGAAAAAAAAAGGTTACAGTAAAGAAAGGAATTAAGAGAAAAATAACAAGTTGACCATTATTAGGGAGGGAGATGCAAGGAGATAATGGGGGTAACAAACATCTAGTACAGTATATTAGACTTGGGTGCGGATGTAAGTGTAAAATGCTCCACAAGTCCTGTAATTGAGAAAATCCATCAAATGTCCTGACAGCTGTTCCAGCATTTCCAGAAGCGATAAAACTGGAATTTATTTCACTTCTGGAAAAGGGGCAGTATCACCTTCTGGCGGCTCTAATGAAATGCCATAAAATTTGAGGAAAAACTGTGCTGTAAAGTAATAAAAAAGGGCAGTCGCCAGCGAGTTGTTTGCTGAAACACTGTCGCAGGGGACGTGGTGGGGGGACCTGCTCCCACTGGTCACAGCACCCAGGCTGGGGGGATGCTCTGGACCCTGGCCCTGTTCCCTGCAGCCACCATGCTTGCAAGCGACCCTAGCAGAGGGTCTTGGCCCTGTTGGGGAGGCGCAGAGGTTACAGAATAACCATTAGCTTATGCCAAGCCCAGGCAGGGCTGCAGAGGAGCTGGGAAGAGGCTTGTGTGTCATTCACCCATCACTGGCTGGCCCCAGCACCCGGGCCTATTCAGAGCAGAGGAGGGCTGCAGAGTGCAAGCACTGACAAAATTTTCTTAATTTAGGTTTTTTATTAATTGAGTCATTTGGTGACAGGAGACAGGGTCATTGCTGTTTACCTCCTATGGTAGCTGCTAGGCAATAAACTTGTTTTCCTATTTAATTTGTTAATTGAAACTAAAATTGTAATACAACGTTTAAGTTATTTGAAGGCTCTTGGACTCTGCAACTTAACCCTAATTTGTTGGCAGGAGAGCACACCTTTTGCATACATTTTTCTTTTTGGCTCACCATCATCTCTCACGTAATTGCTGGGACGGTTTTCTTCCATTGCCTAATTTCATGTAAATGCCGCAGGCACATTGGGAGCCAGTGTTACTACCCCCAGCTGGCAAATATTAGGGATCTAGGTAATATATTTAAACAAGAGTGGGTGGAGACATCTAAAAATAGAAAGGAAGGAAGAGCAGTGCTGGCTCTGCAGAGGGAACTCTCTCCTCCGTCTCACTACTGTTGGGCACAGGGGTGACCAGTCACACCCTGTCTTCCCTGGGTGACACAAGGGAAAAGTGGCCAGGAAAGCAGACCAAGAACCACCAATTTGCTCCCACTTAAAGGCTAGTAATGTAAAATCCTCCATGCCAGATGAAAAGCTTTGGATGAGGCCATCAGGATGACCTGGCTAACATATTCCAGTCATTACGAGGGGTAAAGCACTGTGTACTGCTGGTTTCTGTTCTGTGAATCCCTGTGCCCAGGCACTCTGGCAATGGTCAGTGCTGGGTTTCTACCAGCATCTCCCACTTTTGGACACTTCCTGTGGCTGATGGACCTTTTGCGGGGTAACTGGGACAACTGTATGGGATGAGAAGTCTGTACTCTGGTCAGACTGTGGTTCCCAGTAGCTTCGCTGGAGGATGAATTGTGGGAATCATGTGGGAGCAGGAGTCTGCTGGAGGGGACCCAAGTTGAGGGAAGCATCTCATTGCCATTGTTCAGGAGGTGCAGCTGTTCATGCTGTGCAGCATGCTGAGCACTTTACACCACAAACCAGAAAATAAAGAAACACAAAAAGGTGATCTGTGAAAGGATTATGAAATTCCTAAGTGGGCTTGTCCTTTCACACACACTGGTGTATATTGGCCAAATTGGACAGGCTGAGCTCTGCTGATAACCTGTGTGCTTTATTCTGTGTTCTCAACCCAAGTCACTGCTGCTTACAGAGGTGTTGAAATGTGCAAGGGAATGATTGTCTTCAGCCCATCATGAGAATCCAGAGCCCTTCTCTCCCAGCAGGCTGCTCATGGTCTCTGTTCTCTTGCTTGGCACTGTGTGCAGTGGGAACCAGAAGTGTCCTGTGGTGTCTGACCGGGTGGCACAGACATTTCCTAGACTGCTTGTTGAAAAGTGCTATCTCCACAATGAGCACTCTGGGGCAGCCCAGAACTTCCAGTAGGAATTACCTGAGTGTTAGGGAGAGGATTTCCCGAAGCTTAGGTGACAGTGCATTAGAGGTTGATACTAAAATACCCTCAAGCAGGGCAGAGTGAACCCCTTTGCAAGGAACCCCTTCACTGGCACTGCATGGGGGGGAAGCCCAACTCCTGCCCACCCATGGGAAGGATTCTTCTGATTAACCCAAAGTCCAGATTTCTACATGAGGGTTCCCATGGCAACTAGACTGCATAGATTAAATATTTAAAAATATGGAAGTGATGCTGGTGTGCGAGGCGAATGCAAGAACTTTAGGGCAAGTGGCATCTCTCTGTTCCATCCACGTGGATGGGTTGTGGCCCACGCCATAGTCCTGCAGCCTAGCCACTGCCATCTCACCTGGTAAGGCTTCTCCAGGCTGGGAGCAGCCACTCTGCCCATCATCCTGCCCATCAGCATTGCTGCCCACAGCCGCTGTGGGATAACCCCTCTCTCCAAATGATTTTCCACACCAAAAACTTCAGGACGTGAAGCCAGCCCCTTTTGACAGTTGCTTCCTTTGCTACCAGTGCTCTTTAGAAAAGAAAGATGGAAAATGCAATTTAAGTGCTGAACAAACCTTCCCCAGGCTTCTGCCCAGTGAAACATCATTTGTGGAGAACTCCAAAGTGATTGCCAGTAATTTGGGGTGGGAGAGGAGCAAAGCAAAGAACACTGCTGATTTCCCTTCATTGGACAGCTGTTGGAAAGCACCGGCTAGTGAAAAGGAAATGCTCTCTGGGAAGTGATCAGTTTAATGATATTTTGATGGAAAATTTCTAATCCACTAGAAAGGAATAATGTGCTTCGACCTTGTTTTGTTTCTGACATACTGTTTTACACAAAGTGCATGGCTCAGGTGGCACTGGCCCCGCTCACTGCACTAAGATTATTCCAGCTCCAGCAGTACCCATCCTGTGGTAAACCAAAAAATACCACTTACAGCAACCCAGGATCTTCACTGGGAGTTGCACATTTCAAGCTCAGCGTAGTCATGTCTTTTCCCACTAGTCAATGTTAATTTATTGATGCAGCAATTGAGTAATAGTGGCAATACTAAAGGTAGGTGGTGCCAGCATTGGGGCATCCACAGGGAGGTACAGATGGCCTCTCCAGACACAGCAGAGGTTTAACAGTACTGCTATTTCAGCTCCCGTCTTTGGAAAAGAGATATCTCATCTCTGAAATGACTGGAAAGTTACGGAAGTCGAGTTTTTAATGGCACCCACCATACCTATATCCACTTTTATCCGCGTTTCAGCCTTGTCTCTAAGGTAAAGAAGAGTGAGGCTCATTAGAGCCCTTTTCCTAATTAGCTGCTGCAAACAGATTTTATTTTATAAATGCCTGAATGTAAAGTTATTTGTATACCTAATTTCTTTTTTATGTAACATTTATTTTTAAGTGTAATTCACAAAGGCTTCACATTTATAATTCTTTCAGGGGCATTACAACCAGCGATGCACATTTATTACAACCCCTTAATTTGCTGCATTTTACTTCCATATGCTTTTGAATTGCTATTGAGCTTGTTTCATGCTCTTCCCATCGTTAAATTGCATTTTTTTATTGTACATAAATGGTAAATAATTGATACCTGCCATCTGGTGCTAATCATCCTGCCAGCCCTATGTCTCCACCCTGTCCTTTCATTCCTTGCTAGCTCTCCCCATCAGATCTTCCCCTTTCTTTCCCAATTTTGTCTGTATCTTCAGCCTTTTGCTCCCTGGAGGTGCCTGCAGTGATGTGGTGCCAAGAAATGCACTGCTCTTCATGTCTGCTCAGTCCAAATACTCCTGACATCTTTCAGGGGAGGCAGTTTCCCTAGACATACTCAGTCTGCGATCCCTGCCCAGGCTCCTCTCATCCTCATGGTCTGTCCAGTCCCATCACCCAGGGATCACTGCAGACCCCTCAGTTGGAGCCCCAACAGTGCTAGGCTTTGCAGCATATCTCCTGTGGTGCCCATGTGCCTCACTGCTTCCCTGCCAGCATTTCCTTCTGCATTAGACCCCTAAGAGATGAACACTGAACTGCTGGGCTGGGTTTCCCTCAGTAGAGACTGGGCTGGAAAAAAAGCAGCCAGACATTAGAGATGAATGGCAGCAAACCTCCCGTGCTGGTGGCTTCAGAGAGAAGCGGCAAGCCAGAAGCCACGGTGCTGTGACTACCTCCTGCCCTGTCACAAAGTTCCTCTGACTCCTGAGATTGCTCAGCAGTGAGTTACATGGGCTATGTACTCTAAAAATCACATTTGCAAAATATCCAGTTGCCAAAGTAGGGAAAACGCAGAGCTGCCTAAAACTAGAGAGTGCTTTCCAAGAGCAAAGCCATTTCTTTGTCTTAGCCTGAATGAAATCTTTCTAGACATAAATAAAACCTCCTTAGAGGCAGATTATTGGGATGGAGAATGTCTGTCTAAATGGTTAAGAGTTCAGCAACCTTGTGAGTAACCAAAAGCAAGGCTTCAAGATGAGGAATACTTGGGAAAATTAGGAGCCAGTATTATTACCAGCTCAGCTGATAATAACAGCTGGCACTGTGCAGATATGTGACCATCCGTGCTGAGCTAATTGTTGATAAAATCCTAGGAGTTATAATTAGCCCCTGTGGGACTCCTCGTACCGCTAAAATGAAGCGCATGCCTCCCCCTGTTTGCAGGGAAGAGCTGCAGGGCAGGGGGTGGCCCAGCACCCTCAGGGTACAGGGTGCAACCTGGCAGTGCAGACTGCCTGGCAGTGCTGCCCCAAAAGTAGGGAAGGCTGGGGGTATTTGAGGGGGTTGGGAATAAATAAACCAGTGCCTCCCACCTTTCCACATGATGGCCAAAACGGGCTGTTATAGGACAATCTTTCCCCTGCCAGAGCACAAGCCCTCCCGCTATTTCTACTGCTGTACCCGAGCATCCATCTGTCTGTCCTGAGCACTGTGAGCCGGGCACAGGTGTGTGACACTCCTCTGCTCTGTGCAGCATCCTCAGTGCAGGCGTGGAGCTGCCCGTGACGCCCAGCCCCTCCAGCAGCTCCCGGCACAGTGTCCCCAGGGGCAGGGCAGAGGTGGCCTCGGCACCCTGTTGGGGCCCGTACCACTGGCTCTTCTACAAGCGATGGGCTTTTTGCCTCTCCCTCAGGGCATCCATGTGGACAAGCCGGGATGATCCCCGCAGATCCAAAGCCTGTGCACGGCCGCGGCAGTACCAGCACCGCCGGGGGACGGGGCTCGGTGGCGGCAGAGAGGGGCAGCGAAGGGGCCATGGGTGGGAGGAAGGAGATGCGAGGAGAGCAGCGGGAGGCGGCAGAAGGAAGGGAGAGACGTGGGGAAGTCTGTGCGCCAGCGCTGGGGCTCAGTGAGAGCTCCCCGAAGGAGAAGGCATGCCAGCCGTGGGTAAGGAGCAACAGCCTCTATCATGACCGGTGGTCCTAAAAGATGGAAAATCGGCTGAAGGCTAAAGGCATCACTCCTGAGGGACTGATGCCTGCAGTGTATTTAGTAAAGAGCCAGGCTCCTTTCCATACTGCCTGTATTTTAGTGCGCAAGGAACAGCCCTACTGAATGTGCCTCGAGCAACTAACACCCAGAGAGACACAGATGGGCTTTACTCTGTCCTGAAACCTCCTTTTTGGCAATCTCGCTTCACTGGGGGACCAATCAATCAATAATTAAAACACAGGATAATTAAAATCTCATAAAAACTTTCTCTGGGTCCTCAAAGTCAAATATATCAGTGTTTCCACTTAGCTACACTGCTTGTCCTGATTTTGTGACGTCCCCCTCACACGGTGATCCAACCACAGTTTCTTGCTGCTATGGAGAGCAGGAGCTGACAGTCTCCAGGAGCACCAGTCGCCAGCGGCACCCTCCGGGGCCCTGATGCATTTCCAGCAGTGGTTGCATCATTTGCAGCATGGCTGCGTTCGGGGATGTGCTCACGTGTGTGCATGCCGGCTTTTGTTTGGGAAACAGGGTGGTTGTAGCTGCTTACATCTACCAGAAACTGTAAGCTCTGGGTCCCCTTGCTGCTGAGTAAAGCCCCCAACAGACCTCCACAGAGTCACTGTAAGAATTCAAAGTGAAATCCCACCATGACAGAGGAGGACTAAAGGCATTTTAGCTGTTTATGGCCAGGTAAAAAGTGACTGTTCTAGCAGCTGAACTTGTAACATGTGTCCTTTTCTATGTGTTAATAAATCTAGTGAGGACAATAAAATGGCTATTTTCCTACAGAAAACACCGACCTTTTTTCCAGGCAGCTAAGGGTTAAAACACATCAAGCAGACTTTGAGCCCTGAAAGAAAACCCCTCTGCCCAGGGAGCTTTCCAGGGCGAATTCAGGCCTCTCACACACTCTAGCTAAATGGCATTCATTAGGTCAGAGGAATTTCTTTAGAGGAAAAAACCCTGTACTGGAGCCAGGTGCTACCAACGTGTGATTAATAGAAAGTGGTGGGGGCTCATCAGCTGAGCAGAGGGACGTGGGGGGATAGAAAGCTCTTCCCAAATGTCTTTGGCACAAGCCTCAGCAGCTCCTTCTAAGCTTTTCCTGAAATCTAGCTTACTTCTGGGATTAAAAAATGCTGCTGCATCAATAGCTGCGCTTATGGGAGCAGGTGAGATGCAGCACTGACATTTCGAGGTTATCCAAGCAAGACAGTTCCTGACCGTGGCTTTGCTAACGCTGGCTGCCAGGCCACATCCCCTGGATCCCCCAAGCAGGCAGGGGAATAAGCTGCAGGGAGGGGAGTTGTCACCCTCCTCCAGTCACCTGGCCACAAGGCCATTCCTGTGTGTCCCCCGGGAGCTCGGGTCCCTGGGGCTGAGTCTGTGTGCCCTGCAGCCTCCGCATCCCTGCGGGCCACGGGAATCTGAAGCAATGGTTGTCATTGGCAGAGCTGCTGGTGCCCAGAGCTGGCACCGAGGCTGCTGCCGCGTCCAAATCCTCCCACGCCCCCGGCGAGGCTGGCACGGTACCCGGCGGCTTCATGGGGAGGGGGGATGTGCTGGCTCACGGGCCTGAATTTTCTCACTTGTGTCTGATGGGCTAATTATTATTGATTGACATTTTTGGAGTTTTTGGGGCACTTTGGGGAAACGTAGAGTGTGGGAAGAGGAATATGTTGACAACTTTTTCACATAATCCTTTCCAGCCCCCTCAGTTTTCAGTCAGCCGTGGAACGTGGCCAAATATCTGGGATTTTAATGAAATTAAAAGCAAGCGGACCCAAAATCCCTTGAAAAATACAACAAATCATACACAAATTTCTGTTTCCTTTCTCTCCAGCCCCCATACCACAAGGTTGGGATGGATATCCAAGGAGGTTTGGTGGTGATCTAGGGAGGCTGCTCTGGCCCTTGCTCCCAGCCCCACACCAGGGCAGCTGGCCTGGAGCCACAGCACTGCATGACCACCCTGCTTGGGTGATCATGTGGTGTTTAGTGAGAGCATCTTTCACTCCCTCTATGGTCTGCCACCAGGTCCTGTGATAAGAACTATTTATGTGACAGTCCTGCCCACACCAAGAACTGTATGGCATCCTCAATCGTGTTCCAAGGGAAGGTCCAGCACCCCTGTGTGCTGAGCTGGCTTAAGCAACATTTCAGGAGTTATAGCTGTTGGTGTGTATTTATCCTAAGCTCTGAGTGAAACCCCACCGGGAGCTGCACCTCAGCACATGCTGCTCAGGATCCCCAGAGGGCTTCAAGCATGTTTGTCACAGGAAAAAAGATAGCTCTTGATATTAATAAATAACAGTCTACTTTAGCCTAGCTGAACTGAAGCAAGCAATTTGTATGGCATGTGCTGTAACAAAGCAGTTAAAGGTGGTTACAAGGGACAAGCAATCACACCCTGCATGCAGGAGCATCAGAACGTGCAGCCTCCACCTCAGCTGCTGTAAATGCGTTTGCATGGGTTTAGCCACCTCTGCGGGAGGTAACTCTCATATTGCATTGTGAACGATGGAAACTGTTTTACAGTAAATACCTAACTGGCAAGCCAGATTTTAAACAAATTTTCCTTGGAAATGGCAACCCAAAGCTCCTGCATGGCTGGGAGCATTGCTGCTTTCTCACTGCTGTGGTTGCTGGTGCCAGGCAGAGCCAGCATGGCGACGTCTCCAAAAGAAGCTCCCGTTGCGTGCTAATACTGCGAAGGTACAATCCAGACACAGCTGGAGCCCTGGCTCCTACAAGATATTCAAACCTCAGCCTGCAAACACATACTCTTTCTATTTCCCCCGGGCAGCTTGCTTAGCCTTTAGGCTTCCTGGGTTTTGAATTGACTCTGCCTTTTGAGTGGGAGTTTTAAGAAAAAAAAGCCAGCAGGTTGAAAGCAAAGGAGCTGGCTGTGCTGACTAACCTTTTTGATTTAAGGCAAATGTGGGGAATACTGAGGGGAGAAGCAAAGCCTGTGCTTTGTGAGCAGCGCAACAGCAGTGCAGTGCACGCTTAAAATGGATCCCGATGACTGCCGTCCTCAGCTCAACATTATTAATGTTGTTTAACCTAAACAAGGCTGGACAGGAGGATTTTCCCCCAGCATGGATTTGTGAGTCAGGAGAAAAACAAAATTCAGCAGAAATCCTCTTAGTCATTTTTATTGGGGGTAGATTTTTCACATCTGAATCTCAGCTGCCAATTTGCATGGATAATCTCAGATTAGCTTTAGTCCATGGTTCATTTTTTTGTTTCCCCCCTAAATAAGCCCACTTTTGCAGCAACAAAGGAGGTGAACAATTCTTTAGGAGAACGGCTGTGACATCTAAATAACAATGATAAAAAAGTCCATCTAAAACCGAGCAGCTCGGCACTTTTGGCTCCCCCCTCTTCACTATGCATTATTCATGGTAGACAACAGGACCAAATGTGTATGCTCCCTGCGCAATTACCAGGAGAACATATTCAAAGACATATGCTAGTGCCTCTTAGTGAAAGGAGATGTGCAAGTACCCATTATTTACTAGGCACTGTTATAAAATCTGCAAGTTTGACTCCAAGGTTGCAGCTTAATTGACTCCCCCTGGTAGCTCTTGTCATCCATCTAATTCAAGCCATGTGAAAGCCTGGTTGTTGTTTTGTGTGTGTACAATACACTGGCTGCTTTGGCACATGCTGGTGGAAAAAATGTGGTTTGCATCAATTAACCTTTTTTATAGCAAAGAGAGTGGCTGAATGACAGGGCTTCTGAGAAGCATGTAAAACTTCAGCGTGTCACTCACAGCAAATCGTCACTGAGGTCACCCGTGTTATCATCATGGCTGCCTTTGGCCCCGCTTCCCCCAAGCACAGAAGCCTCGATAAGGATCATCTGTTTGGTTTATTGCCTTCTTGATCCAATAAATATATTTCCTGTGAGAAAACCCTTCTGTGGGATTTATTTAAATCAGACTCCCCAAACTCGTCTCTGCAAACTTCCTTCCTCTTCCTCCCACACTGTTTCTCTCTGTGCGCCGTAAGCTTTAAGGATCTCTGCACTGATTCCTTTCCATATCCCCTTGCCAGGCAAGCAGTAACCTCTGTGCACGTGGAAATAATTTTCCTCTAATCAGCCTTAGCAGTCCAGCTCCTTTTCATCCCACAGCGCATCCCCGAAGAGTCATGCTCCTTTAGAAATGGTGCACTGAGGGCAGCAGGAATGCCCAAAAAAGGAAGGACAACATTTAAACAAAGTTTTGGGAAGAGACCACAATACTGTTCCTTATCCAGTCAAGTGAACATAAGAATCTGTATGGAAACTCTCATCCTAATTCTGAATAGGAACAAATCCAAATAAATAGGTGTATTTTGGAGAATATGTGTGGAATATGCACTTTTTTTTTAAGCAGTCCCACTCTCTGCAGTGCTTTGGGAGGTAAAGCATCACTTCCAGTTTGCTGAGACCGGGAGGAGTGACAGAGCAGCGATCTGGTGCTGTTTCCACCCAAACCCTTGATGTAGACACGCTGCAGCACCGCAAAAGGGAATTGACTTCACTGCAAATGAAGCAAGGCCTTAAGTGCTTTGTTGAACAGCAGCCGAGCTCTTTGGTAATGAACAACAGTGACAAAAGAAATAAAGAAGCAAGCCGTGATAGCCCGATGTGGTTGCAGTGGAGTAGCTGTTCTGATGGCTGCTGGCGTGAGATGACATGTGAACACAATCTATCTCCACACGCTGCTGCAGTCTTTCACCAGAGGCTAGTTTAAAAACCTTGAAGACTTGGCAATTAAGAGGACCTCTAATTGAAATAGAACAACGGCAGCATTTTAATTGCCATGCAGCTCCCCTCCAGAGCATCGTGGTCTACTAGAAATTCAAGGTTTCCACGAGCAGGTTTAAAAGCAGGTTTTAAAAATCATACAGAAACAATGTCATGTGTGTTTTGCCTCAGGAGCCATTTGACTCCTTGGGGAAGGGATTAGTTACTCTGCAACACCAGGGCCACACATTGGGGTAGAAAAGACATGTCGCTTCAGTGGGTGACACACACCCTGGAAATATTTTTGCCGGAGGACAGGGACACCAGCTGCAAGTACCAGGCAATTTAAAATGCATTAAACCATGCACTGGAGCCTTGACTGGAGCTTCCTTTAAAAAAAAACCACTGGGTGATAGTGATTATCAGCTGGACAGGGACAGGAAAAACCCATTGGTGTTGGTGTCATGCAAACTGGGATGGTGGTATTCTGATGGGAGTGCTGCAGAAGTTCAAGTCACATTGAAAAAAAAAAACAACCAAGAAACAGAAGTCTGGATATTCCTTCTCATTACCTGGATTATGCTATTGTTTGCTGACATTGACATGGGGCTCTTCATTCCTCCTATAGCTGGGAAGAGAAACACTCCACGTAGCACTAAGAGTGATAGTAAATGGGATTGCAGCAGCAATCTCACCCCAGGGCAGAGTGTGGACAGGGACTCTTCAGGGAAGGAGGGAGATGCTGGAGGTGCTGGGAGCTCTGCCAGCTTCCCCTGTGGTGGGTGCCAGGGCCCATGCTGGGCAGGAGCCACTGGCAAGTAGATGTTGTAATATATTAATATACTTTTATAATTCCTTTCATTTCCAAGAGCCCCAAGACACGCCGCAGCAGATAATCCTGCTGATTAGCCAAATCAAAGCTTTGTGAGCAAACCCTGCACACTCTTTAGGGAGCTGTGCAACACAAAATCAATGTATTGAAAGTGCACTCTCCACAGCAAGTGCTGCTGATTCACAGCCCTCGTCTGCTTCCCATTTCAGGGTAAGTGACATCCAAGGAATGGTTGTGGTGTTGTTTTCCATTATTAATTGTCTGCTGGTCCTGGTCTGGATGGCATTCGAGACAGGAAAGCCACCATTCCCTTCCCAGGGAGATGAGAACCAATGCAGAGGGAAATCAAGGCCAGGAGTGGAGGTTTCTGCTGTGCATCTGTGGGAGACACTTGACCCAGGCTGAAGCAGCAAATGCATGTTAGGAAGAACTCTGCAAAAAATGGTGAGCAGGTGTCTGGCACGAGGAGGAGAGGAAACACAGGACAACAGATGAAGAATAAAGGTCTTTTCCTCTAACCAAAAGCTGTATGAGGACTCTAAAACCAGTCAAAGCCAAACCCCTCGCTGGGAGCTGGGCATTCGCTGCTTGTTTTTCAGGAAACCCCAATGCCAGGTGCTCTCGCCTGCAGCTGGCTCCCGGTGCTCATTTCAAAGCTAGATCTTGGTCCTCCTTGAGGGAAACAACAGTGCTGGGGGGAGCAGCACCCTGCAGCACCCCCACACAGCCCCCCCCCTTTCCATCACACCTGGGGAGGCTACACCAGAACCCTTGTTTTCATTCCCTCCAGTCCTGGCAGCACTGAGGCAACCTGACGCTCCGCCGCGGGAAGGACCTATTAGATAATTGACTGCATCCCCTGCCAAGGCAGCAGGTAGTCTCCTGACAGAGGCTGTAACAGATATTAAACATACTGCTCTTGATCTCAGCAAAAAAAGGCCACTGGAGTAATTTTTTCCTTAACCCACTAAGTAAAAGCTTTCTAGCTCATCTTAATAGGTTTTATCTGATGAAAATGGTACATTCATCATGGAAAGGCTTTTCTTTTTTTCTTCCCCATTAAACTTTCGAAGAAATGTTTTAATTTTTTTAAGCTGTCATTGATTTTTTTGTAAGCAAAAATGGACATGTTGAAGCAGAAAAAAAATCCATTTCATTGTAAGCCAATTTTCATTTAGGGGAACATTTCAACATACAATTTCCAATTTGGTCTCGTCACATCCTCCTTGTCCTGCTGTTACGCAGGTCAAAACATTACCAGAGATTGATAAAAGTGCAAAAATGTGAGCTTGTTTTAGCAGTAATTGGTACTCTTATATTTGTTTCCTGACAGTTTTGTCTAGCTGCTTTCCTCTTCTTCTGTCAGCCCAAGAGAATAACACCCTCAGGTAGCTGCGTGTTGATGCCAGGCCCATGATGGGGAGATTTGTTTCTCTCCCATTTCTAAACAGCCTCCTCAAACAGACAATGGAGTATGACCTGTATTCAGGTGAACAGACACCAACACCATCAGCACACCAGCACAAGTAATGACCAGAAAGCAGTTAATTTCTCTGTTAAAATCAACCCCCATGCTGAAACGCTGCCTGTCCCACACTCCCAAAAACCTTGGTGCTCTTGGAAGCCTTTTCCTGCACTTGCTTCCCATCTGGGGTTGTGGAGGATGAAGAGTGGGGTGGGGGGCTTTGGGGGTAGATCCCTGTCAGGGCCCTGTTCCCACTGTCTCAGAAGCACAAGGTCACAAGCATGGTGAACCACTCTGCATCTGGATAACATCTTCTGCTGGGCTTCTGAATATTGCAACCGCCCCTTGGTGCTGGCAAATACTGTGCTGCCAGTGCTGCACCTTTGAGCCCTGTGCACCCTGTGGCCTCATTAGCCCCAAATTATGCCCAGCCAGGGCTGTGTACAAGCCAATCTCCAGCAGCCAGGGCTTCCTGTTGCCAGCTCAGCACCTCTGCCTGCAGCCTCTGACATATTTTGTAGTCGTGTCTGTTTGGTACCAACTGAAGGCAAAGAGGGAAAAGGTGAAAAGCAAGGAAACGGCTCCCGCATTGTTCATCTCCGAAGGAGGGAGGGAAGCTGCTGCTACAGCCCGCAGGGGCACCATCTGTCGTGAGTCAGCAACCAGCCAGATTTACTGCCGATTGATTAAATTAACATTTGTTATAAGCCAGGGAAGGGAGGAAGGGGGGAAGAAATCCTCTTCATTGCTCTTGAATTATTTATGCCCTGGAAGCCTCCATGCCATGCTCGGGGCAGGCAGCAGCGACATGAGCTGCAAGTCCCCATGTAGAGGGACAGCCTGGGCTACTGCAGGTCCTCCTGACCTCTGACAAATTATAGCAACGCAGAGTGGCATGAGGTGTGTGGGAGGTGCCATTCCAGAGGGCGTTTTCCTCCCTTGTTTTGGCCACGAGCTGTTTTTCCAGTAATGGTGTGAGGGATGGTTGTCAGCGCAGCCACACTCCTCATGCCTGCACTAAATCTTTGTGGACTGGTGCAAGAGCAAGGGCAGGTTTGTTTGGGCAGGGCAGACAGGGTGGCTTCGCTCCACACCCCTGGTAGGTGCAGGAGAAAAAAACCAAGCTGAATTCCCACCAATTTGATGTGGTATTCTTTTTCCTAGGTGCTGACAGTGAATCTGGATGGAGTCAGCTGGGTGCTCCTAGATCTCATTGAAACCTGCCTCCATGTGCAGAGCGTGGCTGAATTCAGGATGGGCTCATGTTGCTCTGCAGGGGCTGTCTGGGCTTGCCGTGTGCCTGGTCAGGAGGGGGAGAAAACGTGGTGGAACTGCTGAGAGATGTGCTGCACAGGCCATGCCTGAGTGGGCTGGACCTGCCAGGAGAAAACATCAGTGCAAACCGGAGCACACAAGGTGCCAAGCCAGCGAGGAACAGGGACTGCGGGTCTTTTGTTCTTGTGGCTCACGGTGGGTTTCAGAGCCAGCCAGCCCCAATGCAAGGCCATAGCCCTGACCATTTCTCTGCAGAGCTGGCAGCCAGCCTGCGTGAGAAATAAGGCAACTCTTCCCTTCCTCCCACAGACTAATATCCTCTGTGCAAACATAGCCAGGATGCGTTTTCTTTCTGTTGGCTGACCTCCGGTACAGGGATGAAGGCCCTTGTGTCCCCACAGAGTAATGGGTGAGGAGCATACTCCCCACAGGGGTTGGGGCACAGTGAGGACAGGGGAGCTGAGGAAGGAAAGGAAAAGTCACCAAGGGGGAAGGCAGCAACAGCGATGACCGTGGGAGCAGTGCCACCTCCTGTCCTCACCAAGCCTTCCTAAAGCCCAGTCACTGCCTGAGCGTTTGCAAGGTCTCACCCCACAGCCCATGCTGGCATGTGAGTTCTCCTTGAACCCCCAATGGCCTGCATTGCCTCCCCAGACCTCCCAAGTCCCAGGCTGCCACACAACTCCCTGGCAACAGCAGGGCAGCCAGTGTGCCTGTACCAGAGAATGAATTTAGGTATTTGAACTTCTTGTTACAGTCAGCCATCAAATATTCATAGTAACAAATAAATGAGGAGAGGAGGGGCAAGCCTATTGCAAAAGGGCTGAAAAGGGAAATAACTTTTTACAGCCAGACCATTAAGTTATAAATCTGGATAGGTCCAGGATTTATTTACCATGCTCTCTGGATGTAAGCATGCTGAAGCTGCAGCTGCAAGTGAGGGCAGGAGGTGTGTGGTGTGTCCAGCCCTAGGATGAGAGTCAGAAAGGGTGGTAAGGGGAGGGGAGGCCAAGGAGGAGAGGAGCTGGTGTTGGGGATACAGAAGTTGGCAGAAGGCAGTGAGAAGGGAGTTGGCTGGTGTTGGCAGAAGGCAGTGAGGAAATCAAGGAAAGGCATCCCTGCACAGCCTGCAAGGGGACATGGGGGTGCATGGCAGTGGGGGGTGATGGAAGGACAGATGTCCACTGAGCTGGGGCTCCAGGCAGGTCTCTCCCCTCTCACTGCCCTGCTTTCTCCAACTTCAGGATGGTATAGTCCTACCTGCTGGAATTTAAGCTGAGGGCTCTGGTTGCTACTGCAGCACAGATGAAAAAAAAAGCTGAGACGGGGGTGCAGGCCACCAAGCCCCTTCCCACAGGTTCCTAAAGAGCCATTGCCCATAGACCATTTCCCACCACTGTCACCTGGGAGGAAAAAGACTTTTCTTCCCAATTCCTGCTGCAAGAAACAGCCTTTTCATCCTGGTTTGTAATGGTGTGTCTTGAAATATTGCAGGGAAAAGCCATGTTCTTGACATGAAGGGATAAAACATGGCACCAGGGAGGGATCACATCTACTGGCACCAGCCAGAGGATGCCCAGGTAGCCCCTCCAGCTCCATGGGGGTGGTTTGGGTTTCCAAGCAGTTGCTCAGCCTGAGTTCACCCCCCAGTCCCTGGAGAGACAACGTCATGACCTGTTTCAGCAGAGTTCCTGTTACTAGGGAGAGGACAGCACAGGAGGGAGCTGAGCTGCCTGCTCCCTGCTCTCTGAGCGACTGGCAGGCACAGGTGCCCAGCAGGTACACAGCAGTCCCAGAAGTCTCCAGCAGACTTTTCCCCATCACTGATAGAAAAAGGGGTAGGTGGTGTGGGAAAGGCTGCTCTCTTGCCACACCCCTTCCCCAGAGCCCTCTCCCCATCCTCGCTTTCCCTCGATGACAGTACCCACCACTGGGGCTCTGGTCAGTGCAGAAACCTTGCAACAAAGTGGGGGCTTTGCAAGGCTTGTTTGTGCACAAGGATTTTCCCTCAGCCAGGGCAGGATTTCCTAACGCCCCCAAGGCCCATCACTGTAAAGGTCAGGGCGTATCTGGGCAGCGCAGTGCATCCGGCACGGTGAGCGGATGCCTGGACCCGCCCCCAGCGGCCAGTCTGCATTCCTGGACAATGCCGCTCCGTGAAGCTCCCGGTCCCAGGGAGCAGAGCCGCCAGGGAGGGTCGGAGGCATGCTAGGGGGAGTTCAATCCCTGATGAAGTTTCCAGTCATATTCTATTTTAATGTTGAGATCCTCCATTTGTTCAATTTTTAAAGGTGACCCACAAAGGAAAGTACAATTTGGGCCCATGCCCAGTGTTTGCTTCCCCATGCTGAATAAAAAGACCTGGAAGTGGGTATTTTTATAAAGGTACTTTTTGGCATTAGGAATGTGGATCTTTGCTTTACCTCAATACCCTGGGGAGGCAAAAAAGCTCGCCTATGGTGTGGTTACAGAAATTATAATGATGTGAGCTGAGCTGCTGTGATGTGACTGGAGCAGGCTGTTTGCTGTCCGGTGTTTCTGTTTGTTTTGTAATTAACATCACTTAATTTCAATGATCAGCTGACATTTTGGATAAAAAGCCTTTGTTGAAGCCTCAGCATCCTGCCTCCTCCTATGGTACATTTTCCATGGGCTCATCCTCCATCTGTTTCAGCAAAACTTATCGACTAACAGTTCCATCAGCTAAACCAGCAAACAGGAAACACCGTTAATAGCTTTTTCCCTCCAGGACTTTTGTCATGTAGAGAAGATACCTACAACAGAAACCCAAATAAGAAAAACCCAGTCTCAGGGCCCAGGACTGCCCTGGCTGTGCAGGGCTCTTTGCTCTTCCATGACCCGCAGGCAAAGGAGAGCACTGTCCTTCCATGAGCACAGCACAGCCACCCCCTGCACCTCATTTTGAGGCAGAATTTATGGCTGTTCTGCCATCAGAGACTGCTCATATGAAGCCTGTACCACTTCACGCAGGCTTTTGTCTCAATCTGTGTGTGTGTCCTTGGGACCTGTATCCCTGTCACTCCTGCATGGACACCCCCACTGCCCTCCTGTCACCTTTCTCTTATTTCCATAGCCACTGTTAAGAGCTGGGGTCACTTCTGACCCCAGATGTATGTCTATACAGTTTACAGCAAAAGCACTTAGGGAATGTAATCACTCACAGAAACCTAGTTCCCATGGGGCTGGCACCACTCTGATGCACTGAGGTTTTCCTTGCCACGGCCCCACCTTTTCCAGTCCTTGCTGCCGGGCCAAGGCTGCTGTCAGCCCCGGAGTGCCTGCCCTGGGTGGAGCATGCCAGGCATGCTGGCAGGCGGGATGAGGGCAGTGGTGCAGGGCTGGGGACGCTGCTGCAGCTCTGCCTGTGCTGAGTCACACCCACCGGACGCTCCTGCATATCCCTGCTGGAAAGGTACCAAGAGCATTAGCATTGCAAGCCCAATCGCTGCAAAATAAGGCAGCCTGATCATTGCAGTAGCTCCTGTTACAGCCCATGGCTCCTTGCCCTGTGTCCTCCAGCCATCCGTCCTGGCTGGGTCAGGCAGCCTCCCTTTGGTGTGTGCTGAGTGCCTGATGTTCAAAGCAACATGTTTGGGTCTTCTCCAGAGAAAGCCCACAGACTTGGTCAGCTGCTGCCATAGCTTATTTACAGACTGGTGCTCCCCCTCCCATGCTCCTGTCCCCCAGCACAGGGATGGCTCCTGCCTTTTTGCTCCATCCCATGGTACTGCCTAACTGTGGGCCTCCCTACATCTGTGCAGGGACCAAACAGACACCAAAGAGGCCTTCAGCAACACCTGAAGGAGACTAGGAGGTTGGCCTTTTGTCAACCCTTGCAAGCACAGGGGCAGCTGGGAGGGACTGGCCTTCACCCCAGAAGGCTCACAGCCCACAAGCTCTCCTTTCCTTCAGCCACAGGCAAGTGATTTATGGCTCTGGGCCTCCATTTCCTTGCCTGGGACCCAGACAAGCATATCCCTCCCTCTCAGGCTGCAGTGACGATGGCTGTGTTAAAACCCAAGGTTTGTGGGCACTATAGCAACGTGGCCATACAAACACTTCGGGCTGAGCCACCCTTTGTTTGGCGTTTCTGGAGCTGTGCTATGACTGATGAGCTCTCATCAGACCAAAACCATCTCAAGCAGGCTCTGCTGGGGCCAGGCTGCTCTTGACGTCAGTCGGTTTTGGACCCAGGCCCGTCTTTCAGAGGAGGTGAAGCCAAAGCTGCTTTTAAATTGTGCTGCTTCTGCTGACAGGAGAGAGGACAGTGTGGGGCACAAGCCTGCACCATGGCCATGGCAGGATCCTCCAGGGATGGCGTTTGATCAAATCCTCTCACTTTAGCTGGCTGACCCTTCCCACCACCTTGCCCCCAAAACCCTGAGGCTCCGGGTGTGGGCAGCAGACCTGGCACAATCCCTGCCCTGAGAGCCCCAGCTGTTTCTTAGGCAGACGTGACTTCCTCTGCCCAGTTCCTCAAGCATCACTCATCAACACTCCATGTCTTACTTTCCAGCAATGTTTCCTGAGGGGACAAGGTTACTGCCACCAAACTCTGCTGACAGCTGGGGGACTGAGAAGCTACAGGACCAGCTCTGCTTGGCATTCACACTGTGGGAGACACTGGAGAGACAAATTGCAAGGTGCCACGATCCCAAAGATGTCTCTACAGCAATACTGCAAATTCTAAATAACCAGCAGTTCAGGCTGTTCCAGAGGGCCTTCCCTTCCTGCTGGATATCTAAGTGTCTCTCCCACTCCTTATTACAGTGTCAGAAAGAAGGGGAAGGTCTGCAGACAGAAAGCAATCTATTGCCCATGGTGTCTCCTCCCCACCTTGCCCTTCCCATGTCTGGAGGCTCCTGGCTCTGGCTCCTGCTCTCCCGTTTTTGGTCTTTATGGAGCCCTCTCTGGGCCCTCCCACATCCCGAGGGTCCTGGGGCTGCAAAGCCACCAGCCCATTTCCCTGGGCTGCCAGAGGGGCAGTGGCTGTCCGGGGAGGGTCCTGACTTACAAGGCACAAAGGAAGGGGAAGGCAGGGGTGCCATGGGACGCCTATCAGGATTCATCCAGGACAGACGCACAGAGCCGGGCTCCAGGCTCCCCATGCCCAGGACAGACACACAGAGCCTTTGCTGCTGCTCCAGGTGCTCCGGATGAACTGGTGTTTGCCAATGGTGGTGCTCCTCTGGGCACGGCTTCCCTGCACCTGCTGCCCTGGCTGCTGGCTTTGGCTCTGGGCCTGCCACGTGCCTGGGGTCCTGCTCCAGGCTGGGGGTTGCTGGGCAGGATGGAGTGTAATTAACTGCAAATCTTCCTCCTCCCTAGATTCGTTCAGCTCTGCTAGGTCTTCCTGCTGCTGTTTCCAGGCACTTTGTTTTCTCCTGGCTTCTTCCTACTCACCTTCCATCCCAGGGCTGCTCTTTGAATCCACCAAAGCTGCTACATAGGTCTTACACTAATTTTAACAAAGGCTCTTGTTTACCCTGGGGATTTTGTTAGTGTCTCTGTCAAAGCTGCCTTTGAAAGCTTTGCTACTCTTGCTCACTAATAATTTAGTGTTTGGCTTCTGCATGGCTTCCTACTGTTCTTCTGGCTCCACCAGTCTCCCTCCTGCTTCACTCATCTTTTGCTTCATGCAGGTTGGGAGCAGGAACCAGTTAATATTTGATTTCCTCTCTTGACTGCCGTGTCTGGGAGGCATCAGGGGATCAGCACAGCCACCCGAGGAGGGAGCAGCAGCTCCCCTAGAGCTATTTGCAGCCCTTCCAGATGTCTGACTTTGCTGCCTTTGTGCCCCTTGATGCCTCATCGTCCCCTCGTCCCTCCCCACACCCACCCTCCAAGGTCTGTTCTCCCTGTAGATAATCCATTATCTACATTTAATGCCTCACTAAAGTCCTCCCCTTTGTCTGATGGTGAAACCCCGACCAGATGTGAAGCTTCTTCTGTTACTAATGGCAAATCCTTTTGCAATAGCTGGCTAGAAAACTGGGAAACCTTTTAAATAAAATAAAAATTGCATCACCATGCTAATTTTCATTCTGTGGATCTCATCAAGGAGCAGTGGTTTTTCAGCATTATTTTTATCTTTTTACAGAAAATCACTCTTTAGAACTGTAGCTCAGAAGATGGGTTTGTGTTGTCAGTACACACACCAACAAACATTTCCTTTGCTGTGCTGGTGTAGTTATTATTGCTCTCATGGTCCACTCAGCTCTGAAAAAAAAACCAGAAGGGAACAAGAGATGGAAGAAAAAAAAATGCAAATATTGTGTTATGTGTTCAGACTTCAGAAAACTGAGACCACCAGTAGCATTTCCAGAAACAAGACTGCCCTCTGTGCCTGCTGAGCACACCCAGATAGATGCACAGATAGGCTCCCAGATAGGATTCACGAAGGGGGTGAAATGTGGCTTAAAGGAAGGTCTCCAGTTAACCCTCAAACTGTGTTTTTATCATTTGGCATAATTTCCAGAGTCCTTCTGCAAACCTGCTTGCTGCTATAAGGTGTTAGGTTGTCTCACAGTGCCATGTGAATGACCATTAAAATACAGCAGTGGCAGCTGCTGCGCAGTGGCAGAGCTGTGCAGCACCAGCAGCAGCTGTGCAGCACTTGCAGCAGCTGTGCAGCACCAGCAGCAGAGCTGCAGCACCAACACAGGCCCTGAGAGCTCACGGACAGAGCCCTGCCATAGAGGGCCAGCATTCGAATGGGGACTCACAAGCTGGGGGCTCACAGATAAAATGTCAGCATGTGACGCTTTCTAGTGAGCCAGCACAAGCACAGCTTTTTGGTCTTGTATTTGGGCTGCACGTGCCGGGATCTGCATTGGTTTTTTGCTGAGACAGGTGGTAAGAGGAGATCCTGAGCCACAGAAACCACGAGCATTGCCAGCAAGCTGGGAGAGAACTGTCCTCCTGACCGAATGATTATTGCCATTACTGCACACGTGCCTATCTATCTTTTTCCTTCAGATGCAAAGCATTCATTTTTGCAGCTAGTTAGAAATGCACTGACACATGCCAGCCTGAACTGTTTCATCTCCTGCTCAATGAACTGTCACTGAACCAAAAAAAAAAAAATTCACAAGGACATGCTTGCACTCCTGGTGGCTCTGCCCAGAGCCAGGATTTGAGGTCTTCCCAAACTCACTTATGACATTCTTCCAGTTGGGGGTAGTCTAGCTAGTTTTTAAGTTTCTGTCTAATTCAGAAAGAATTTTTGCTTTTAATTTCTGGATACAGTGGTACATCCTGTGAACTGTAAAGCTTGTGTACCAGCAAAACTGTGTGTTAGATCTGTGGAGGTCCCTGTGTCCTGTCACTTGGGAAAAAGAAGTTGGTGAACTCATTTGACACCTCCAACAGCTGAAACAATAAGCAAAATATGCACAGCACGGACACACAAGGAAAACCTATGCTGCCTGAGAGATTCAGTGGGAGCTGGTGCAACAAAGGTGCTTGGCTGTGACTATGAAGATGTCCTGAGGCAAGAAGAGCAGGCAGACAGGAAAGCTGTGAGGAATGGCTGTGAGGAAGTGTGAGAGCAAGCTGGCAAAGGAGTCTGAAGAGAGAAGAGAGGGAGAGGTGCAGGACCACACACCAGTAAAACCGGCCCTGGAGTTGTGAGCAAAGACATTTTTCCCCACGTGATTTTTCCCATGCACAAATAAATATTTTTTTGTGAAGGCAGAGGCTGGCAGCAGGAGTGCTTCCTCTCACCATTGTTTTCCCTTTTCAAGGCCCAGAGTTTGCCAGGCACTGCCTCTTCTGTTCCCCACCATCACCGAGGAAAGGCAGGCATACTTAAAATGACTGACTTCAGTGAAGCCATGGTTCACTGAACCACCCAGCTAAAGGTGGTTCTGGCCCAGAAGGAAAAAAACCCTGGAAGGAAAAAAAAACACCCTGGAAGGAAAAAACCCTTGGTAATGGTGACAGCAATCTTTGTCTGGCTTTTACTCTGCAGGTGAAAGCAGCAGCAGTGAATGTAGTGATAGGAACAACAGGGCAGCCCTTCCTGGGCCTGCCATCCTTCAGTACCCTCAGCAGGGCCCACAGCTGGCTGCATTTTGCCCTTATCAACAGGGCTAGGGAATCTCACAGGGTGAGATGGGCACTGCTGGCTGCAGGGTGTCAGCAGGAGATGTTCTTTCTTCCCCTTGCTTTTTGCATTTCCATGTTTGTTTTTTTTTTTTTCCCTGGAAACTTTTGCTGCTGAGATGCCCTCTCAGTCAGCAGAAGCAGAGCTATCCTGCGTGCAACAGTACCACCAGCACAAGGCACACACTGGGCATTGCTCCACCACTGCGGAGTGAAGAAAAGTAGGTCAGGAAAGTAGGTTTGACAGAGCCAAGGACTGGACTTGTCACCTCAGTTGCCATTGGCGTGGGAATTGAGAGCTGCCAGTGCCAGCCAGCAAGTGGAACAGGCAGCACCCAGGATGCCAGGCAGAGCGGGGAGCCCCTGCCCTCCCAAAGCATGGCACTGCATGCAGCCCCACTGCCGACCTGTCTCCAACCAAGGCTGAACATCTCTGTGCTGCCCTTGCCTGACTGATAATTGAAGCAAACTCCTGAGCCCAGGGAGAAGGTGCTAATTGCAAATACCCACTGCTTCCCTTGGAGTGGCAGGACAGCACTCTGCAGGTTGGTGTGTCACTCCTCAAGGGAAGGGTCTGCTTCTGGTCACTGACAGGAGAACAGAAATCGCTGTATGGGGCCCCCATACTGAAATTTGCCCTATTAGTGAGTCACAAAATGACCCTGGTGCCTGCTGCTTTAGAAGGTGTGCTCCTTTGTTTAACACACTTTCTAATGGATGTGCTGCAGTCACCACATGTGTTTCTGTGATGCCCACTCCAAAGGTCCTCTGAATATTTGGGGACCCCAGTACACTGGGCCCTGGGAGTGGACTGTGCAGGTCAGGGCATCAGAGAGAATTTTTTATCACTGAGACAGACAGGATGGTGTTAGCACACAGCAACTTCCTGAGAACAGAAGTTACCTGTGATAAACCCCACATAAGGCAGAGAAGATTTGGGCCTTGCAATCTCCAAAGCAACTCAGTGCAGACACAATGGTTGTATTTTGGCAAGCAGGGCCCTTCTGCCTGAGGTGGGGGTGGCAGCGGCGGGCAGCTCAACAAAGACGCATGCAGTCAATGCCTACAGAAACCCCCGTCACAGCCTGCCCCCCTCCCTGCGACTGCCTGTGCAACTTTTTGGGGGCTAAAACCAGTGTTTCTCCTTCCTCACTCCTCGCTAATTGCTTTAATGCCGGTCGGAGCGCCGGCGCTGCCTCGCTCCCACCCGCGGCTCATCATTTATTCAGAGGCTGAAGCCCCCGAGCCGTGTCCCGCTGGCCGTCACGCTGCAGGGGACTGATGTGGGGTGGCTGGCCGGCCACCGAGAAGGATGACATCATTTTTGTCTTGGGAGCCAGGCACGCGGGGCCCGGGGAAAGGCTTAGCCCACTTATCTTCCGATGTACACCTACAATTTTCCCTTTCAATCTCCTTCCAATCTGGCTACTCCCACGTGAGTTACTAATATAGGACACGCAACGGGGCTTCTCCCTGCCTGGCCTATCCTCATCTATTTGACTAATTAGCTTGGTTTCGCTGGGGGGGGCTGTGGGGGTAGAGAGGGGGAGAAGAGATTAAAGGGGAGGGGAAGTCTTGTCCAAAATCCACCCTTCTGCTCTGTCTTCCCTAACCCCTACCCTGGTCAAGCTGTGCACAGCTTTGCCAATACTGTCCATCAGGGCCCACTGCAGTGCTCGGTGGCTCTAATGCCATATATCCAGTGCCCTGTAAAACTGGGCAGGTACATTGGTCTCTTTCCACACACCTTGCCAAAATACCGGCCTGCAGCAGCCCTGCAGGTGCTGGGGTGATACTGCCTCTGCTCTGGGGAAATTACAGCCCCCAGCTGGCCTCAAAGCAGGGTAGAAGGAGAGAGGGGCAAAGAACAGAGGGGTACCAATTTGTTTTCCTCCTACCCCTCCCGCAGCTTGTCGCTGAAGCAGGTGTGGGACAAACAAGACATCTTGGGGACATGTCCCCCTGGGAGGGTGTCCCTGACCTCCCAGCACTGGGTCTCATCAGCACCAAAACAACCTGGAGCCAGACCTGTGGATCTGAGAAGCTTTATGAGTTGTTCGGCAGGGAACAAGTGGTTAATTACCATGTGCCACTGCTGTTAACCTCTGCAAATAAGTCTAATTATCACAGATTAATGAACAGAGCGAAGGCACATCCGAGGAGCTGTCGCTGAGGGTCTTTCTGGGGCCACATTTCATTATTTTTCCGAATGCTGCTATCTTGTCTCCCACACCACCCCCCCTGCCATGCATCCTTACTGATGCTCCAGCTGGTCCCTGAGAGATGTGGCCCCACAACTCCTGCACTGCCACAGCAGTGGAGAGATCCAGGGGGTGTGCCGGGGAGGCACAAAATCAGGGTCCAAGACAGCTGCCAGGGCTCAATCCCACGGACATCAGCGTGGCCCTACAAGGGTACTTGCACATCAGGGCCATCTCCTTGCACGGAGCCCTGTGATGTTTGCATTGTGTCTACTACAGAGGCTCTAGCTTTTGCGGGTAAATAATCAGATGAGATCCTCCTGTCTCATCTGGGAAAGAAAAAAAATAAAATACAAAACCTAAAGCATGTCATTAGCTCTTGTGGTTGCAGGGAAAAGCTCAAGTGAATCTCCCAGGCTGAGAAAGCAGACAAAGGGAAAACAGATCGTGGTTATTGATTTTTGTTTCTAAAAGTCCACTCTTTCCCCACTGCTGCCTTATGAGAGCCTGTGGCTGGGAAGAGGGGGGTCCTGGCACCTGCTGTGGAATGGGCAGCAGTGTGGGTAGACACCAGGGCACAGCTGTGGGACCAGGCTGAAGACACCAGGAATGGCAGAAGGCTGGGGATGGTACATGATGTAGCCTCAAAGCAAGGAGCATTAATAAATGATCAGATTTTACGATCATGACAGGAAAGCTTACACTTCCAGCATTAAAATAAATAATGAAACATTTTTTTTAAGCAATTCTGGCTTATTTTCAGCACTTGCTGAATGGCTGATGCTTTCTTTTGGTTGCTTACCCAGCACTCAAGAGCATCCTTTCAGATTTGGACCAATTAGCCACACTCACCTTGACAAGCACTACTACAACACAGGCACACAACTGCTGTACTCAAGCTCCTGTGCCAGCAAATCAATGCAGCCTTTTTTTGTTGCCCTTAGGAAGCTGATAGCTCCATCTTTACGTGTCTGACACCAGGAAGGCTTTGCCAGTGGAGAAAGGAGATCCACACCTGGGCATGTGCTGCCTTTGAAAGTGGCATCTCACTGCCCCTGCAGAAGAACCCTGCTGGCCTTGACTGTGTTGGGATTGAATGTGCTCCATCACATCCCTCGTGGCAGCTTCGCAGCTGAGCAGCACAAATGTGTCCCAGCTTCGACATACTGTCATGGGGAGGAAACCAGCAGATGCAAAGGAAGCTGAATGGGCAAATGAATGTTAAAATAATTGGAGGCACCATTTCAGACTTGATGAATATGTTGCTCAAATTACAGCTCTGCCTTGAAAACAAAACAAAACAAAAGCCCTGATGAATGTAACATTAATTTAATAATAGTGAAACTTGTAAATAATGTAACGCTCATTTAAATGGTTGCTCTTGCAATATCTCTTGAGAGGAGAGTAAGGGACTTGATAATGTTGGGGCTGGGATGACACATGTTCTCTAAAATGTGATGTTTTATTCATCAGCTCCCCCAAGAGCTGGCGGGGCAGTGGGGTCAGGGCTGAGGCTTGCAGGCAGCCCCCAGCCCTGCCACTGGCCACACTGGTGCCCCTTCCTCCTTGCCAGTCCCTTGGGTTTCCCCAGCACTGTCCTTCCTTATGCCTGGGCACTGGTAGCTCCTCTGGGGCTCCCTCATCCTGGTGCCTGTCTCCCCCATCCCATGGATGTCTGAGACACCCACATCTCAGTCTTCTTCCTTTGCTGAAGCATTTATTTAAATGTTTCTCTTATCCTTCACCTTCCACTATGAGGCAGAATTTAATTCACAGAAAAGCAAAAAATGCAGTCCATGGCCAAGTCAATAAACACCACAAAACCCAGAGAATATCAGAGCAGAGATACCCAGTTCCACTCTTTGTCCCTTCCATTTTTTTAGTTGCCCTTTTTATTTCTCTTTTAGTGCTGTAAGACCCTATTACCAGCATCTACAACTTCCTTTCACCAAGGACCTCTGGGTTTTTCCTTGCCTGCTTCCTCTGCTTTATTTATTGACATATTCAATAATTTAGAGAAATCTTATTTTAAATGCACAGGGCAGAACTCACCCCCAGGTTTAAAAAACAAATCCTGTCACATTTGGCAAACAGCTGCACACAGAGGGCAGACATCAAATATATATATATCCAAATATGTAAATTCAAAGAATCAATAGATATGGCATATTCTTTATTTTAACTTTTCATCCAGAAATAAAAGCTTATTGCTGTATTGATTTCCTTGCGGTAAGAATCATCCTACAAGACGTGATAAGCTTTCCTCTTGGATTGAAGGTCAGCCTGCTGCCATGAGGACTATTCTCACATGACCAAAAACGCTTGGTTTGCAAGGCTGGGCTCTAACCTAGTGTGACCAGTCTTTCTCCTCAGCACAGGAGCAACCTCAGTGCCAGATATGGGAAGCCCTTGGACATGGGGCTTTCAGTGTGAGTCCCATGGCACCTCAGTGCTCCCCCAGCAAACATCTGGGGCCTGAGCTGGTCACATGGGGGCTGAGCCTGCAGATTGGCACCACCATTCAGGTGTCCCCCAGCCTATACTGATATCGCACACTAAATTTATTCTGCTCCAGTATGCCACTTGGAAGGTTCCCTCTCCTGTTTTATAGCCTGCAGTACGCTTACTTTTCACCTCTCTGGGGCCCACCAGGTTACACAACCTCACAGCTGATGGGTGCTCTCCAGCTAGCCTCTGCCATTGAACTGCCCAGGTTTGTTTGTACGTAATTGAGAAATAAATGTAAATGTGTCAGGATGATTAAGATNCAGGTTTGTTTGTACGTAATTGAGAAATAAATGTAAATGTGTCAGGATGATTAAGATATACACAGGTGTCACCAGAAACAGGAGAAAAGAGCGAGCATTCAGTGTGTATGAGAGAGCAGCCCATGCTGCTTCATACTGACTCATCCAGGACTGTTAGCATCCAGATGATGCCAAAGGCAAAGAGGCTGCCTTGCAAAACCACTGGGCTGTGCCTCTGGGATTTCTTCATGCATTATCATTTTCATCTTGCTGCTGTTGGCTATAAAATAAATGTGTACATCAATACAGTAGTGGAAAGCAAGCGTCTGTTTTGAAGAGATGTTGGCATTGTTTTATAAATGTCAGCAGCTGAATAGCAGTGGGCTCTGTCACCTGCTACCACTTCTATCACTTCCCTTCTATTAAAAATACATATTGACAATAAAAGCTCTGGCTAAAAAAAAAGACCCTCCCTCCCCAGAAGAAAGACCTTGCTCTGCTCTTCTTGGAAAATCTTTAAACATGTGCCCTGTGAAATGACCTTACACATCTTCTCCCCTCCTGTGAATGCCATTGAAGTACCTCTTTTAAACCAGGCAGTAAAAAGTGAGCCTTCTGTAAGTGGTTTAATAGCAGTGCTTCTCACAGCCACAGCAGCAGCAAATGTCTGAGCTTTCTAAAATACTGTACTTTGTTCAGGCCAGGCTGTGCTGTGCCATGCCAGCCTGTCATGCACACCTCTGCACAGCACACAGCCCCTGACCCCTCCCAGTGCTCTGTGCCCCTGGGCACACACAGGGCTTGTGCCACAGGCAGCAGGGATGGACACAGCCTGGCTCCAGTGCCTGGTGCTTCTCACTGAAATCCTGGGGCACTAAGCATGGAGGGCTTTGCTGTGCTTGGCAGACAGGAGCTGGGCTGGAGCTGCTCCTGAGGGCTTCTCCCATCTCTCGGGGTGTCAGTGGTGAGGAGAGGTCAGAATCCGGGCAGATGTAGAGGTGAATTATTGCATCTGACCAAGGCACTGTGGATGGCACTGTTATTGTTTTACAATGGTATCAGTTTAAATAATTGTTTCCTTTTTGGTAGGTAAATTAAGTTTTAATTGAAAATTATTTTAAAAGCATTTATTTCTACTTAATACAGGAGAGAGAATTTGGAAAAGCATCCTATGAAAGCAAATGGGTTTCATTTCAGCAGTCCCTCCCTAAAACTTCACTATTTGAGTTTCTGTCCCTTCTTTACTGCTTTCCTTCACCAGGAGTCTCGAGGAAAGAAGGCCAGCGATGTTTACAGCACAATCCAGACTGTCACACATCTCTCACGTTTGCAGTGGACATGCTATAAAACACAATGGTCATGCCTGCAGTTTGCATCGTTTTACATCTCTGCATCAGGGAACTGGAAAGCAGCAAGTCCCAAAACCTTCACAGAAATCGCAAAGAAAGTACTCTGTTCAGGAACTCGAGCACGTGAACACTGCCACATAAATGTCAATCACCCTGAATCCTAAACATTGGCCATTTGTAAACTATCCGACTGCAAGTCAGATTGTTTTATGGTTAGAGGAGCATTTAATATACTATGAACAGTTTAAAGTTAGCATTTCATACTCAGAGTGATTAATGGCACCATATTGTATTTCAATTGCTATGAGATACTTCCCCGTAATAAACGATGACAATAATATTCACATTAAGTCAATAAAAAGCATCTCCAAAAGTGTGATGTATACATGCCATTACCACAGCCCAATGTGAAAGCATCATACAACAAGTTAGCAACACTGATAACAGAAACCCCAGCACCCAAAGCCAGATGTCTGTGCCAGGCAGAGGCACTGCCCTCTCTACCTCAGGAATTTGCACCACCTTCTCCATTGCTTCTGGGCACAACTTCATAAACTCCAGCCTGGGAGCTGATCAGAAGGTGACTGCAAGCATGGACATCCTACAGTCATTTCCTAAGCACTGCTACTGCTATACAACAAGTCACACCAAAGCCTTTCATCCTCTCTTTCTTCTTCCATGTGAAGCCTCATTAGCTGAAAAGGGAAATGATCTTTTTCTCATACTTTTTTTTAACCTGCTTGCTTGCTTTTTAATTGCTAGCTCTGATTTGAGTGCCCAAGAGCACACTGATTGAAAACAGGTGATTTCCACAACCTCACACCTGGAATATAGTTTCCCATTAGAAAGTGGAAAACTAAAAAACACTCCCAAACTAAAAACAAAAAACCAAACGAACAAAAAACCAAAACTCCAACCAAAGACCCCCCCCCCAAAAAACCCGACAAAACAAAACCAAAAGATAAAAAAACCCAACTCCCCCCAAAAACTAAGAAAATATTTAGTTTCAATAAACATTGAATTGTTTTGCCTTGGCATTTAAACTTAATTTTGTTTCATTTGACTAAAATAAAAAGACACTTGGCTTAGATGTCAAAACACAACAGCACATATAAAAAAACAGATAAAATATTAAATAATATCTAGAAAAAGATAACAATAAATTACTAACTGTTTTGAACAGTGTGTTTATAGTTAGCAGAAAATGTAGTAAAATGAGAAGGTGGGAGTAAAACATTTTTTTCATCATGGAAATCAAAACAAGACATTTCACCATTATCAAAACAAGAGAGAAACCCAAATAATTCACTTTGACTTTCCTGTGGAAAATCCAGACTGGCACATTCTCACAAAATGCTTCAATTAAAAAAACAACAACCCTGCATGTTCTTCAGATGAAAATTCCCTTCTGCTGTGGACCTTTGCAGCCGCTGCTGGTGAAGGGCTCTGGAGAACAGGTATCTCTCATCACACCTGGCAGCTTTGTCCCTCCAATTAAGGGTTTGCATCCCCAGCCTGAGACCCATACCGGTCCCTCTGCTCATTGGAGGCTCATCTCAACAGTCCCCCTGTTTCTAAGGTAAAATCTCAGCAAGTTTGTCTCCCACTCTGTAAAAAACAAGGCTCACCCTTTGGTGCAACCTGAAGAAGCAATGAGCAATGCACCAATAACAGTAGTATTTCATAAAACTCTACAAGGAGTTTAGAAAATTATTAGAATAGAATTATTTAGAATATTATTAGAATATTATTAAAAAATAATAAAAGAAGACAAAGGCAAGAGACAAAGAGAAAAACATTTTTCTTCATAGGTCAGCTTTAATGCACCTGGTATGAGGATTGCAGGAGTGAGAAAATCTCGGAGGGAGTCATTATCTGTAGATCTTCCCCGGGCAGACCCTAATGGCCTCTCCCAAGCTGTTAGAGGCAATTATTTCAATAAGCATTTGTCCTGCAGTGAGTGGCAAGACACGTGGCCATGCCTGTCCATCCTCCCTGCTGGTCTAGTGGGGAGGACAGGGCCCCTGGGCGGCGGGTCCCGAGGGGACAGGAGCCCCTGGCACCCTCAGGATGGTGAGGACTGTGCTGGTGCCTGTTGCACAGGCCGGGTCTCGCCTTGCAGGACTTCCCGTGCAGCTGGACCTGTGGGGGGCCCGTGTCCTTCTGAGACTGGGCAGCTGTAGCTGCCAGCCATGGGCATGTCCCTTCTGCAGTCCTGCATGGACAGCCCTCCACCAACATGCTCTGCAAAGCACTGCTGAGCTGCCCCACACCCTGCACAGCCACAGCCCCACACTACAGACTGTGCTGTTTTATAAATCCCTGTCATTATGACCCAGTGGCTTTTACTAAAACTAGGCCTGGCTAGAGCTCCCAGCACTGCCTTCTGGTGCTGCAGCAGCCAAGGTCTGCCCAGGTCCTGCAAGACACACGGGGTGACCATGTGGGCTGGGCACCACAGTTGCACTGAAACCCTCCCACAGTGCCAGCTTCTCGAGGGGCTCGGGGAATCTTCACCCACTTCTCTGCAGCCAGTAAGAGTTGTGTCTGGGGACAAGCACTGCGTCAGCCCTAAGGATCAACTCATTACAGCAACAGCAACGTAATTTTATTAACTGTTTACTCTGCCCTGAAGAAGAAAATAGCGGTTGCTCCAACATGTCTCTATTAAGGGATTTCTTTCCAAAGACCTATTTCATTTGTACTCCTAGACTTTTCTACCAGCTTGTCAAAAGCAGGAACAAAATATGCACGACAAATACAGAGGCCATAAGCCCTGACACACACTCTGTCCAAGTCCAGTTTAAAGTGGAAATTACCGGTGGAAAACAAAGAAACCTCCATAGTTTATCAGTCCTAATCCCATTAATGCTAATAATAAAGGTTTCTAATAATAGTATGTAAGCTCTCTTTAACACAAATCAAACTTGTACTGCTTAACGTACGGCTGAGAGATGGAGGCAGACATAGCAGTAAAATACAAGTTGAGTCTCCAGGTCAAACCAGGCCATGTCCTGATCAGGCCACCCCTTGCTTTTCAAGTTTCACATTATTCATTTCTTGAAACACATGTTCCTGCTTAAGCCAATGGGAAGTTTGCCATTGACTTCAAAGGGACCCAGAGCGAGCTCCTGCAGCAGTTGCCCTTCTTAAGGAGAAGGGCTGTGCATCCCCAGTTTTGGCAAGGCATGAGCAATCCTGCTGGCTTATAAAATCACACTTAACACCACAAGTGCTGGGTGAAAGTTTTTTCAGGAATATTCTGCTAACCTTCATCATGGAAACTTAATGAAAACTACTTCTGAATTTGTGCAGAATTTAGCAAATAATTTAATAAAAATTATTAAAAGGTGTATATATATGCATGCTGCAATGACTTTGCCTAGAAAGGGATTTGTCATGGTTTCTCAGGACATTCTGTGCAGCAGAACTGCATGCTTGAAAAATGCAAGAGGGCAGTGGTTCAGCCCCCACAGTTGGTCTCCCTGGGTGGCCCCTGGTGAACTGGAGGGTAGAGGAGCCAAAGCGTGGAAAGTTTGTGGCCAGTGCTTTTCCTTCTTATCCTAACAGGAGAGGGGTCATTTGCCAACAGAGCAGTACTGACAGCAAGGGCATGGCAGCATTGTCACCCATCCAGGCTACAAAAGCCCTTGAGACACCCCTGTCAAAAACTCAGTGATCTCTTTGTGTGTTACCACAGAGAAAAAGTGATGTCAGAGACTGAGGCAGCCACTGAGCCAGCTCGCCTGCTTCCAAGAATCTGCAAGAGTTTCTGGAGAGACATGTCTCCCTCAGCCTTTGCTCTTCCAAAGCCCTGTATCTGTCTCTCAACACCTGGTTTTGGAAATCAGCAGGGATCCATCTGGCATGAAAGGCACCTGTTTTCTGCTTGGCAAAGCTGTGGCGGGAATGATGAGACCCAGCATCTCTATTCTTGGCCACCCACAAACCAGGCAGAGTGCTGCAGAACAAGACTCAGAGCTCCTTGGCTACCACCTTATCACCTGTATAACCTCTTAATTTCTTTCCTCAGAACAACTTCTCAGCTCAGCTTCTGCAGGAAACTTCCACTTTATAAAATTATTTCCCCAATCCTTATAAAATAATCTCATAACATTCCCTGTGGCTTTACCAGTAATAACAGTATGCAGTGTCAGCAGGAATTACTATGGGTACAAAGGGCAGGGATGGCAAACTGCTGGCCCCCCCCGCTGAGCACTGCCCCAGAAGAAAGGACAGGCCAACAGAGCTTCCTCAACTACCAAATCGAGTCAGGCAGCCAGGAATCTTCTCCAGCCAGAGAGAATTCAGAGGCAATCAGCTATGATAGCCACTGTACATTAATCTGCAATTTGAGAGGGAATGGGTTTATTTCTGGGTTTTGGAGATCTGTCACTTTGGACTAAGCTTTGTCTCTCTCATGTTTAACCCACACAAACTCTTGTGTTCTGCTACCAACACCCTAGGAATAATGGATTGCTCTTGAAGTTACTGCCTTTTTTCCAGCAGACAGGTATCTGTCTCACCCAGTGATGCAGTTTTGCACAGGCTGAATGAGTATGAGATGATCTGCCAAGTGCCGCTCATGCTATAGGCAGAGCCATGTAGACCCTCAAGAGAAATCAAACCCAAGAAACAAAGATTGTAGTGGGAGAGATGCCCAAAGACTGACCCTCCTTCTTGAACAATATCTGTTTTCCTTTCAGCAGTTCACAGTTGCCCAGCAGACAAGGACTGAGCCCCTAGAAGAGTTCACTTGTGAGGAATTTTTTTTTACAGGTTATGTGTTGCAAGGCCTTGTTCAAAGCTCCCTCTTCAAGCAGAATGGGAGTGCAGAGAGGGAGAAGCCCTGATGATGCAGCTGCTGTTGGGATGGGAAGAGGCTGCCCAAAGGAAAAGATGTTTCCATCTTTTTTCTAACAGGAGTCCCCAGTGAGATGCTCTTTAGAGATGGAAATGCTGTGGTACCCAGTTGATGCTCCTGTGTCATTCCAGCAGAGCCAGCAAAGTCCAACTCACAAACCAGAGCAGAGTTTGACTGCAGTATCTTTGTAGGAGTCCTGGCCACTGCTGTGCCAAGCCAGGTACTTTACTCTTCATGCACCTGTTGGGGAACATGACAAGCTGGCCAGCAGGCAAGCAGCACAGGCTTGCTTCCCTGCACGCCAGCATTTCCTTATTAATTCACACATCCGCACTTGACTGTGAGAGCCACACCTTCAGCAGCTTCTCGTAAGGAACAGGACTAAAGGGAAACCCCAAGAGGATATGAAAACAGAACTGTGAGTATTGCAGCTTCCAGCCAAAGACAGGCTTTGCTCTTTAATGCATTGCATCCTCCTCTGCAAAAAGTCTAGGGAGAAACCTCCAGTGATGCTGCTCTAAGCTTGTTTCCAGAGAACCTTCTTCTTCCCACAGGCCCCAAGTGCTGTGCACAGCAGGCCCCCTCTTGCTGTGTATGATACCTCTGCTATGATTTCAACTCTTCTTAACAGGGCTCTTGCTGGCTAAAGTCAAGTCAACCCAACATTTGTCCAGAGTAATGTGTGTAATAACACAAGCCAGTCCCCAGTTACCATCCACTGAACCATGCCAATGTTTTCATATTTTATTTTAAGACCTCCTGTGAACTATCAAAGTGTGATGTGACCCATTAATTAAAAGGGCACCAACTCAGAGATGCAGCACACAAGGGTGTCTGCTGACAGCTGCACAGCCTCTCCCAAGGGTGCTGGGACCCCCAGCCCAGGCCACCCTCCAGCAGCAGCACTGCACTGCAACAGCAGCCCAGAAGGTCTACAGAGTGGACATCTCACGTGGAAGCTGTAGGAGCCCAGCCTGAACTTGAGACTCAAGAGGGCTTCCTTGCAGCTCATTATGATTTATTATTGGTACTGTAGAAGCACCTGAGAGCTTACTAATATGATCAGAGTCTGTTTATGTCAGATACTGAACACCAACAGAATAGCAATGATAACTGCCCTTGCCAAGAGGTTCAGAAACATACAGATCACTTTGGGCAGAAGGGAGGACTTGAAAGACAGCAGAGAGAGTTGCTAGATCCAGATGGATTCTGAGCTCTTGGTGGGATCCAAAGGAAAATGGATCAGTGGGGAATTTGCATTTCCCACTGGTTCCACTGGAGTTCCACCTCTGCCTCTGGAATTTTTGCCCCACCATCATATATACACAACCACAGTGCTCTTCTTCAGCATGGCTTTGTGTCCTGGCTTTGAAAACTAGGAAACAGAGGCTGATCCTAATGGAAACAGCCACAGCCATAAGGTAAAAATTATTACAAGAAATACAAAAACCCTAGAGCACGTGAACAAACCACAGCAGATGAAGACTCCTTCCCCACAGTGGAAACTCAATCCTGTTACATGCTGAGCGTGCTTGCTGCCTTTTTAGGACAGGGGGTCAAAAAAAATCCATGACAGATCTGGATCAGACCCATTCAACTATGATTGCTAAATTTCCCTTGAAGCATCAGGCGCTTTTTTGTTTTATTTTGTTTTATTTTGTTTTATTTTGTTTTGTTTTGTTTTGTTTTCCTCAGCCCAGAGAACTCAGCTGGATAATGTTTCTGCTTCAGGATGGCATGTCTTGTTTTCCCATCAAGCATCTTCTGTGTCTGGCCAGTGATTAGCTTGCAAAGTCCACTGAGACTTTTGGGTGCCCTAAGCTATGATTCTGGGTTAGACCCATTCCATCTCTAATCCCGGAGAGTGCTTATTATCTTCCCTGCAATTAAGCCAATTGCAATGTCCACAGGGCACTGATTTCAAAGAGAAGGTGCATGTTTTCCAGAAGGAGGGGAGGCACAGGAACCTGCTGTGCCATACTCTTTTGTCCCCTTTTGTTGCTGAAGATCTGGGGAACAGCTTGTGACTCACTGGAGGCCAGGAGGCGCCGAGGCACCTCCACCCACTCATGCCCAGCACAGAGATGCCACCACCCTGCTTCAGTGTGTCCCGTCCAAGCAGAGTCAAGTGCTACTGATGGCTGCAAGCTACAGCCATGCTGCTCCCCAGCATGGAGATGGGAAGGGAAACAACCTCTGTTCCCTGTGTCTTGGGCTGCATCTGCCAGAAGGAAGCATGAAATACTGAAAAGTCCTCCATGTCACTGAAATGTTGCTGTGCAGACATGGGACCACAGCATTGACCTTTCTTCAGGAACATGAGGTCTGAGGGAGATGAGAGGTTGGGAAGTGAAGTATCAAGCTGGAGGAGGAACAGGGGATTTCTGGGGCCTACAGAGAAGTGCTTCACTGTAGGAAAGAAAATTGTCTCCCTTTTTGCTGCTTCATGCTTGTTAGGCTTTTGTTTCTCCTCAGATGTGGACATGGATACAGATGCACAGACACACTGGAGTATTGGGAAGTGGCAACACTGAACAGCAGGGTCACCTCTGAGCTCTTCTGCTGTGCCTCTGACAGACACCTGGTCATAAACCACCACCACAAACCCTCCACTGCCCCGGCAGCAGCTTTCTGCATCCACTTCTGGAGAGGCTGAACTACAAATCCAAGCATGCTCCAGTGCATTTATCAGTACTTTCCCCCCTCTTTGATCTTTGCTAGGCGTTACACCCAATGGCAACCTCAAACCTACCAACCTGCAGGCAAAACCTCTTCCTCGCCAGGAGGGACACAGCCTGAAGAATCAACACCTCTGAACGACCCTGTAACAGGCTCTAAGCACAGCAAAACTGTATTAGTTCAGTCTGAGATGGAGGAGAGGAAGAGATGCAGCTGGCAGCCTAAACGCAAATGTGATGGTAGAACAAACTGGTAGTCTGGACACCTGGACCAATCTGTCCTAGCTGGAGAAAGTGCTTTAGCCCTTCTATTGACTGTGCAGGAGGCCATAGGGTTTACAATTGCATCATAAGCTGTGCACAGGGTAATTCAGTGTAGCTGTTGAAACATCACTGGTACCAAAGGAGGTGTATTCAGTGAAATGTTTACAGTATGAATTGATATATTCCCCAATTGCTTTACGGCATCTTGTCTCTGCCCAAGCCAAAGCAAAGAAACACAAAATCAACATCCAAAAGTCCCCTGCAAATCAGTGGGTTCCCACTAAGCATCCCTTGCCATTGCTTCTGGGGCAGTGGGGACACAAACATCACAAGGGAAAGCAGTCAGAGCAACCAAAATTGTGCTTCTGTCCACACCAGTGCTTTGCAGGGACCCAGCAAAGTCCTGGGAATGATTTTGCACTCCCTACTTGGAGAGGGTAGGAAATGTTTTTGCCAGAGGACCTATGGCAGACTGTGAGAAATTCAAGCTTCTCAGTGAAAACAGTGAAGACACCTTTCCTCTTTCTCTTGACGAGCAGAAGGAGCAGGGAAATACCTTCTTTCTTTCTTTCTTTCTTTCTTTCTTTTCTCTTTCTTTCTTTCTTTCTTTCTTTCTTTCCTTCCTTCCTTCCTTCCTTCCTTCCTTCCTTCCTTCCTTCCTTCTTTCTCTCTCTCTCTCTCTCTTTCTTTCTTTCCTTTTCTTTTCACTAGTACTAACTGCTCTCATTGCCCTTTAATGTCAAGAATATAACCACTTCCCCTTTCCAGGTGCCAAAGAGCACTGGTGCTATAGCACAACCAGCCATACCACTTCCCTGCATCTTCATGACATTTCAGCAAGTCATAGGAATGATGAAGTCTTCTCCTCGTGCAAGCTATTTTCTTTACCTGTTATGGGACAAATCTCTGTTCTGGCTGAAATGCCCATCCTTACTCCCTGCAGGTCCAGCATGCTCCCTTTGCCTGAATTTTTGTGTAGTCCTCTATGCCCTTGAGCCCAGCTGTGTAGCAGTGGGGAGATACTGCTCCTCCTCCACATCTGATTGCGTTGCTCTCCGTGATGGGTGGCGTGGTTGGCCAGAGCAGGGAAAGTGGCAATATGCCAGGAGAAAGGTCAGAACAGCTTGGGAAACAAGAGCTTGGCAGAAATTGCCCTCTGTTACCTCTGGGTTAGCACAGGTAGATGCCACCTCTGGTGCTGGACTAACAGTTTTATACCCAGTGTACCACCACATTCTTTTTTTATTTAGGCTTTTCTACTTCTGCCAAGTGACAACCCCATTCTGCTTTCTCGACTGACCTCCAAAGCAGAGTATCTGAGACAATAAAAATGCAATGTCTGCCTGGAAACCACCCAGGCAAGCGGCCAGATCTGTAGCCCAGCTCTTCACCTCAAGGCTCACAGCCAAAATCCTGCCCTCAGACACAATTCCTCCTGAAGCCAGCCAGAGAAGCAGAGCAGCATCTGCTCATCAGATCTGCCCACCAGTTACAGTGCAGCCTGGGCACAGTCTGGGCTCTTTGCTGGTGTAGAGCAGCTGAGCTCCACAACTGAAAACAACCTCCTCCATGAGGATAGAAACCTGGCAGTTCCTAGAGGACATGCTTTCAGCAGAAAGTTCAGGATAAGACAGACAACTAGAAAGATTTTTAATTAATCCAAATGAGAGCTACTCAGTGGCAAGCAGAGGTGACTATCAGAAAGGACTCCTGGGCTGCCTGTACATCACACTTTGCAGTAAACCAAAGCATGAGCAACCCATAGCTTGCACAGGCCACACTAGAGGGGAACTTGGACATCAGACTAACATTTCTACATATTAAAATGGTAGTTATGCTGAACAAGGTCAGAAATAAAGCCCCAAAATGTTTTTCAGCTACTGAAATTACAGAATTCAAAGACAAAAGTCTTAAGACATTTAGATATTTAAGTAGCTGAGAGCATAAACCTTCACTGCTTTTGTCCTTTATTTCTCTGCCTAGGTCAGAAAAGCGTCTGCATATGCATTCAGCCTTGTTCTGACAAGCTGTTAAGGATAAATGCTTATAGACTTTTTTTCTGAAACAGGTATTTCTTGTGTAACCCTCTCAGTACAGGAGTGTGTTATGATACCCAAGTGCTGCTTCTTTCCACAGCTGACCACCTCTGTCAAGTTCTCTCCTCTACAGTCTTTTAAAAGTTTTTCCTTCCCAAGGTGTCCAGGAAAGGTGCTGCTTTGGCAGATTGAGGCATGCTTGGAATGGGTAACGATGGTCTGCAAGACCTCTCCAGCAGTGCTTGCTGCACTAACCTTCCTCTCATCTTCCCACTAACACATACATTTACACATTTATGGGTATATTTATGAGAAAGAGTAGTTTATTATTCATGTCCAGCCTCACACACAGCTTCTCTGCTAAGCTAAAGATGCCAGGAACGGTCCTGTTTGAGACAACCTATAGTTCCCCAGGTGAACGCTGGGGATGGCATTGTTTTCACAAGCAGCTCACAGGAGACATTCAGCTTTAAGGGAGCTGCCACTGGACCATCCAGACCTGCAAACTCAGGTCTCTTCCTTCAATGCAACCACAGAGTGTTTTTGTAGTGGTGAGACCACTTATTCAAGAAAATTGCCTATGTCCAGTTCTTTTCTGGTTACTGCAGTTCTTCACCAGCTTCCTTTCCCCTTTTCCCTCTACATTTTGACTCTGCAGACTAGAGAGGTGCTTACTCTGTCTCATTCTTCTTCACAGGACCTACAAGAACTTGGGATTGGTGCGGCCATTATCTGGGCTTTCTGTAGAGGTTTATTTTGACAAGCCTTCTTCAAATACAGTTTTCAAAACTGTTAACACAGACCCAGTTTTGGAAAAGGAAATTTGTCTTCATTGCCAAGAAAGAAAGCATACCATGAAGTAATCAGCACTGGTGAATTCTGTGGCCTCATACTTTCACATCAGTTTGACTGGGACATCTGGGAAGAGATGTGTCTGGGCTAATGGCATTGCACCAATTAATACCAGGTGAGGCCTGGCTCTAGCACTCTCATCCAGATGCAAAAGGAAGAGAAAAGCGAGAAGAGACATCTTAGTCATGGCAAGGAAAGTGTGATGTAACTGCTCTACAAGGAGATAGTTTAGCAATCCCTGGCAGCATCTGCTTGCTCTGGTACCCAGTCCAACCTACAGTGCCGACAACCCACCATCAAAGGGCACCAGAGGGACATTCATCTCACAGCCTGGTGGCCAGATAGAACCCTGGCAATGGAACTGATGGGACCATAGGGCCCTCTGAATTTGAGAGCAACAAAGAGAACATATTTCTTTTATTACTGGAAGCCCCTCCCCACCCCCATCATCTTCAAATGAGCACACTCAGTTCTGCAATCCTTCCAAAAGCAGAAACTGTGCAACTGTGCCCGGTGCCAGAGTGATTTTGGGGAAGCTCTGCACCACACTAACCATTTAAGGTCAAACAGCTCATTAGCCAACCCAAACTAGCACTCAGAGAGGGCTCAGCTCACATCTCAGCCTGATTAAATGCCACGATAGATGCCTCAGCAAGCACACGTGCATTTCTGGGGACAGCCTGGCTGGATCAGCACTCGGAAGCTGGGCTCCTGTGGTCTGCCCACACAGGCATCGTGCATGTGCTACTGATGCCGGCGGCTTCTGCTCGGGGTGTATTCCCACTCCTACTCCTTCCAACACCCTCATAAGCCGCACATCTTTCCCCAGCCACTTGCGACTGGTCTGGCCATCCTCAGCCCCGGGGACTCGAGCGCTAGAGGCTGGGGAGAGGCAGAGGGGGACACACGGTGCGGGAAAGGCAGGGGGACCCGGCGCCCACAGCCCGAACACAACTGCCCCGCGCCACACCTCAGCCAACCACCTTCTACCACCAGCGCGCGCCTCGCCGCCCTCTTATATAGCGCCCTAAAAATAGCTCGCCGCGCGCCGCCTCGCCAGCCTCAGGGAAAGGGGCGGGAGCAGCGCTGCCGGCCAATCGCCGCCGGCGCCGGCGCTCTGGCCCCGCCCCCCGC
>JANPWX010000331.1:1546992-1589783 GCA_024734555.1 Trochalopteron elliotii | reverse complement strand
TGCGGCGGCCGCGGGGTGCTCGGTGCGCGCCGGCGCCTCTCGTCCTCCTCGGCCCGGCCCCCGAACCTCGCTGTCCCTCTGCGCTGATCCTCTTTCTCTCTCTCTCTCTCTCTTTTTTTAAAGTGTGACTGAAACAAAACAAAGCCAAAGGGACGCTGGATCTATCATTGGTTGATTTTCCTCCTCCTTTTTTTTTTTATGACCAAAAACAACCCCCCACCCGAGCAAACAAACACACACAAAAGCAGAAAGAAAGGGTCTTGCTCAGCAGCAGCATGGATGTCTTGGCTAGTTATAGTATATTCCAGGAACTCCAGCTTGTCCACGACACCGGCTACTTCTCAGCTTTGCCATCCTTGGAGGAAAACTGGCAGCAGGTGAATCATTTAAATTACTCCTGTAAATCTCTTAAGCGCAGACAGTCGGTGCATTGAGGCTGCATTTCTGACTTTATTTTATTTTTGTTCTTTAATTTAGGGTTGGGTGTTTTTGATGTTTCTATTTTTTTTTTTTTTTCCGCGTGGGTAGACCTTTAAATCTCTGTATTTTTTTACCGTGACAAACTGAGCAGTCCATTCAAATCTGTCTGCCTTCAGTCCTTTCTGAGCACACCCGACAGTACCTAAGATCCGGTGGCATTCTTTAGGGTTTTGTTTTTATGATGACTACTATTTATTTTATTTTTGAGCTTAGATTTTTTGGGGGGTTTGTTTTGTTCTTTTAAACAAGCCTGCTCACTTCTAGCCAGTGCTGACAACTGGCAGCTGGTAGAAATGGAATAGATCTTTCTTATTTTCAGGTAATTAGTATGTGTCAATAAAAATCGTAGCTTAAGTCGGAGGTGGAGGGTGGGCAGGTGTGTGGAAGCACTAGCAAAAGCTTTAAGGCTGAGTTCAGTAACCAGGAATGTGACTTCTTTTTTTTTTTTCCTTTTTTTCTTGGAAGATGAGTAGAAACGCACACTTCTTGCTGTCTTGAAACAATGACGCCTTAGGCTGGTTCCAGTAAACCAGTGTGTTTTGAGGCACTGTAGGGTTAATATGCAGACAGGATAAGGATAAAGATGGAAATCAAGTATTATAAATGCATTAAAATGATGAATGGTAGCATGAATACAAGTGAGACCAAGGGGAAGAGTAGGTTGCAGAGAAGAGCTGTATAAAATACACTATGAATCCAGTTGTTAACTATAGTTATCAGCTGGGATATTGAGGGAATAGGAAAGACAGCATTCCTATTTACGGCCAAACATTGTGAGGTTGTCCTGCTTCTTGATGTGATTTTGTGATGGAGGTGATACACCAGGTGAAATTCTGAAAACTGGTGTCTCTTTAAAAGAAAAAAAACATCTGCTGGTGGGTAGAAATAGTGGAGTGTGGCTGGGATGACATGTGGTGCTATTGCAGCGCACGGACCCGTGGCACTATCAGTGTGAGAATAATGAGCCACTGGATTTCATCTTGCCAGCCTTCACCTGAGTCCTGGCTACTGTAAGGGTAGCCTGTGTTAGGTCTCCAGTAAGTGACAGTTTTGGGATGTTAATTTAAATTTTCCTTAGAAGTGTGTACGGGTAGGAATGTGGATGGCAGAGCTGCTGGGGAGTACTCGGGCTGTAGCATTGTCAGCCAGCTGGACCGGGGCTGGATCTTCAAAGGTTTGCCATAGTAAAATCATTTTGGCTTCAGCTTTGTATGTGTGTGCACACAAAGCAGAGGTTTATTGTTGCCTACAGGGTGAACACATTCAGGGTTTATTTTGCAAAATGACCGAACCAAGTTTGCTTTATCCTCCAAGGGGGAGGGGATGCTTTTTGTTATTAATATTCAGTGCACACATCCATGATGGTCACATCTGCTTTCCTTTTATTTTTTTAACATGCTAATTAAACTGAAGAGGTTAATATAATTTAATTTTTAAAAAAATTTCATAGCGTCGTTGTTGGATTGGTTGCATATTACTAACAGTCCAAACAGTCCAAAGCGACATAGTGTGTTGACATAGCCAGCATGCTTCAGGCAGTGCTTCGAGTGATACTGTGTCTCCTTCTGCCTTCTTTTATGTGTGGAACAGCAGCAGTTTGTTTTATACAGTAGCATGTATCTGCCCAATCCCACTGTTACCATTGCAGAATTTAAAGTCATGCTCCTGGTTAAACCCCATTGATTCTCCACGTATGCTTAAAAAGAGAAGCTGAAAATAATTTGCTACGTTTTCCCTTATTTCCTCTCAAATCCTGCAACCAGTGCCCAATGTTTCATAATGCATCCTGTATTTATGGTTTGTTCCCCTGTTGCTGCCTGGACTCTCCTTGCAAACAACAGGCAGCAAAACTGATGTGTCAGTGGTGGGAGCAGCTGAAGCTGGCTGTGCAGAGACCATGCTGTTACACAAGCTTGGCAGACCCACTGACACAGAGACCCCAATTTAATTCTTCTAAATCACTTGCAGTGTAATCAGGTCTTGGGGATTTACTTATTTTAGGCAAACTGTAGCAACTTTGAGACAAAGAATGTGTGTGTTTCTAAAGTATCCTTTAAAACTAAAGGCTATAGTTGAGACTCCGGGGAAGAGAGCTGACTGATCCCCATGGGATGTGTCATAAGTGGGAAACAGCAGCTTTAATTTTGAGCAAAAACACTTGAACAAGTCTTGCCTCTGCTCCAATAGTGCTACAAAGGCTCCAGGGCAGTGCTTCTCCCAGCAGCAAAGCAGCGCCCCAGGAGATTACTTCAGTCTCTTAAAAAGGCAGGGTTTGAGGGGGGAAAATAGATGTGTGGGTTAGGAGCAAGCTTCTTTCTCACATTGTGAGCTCCAGTTTTGTGATTAGCAGTTACTAGTGCATGGTGTGCAGAGGTTAGTCAGTGCCAGGTCCTGCTCTGAGAAACAATGCTTACTATGGTAGCGTGAAAGATGCACCTGCTTCACTCACGGAAAATCAGAGCATGCCTTGGGGTGAAAGCGTTGACACAGCCCTGTCTTCCTTCTGAGCTTGGAAAACAGTCTGGTAGCTGCTGGCTGAGGAATATACAGCTGGGCCAGTTGCTCGTATTTCAGATTGTGAAACACCCATTACTCACAGAGGGCACTGACAGCAAAGGCAGGTTGCTAAATGCTTGCACACAGTCAGCTGATCTCCCGTTTTTTCCTTCCCACTGTAAGAGGAATGTGAGCAAGTTTGTTATCTGTGCTTTTGACAATTAGTGTTGGAGTTGAATGAGTGCAACCCAGCAATATGTACAAAACAAACAGATTTTGTGTAGGAACAAATTGTCTCCTGTTGTGTAGGTTTCTGTTTTAGAAGGCGAAAATACAAAGAAACCCTTATTCCACCCTGGACATAGTTTGCATTGTGGAAGTGGAAATACCTGAAGTGGAAGCTGGGAATGAGCCTGTGACATGTTTGATGTTTTTTTAAAACATATGTTGGGAAGGGAGAGCTTGATTTTTAGGCAACAAAAGCTGAGCTCTTCTCTGAGCTTTGGGTGTACTCCTTCAGACAAAACACTTTTGAGGTCAGGAGGATTTTTCTTGGAGTGAGGATGTCAGAATCTAACGAGTAATCAATAGCACAATTTCATCAGGAGAGAGAACTTTGTCTAGTTTTTCCAGCAGTGTTGAGCCTCCGTGGCACTGAGGAAGGATTAAAGGAAGAGGTGGGCTGTGTGCATCGGGAAATGAGTCGTTTGCTCTAAGTCAGGTGGCTGGTACCTCGTGTTTCTGCCTGGTGCTTCATCCTGACTCTGACTGAACCGTCCTAGTTCTCTCTGTCCCTGCGAGCTGACTCTGCAGTTCAGGACCAGGGCGGGGGGAGATTTCAGCACCTGCGTGGCTGCTGCGCTGCTGCAGGAGGACCTCTGGCCACATATGCCATTGCTCATGTGGCATCCCCGAGACTGGAACCAGACTGCTGGGAGAGGGAGCACGAGGCTGAAGAGTGCCTCGTTACTCTGCAGAGGAAGGAAGTGGGTAGGAGGCTGTTTTTGAGGGAGATAACTCTGAGGATCATAGCCCGTGCAGCTGCACATGGTCCCACTGTGTGCCAGGCTGCAGAGAGGGGGAGAGTGGGGCTGAGAATTTGGAAGGGGTGGACACGGGGCTTCACTCTGTTCTTCCTGCTGGGCCTTCACAATGTCATTTAGGGGGTCACTGAAAGATCAGGGTGCAGAAGACATCTTTTGTAATCAGATATGCCCCTTCCTAGGGGTGACATTTTAAACATCCCTATTTGTCCTCCTTCATAGGTCCCCTGGTGAGCTCAGAACTCACCATCCTATTGTGAGACAGGGGTCTGATCAGGAGATGTTTTGGGGCTGTTGTCATATTCATGGGGAGTGTAGGGCAGTCTCTACTGTGGCAGTTCCCATAATGTCAAAATATGGGAGCACAAAGAGCAGGTGGATGCACAGAGTCATCATGTGTAGCTGATGCAGCTGTATAAAAACAGCAGGGCTTAGGTGCCAAACCCTGGTTTATTCTGGAGGAGATAGCATTTCCCACATGTGTCAGCAGGCAGCACAGGTCTAATTGGCTGGCAGAAGTGGAAATGGCATTATATTGTTTGCAGATAACCATTGCCTGATAACATTTCCTTTTGCCTTGGCTGACCCAGCTGCTCTCAGCTGCAGCAAACAATGATCCTTTCAAGAAAGATGCACATTTCCTGTAAGGCATAGGATTGAGGAAGCCTTTGTTTTTCTGTTGATCCTTTCATATAGCCTTGTTTGCCTGTTTTTAATCAATTCTTCAAGCCTCAGTTTCCCTCTTTCTGAAGTGACTAACAACAGCAATACTAAGGCCTAATGGTTTTTGTGGAGCTCAGAAGGCTGAGTTTTGACTCATCCTGGAAGAGGGCTTTGAGATCCCTGTGCTGTGTGAGAGCAGAGTATCCCAAGGTGACTAATCTAGCAGAATTCCTATATCTTAATGCTGACTTTTGCTTGGCAGACGGGGTCATTTTCAGGCCTATAGGAAAAATTTCCACTCCTACTGGAAAGGAATAAATCACACTGAAGAACATTCCTGCCTCCCCATCGTGTCCATTGTTCTAGTTTAATGGCATAGTTGGCCACTACATAAACTAAACCATCTCTTCTAATATTGCTATTTCATCTTGGTTCCAGTCACAGTGTAACACATTTCTTAAATGCTTATAGTACATCATGCCTCTTGAGAATAACTTTCAGAAATGGTTGACTTCCAAGAACAGCCACGTGTAATGCAGCGTATTTCAGACTCTGAACGCCACTCCATTTATACCTGCAGTCCCTCTGCTTGCTCCATGTGCTGAAAGCATGCTCCTGTCACCTTACAGAAAGAGATGGACAAAGAGAGGAAAGGCAAACTTGAAACTGCTGTCTCTGTTGTTACATGGTTTCTTAATTATAGAATCTGTTGTTAAAAGTGATTATTTCTTGGCATTCTGAAAGCATAGAGTCCCACAATCCACGTTACAGGTCTTAAAATAGCAGATTATGTGAATGACTTTTATCAAGTGATTTTGAAATGGGGTAAATACCTTTAAGCAATACACAATCTTAATGTGGGTACTCAGCTAGAAAATATTTCCTCTTACTTATTTGGGATGCTTAAATCTACCTTTCCCTAAGCCCGTACACTTCTGTATGTCCTCCTGAATAGGCAGTGCATAAATTAGAATAGGCTACATGAAAATCATGATACATAGCTAGTCTGCAGTGTGATACTTCCACGTGGAAATGGCAGAAGTTTTTCGGTTCCAGATAGTAATTTAATACTCAAGCTCTCCAGGGTTGAGGCAAGTGATATCTTCTGGATATTGTTGGGGGATTTTTTGAGGCTTTGTGATTCTCCACTGAGAAGCATCCAGTGTGTTTTTTGTCCGTTCTGAGTTAGGAAACATTTTAGGGAAGCCAGAAGGAAGCTGCTTCTCTTTGATTGTAGCTGCATGTGAACAACCTTGATTGCAGTTATCCTAATGAAACAAAGGGATTTTGCTCACTGACTGAGCAATACTGCTGTTTAGTACGTTAAGCAATGGGTTAGTAGTACACTTCATCTCCTATCAACTTTGTCACATTCTGCAGAGGGGAAGAAAAATTATTATAGACTTCTGATCATCATGCTCAAAATGTCACTAAAAGTTACACCCATTGTAATTGATGATGGTTTTCTTTTTTGATGCTAAACCTGAATTTTTGGAGAGTTAATAAAGGTGTTTTCAAGAGTAGTGCTGAATTCCTCTTTCTGCTTCCCTGGACTCTCAAGTGCCTCCTGTCCATTCCCTACATCTACAATGTCTCCACCACTTCCAAACTCCTGGCAGCGCTCAGGAGCTGGGAGTGCCATTTTGGTGATGTCTTTTGGACTGACATTGCAGGAATCACTCACCTGAATTACTGAATTCCTTCTCTCCCCATGTCCTTTTTGTACTATGGGTGCTTCTGCCTTGGTCAAAATTAGTGTGGATTCACTCAAACTACAGAGTTCAGCGGATTCTGTAGCAAGCAAACAAAACAAACCTGCCAGGAAAAGTGCCTCTTCCCAGCATTGCCACTGTGAGTTAAAAAATCATACCTGGTTCCCAAGACACTGAGATTGTCTGTAAAGTCACAGACCTTTTATTTTTAAATTTTTTTTATACTTTCTTTGCATTTGAGACACTGAAGATTTGTTTTGTTGTCTTTTATTATCAAAAAAACCCCAAACAGCCTGGGTTTTCTAACTCTTGATTCCAGCAGCATTAAGAAAATGAAAGTACTGTGGCATTTATAGGTGTGTACATCAGAAAAAGCTCATGTTTTGCTTTGGTCACCAGGCTGTGTTTACCATTCCTGCTCTGGCAGCAGCTGCTGAGGAGGACTGCTTGGCTGCTCGGGTTGTTAGGCTGCTTGTGAGAGTAAGCTGCCTGTGAGTTCATGTTTCAGCCTTTATGCTCAAAGATAGTTAGACATCTTGGATTTAATCAGGACACCAAACCTTTGCTTCTCAGTTCTTCAGTTACAAGATGCGTTGGCAGCTCTTGTGTTCTGACCTGCTGCTGTGGGGATTCCTGCTCTAGGCTTGTGCTGCTTGGGCACAGTGGCTGGGGCAGGGGAGGGTTGTGTGAGGCCGTGGGGACGTGGGCAGCCAGCCCCTCTGGAGCTGCAGGCCCAGATCCTGCCACACCAGCTGCCAGGACAGCTCCTGTGCAGAGAAGCCCTTGGTGGGGTGTGGCATTGCCTCTGTGAAAAAAATCAAAAGAAGATTCTGAAAGGTAAGCTTAAATGCCCCTTCCCAGAGGTCTGGGTTGCCTTTGTGACAACCTATGCATGGCACTGATTTGACCCTTCAGGTTTTTAATAGGGATTGGAGTTGAGTGTAGGAGGTTGGGCAGAAAGCATTTGATTTTCTTTTTTTTTAAAGGCTTAATATATTAACTCTGTTTTATTAAGCTGCTCTGATGCTGTTAATGCTTTTGAAGCAGGTACCCATCCACTCCCTGTTCTTGCATGTGAAAGATCCTTTCCAATCCAAAGCATTTCCACTCAGTGCAACTGTGTATTCATTATATGTTACTTTTCAGAGAGCTGTTAAAGGGTGTGTAGTGTACTGTACAACACACAGCAAAGAGTCTGAGTCATTTATGTAGAAACATGTATGTCACCTATACTTGCTGAAGGCTCACCAGCCGTACTTAAGTGTCACACTGGTTTTGAACATTATGCTTACAGGCAATGTGTCCCATGTCCTAATCTTCTTGTTATTTCCCAGCATTGTGGACCTTAGTGCAAAGCTGGAGTTTAACTCACACATGAGGTCAATAGCTCCTCCTCTACAAGGGATAGAGAAGTAGACAGTGACACAGGCAAGCTTGGGAGACAGTGTGATTTATGGGAAAGGATGCAAAGGAGAAGGACACTGGCTTGTGAGAGGCTCTTCTGAGACATTCCAATTAGAGTCTTGATTTACAAAACCCACCCTTTAAACCTGTAGCCTCATAAGGTCAGTTTTAAAGGGATGCTGACATAGGTTCATGTTTGACTGTAAAGGACCTTTGTAAGGTAGCATATTCTGACAGAGACTGCAATCAATGAAGTATCTCCAGCTAGATAATCCAAAAAGCCCTGGAAACAGAGTTTGTGGTGTTTGGACAGGATCATCTGGCCCACCTCCTGCCTTTGCAGTTGTCACCGCAGCATTCTTCTGGTACAACTGAAGTGACTGGGAAGCACAGTGAAAATAAGTGTTTATTTAGATTGTGCAGTGAGGAAAAAGGCATGTGTCAGGACAAGTAAATTAAATTTTAAAAATGTTTTTGCTACTAATAGGCTATTATAGTGTTAGGCATTTGGTTTTAATCCTGACTCCCGAGTGGGCAAAGTCCACTTCCATACATAAGGAAAGTTCTTGGGTTTTGAACATGTGCAATTTCTGCTGACTTGCCTTCACTCCAGCCCAGGAGGGGAATCAGCATTGTGCTGAATTGCTTTGTGCTGGTGGGGGTGAAGTACGGGACTGTCTTTAATCGCCTGCCTTTGTTTTCCACCAGGGCTGGATGGAAAACAAAGGTTTTAGTGATCAAAGGCCACTGTGAAAAATGTTCATGGGGTGGCAAGTAGAAGGGACGTGAGAGGTGCTCCTGTCTGCTTGCTTTTTACACCCAAAATGCACATCACAGCACTTAGGTGTGAGACCCAGATTTGAGCCACTGCATTGCTCGATTCAAGTCTGCCCTTACAGATTACATCTTGGATGTGTGACATTTCAGTGGATAACATGTTGACTCCAAAATGAATATATATTCCAATAAAAGATTGGGCAAAAGTGTCTTTTCTGACAACGTTTGTTAGAAACCTTTCAGTGAGTTTTACTTCCTAGAATTTCCTGACAGCCTGGCACTTTTCAGTGTGAGAGACTTAGTTTGACTGACATCTTCCTCTTGCGCCCCTAAAAGTTGATTAATTTTCCCAGCTATTAGCAATTTGGCTAGTCAAAGGTATCCAGACTCTCTGCATCCTGTGACTGTTGCATCTTTGGAGAACTGCATCCACAACACTATGTGATGCCACAAGCAGTGCGTGGATACCTCTGATTTCTTACTTGGGTGCCTGCTCTCCCTTCCTCAGGGAAGGGCCTGGCAAGGCCTGTTCATACACAAGATGCACAGAAGCAGTGCAGTCCCACGTGTTCCTTGTCTCCTTGCAGCTGCTGGTCTCTCCTCTCTCCTTGGCTCAGCTGCTGGTGGTGAGGTGCTGTGCTGGTTTAGAGTCAGTGCACTTGCCCTGCTTTGGCACCTCTGGCTTACAGCTGGATTCTGCAGCTGAGGTGCCCCACATCCCTGGGTGCAGGGTGGGCTGAGTGGCTCAGGGGCTTTGTTCTTTTTCTGTGGCTGTGGTTTGAAGTGTGCCAGCCCTGCAGAGCTTGCTGCCTGTTTCAAGCTGGTGAAAAGTACTAAATAATTCTTGCTGGGGTTTTGTTTCTTCTTTTCATCCTTTTGGCCTTCCCAGTCAGCCTGGAAAATTTGTGCTGCTCTGAAGAAAATATTCCACTCATCTGCAACCTACTACAGCTGCTGTGTGAGTAATTAAGTATGGAAAGGAGGAAGGCAGAGGGGAGAAGAAAGATGGGATCTAGTGTCTCATATGGAAAGCATCAGGCCAGAAGTGGCTTTGTTTCTCACACGTGGACGGTGGAGAGGCTGCATTTGCAGCACAATGGAAGATCGGTGCCAGTGGAAAAAGCCTCCCTCATTAGTGTCTAGATCAAATGGGGATGAACTTTAGTGTCACTCGTTTTCATTTTTAAATTTGTCTGCATTTTAAGGTAATAAGGGAGAAGCAAAGAGCACTGGACTGATTTGAGAATGCAGTCAGTTTGGGTAAAATAGCTCTTTTCTGGCTCCACCTGATGCTGCTGACACACTGTTAGAATGCAGTGCATGATGGTAGTGTCACAGTCCTCCCCCAGTTGTTTATAAGCTATGCCAGCACCTCAGAGTGGTTGTGATCATCTGAAGGTTGCTGTACATGAGATTCCTACCAAGATATGCATTTCTTCTGCTTGTTTTTGGGTTTTGATCTCTCAGGGTAGTGTTGGATTATGCTTTCCAGCACAATTGAGGAAACTGGGAGCTTGGTTTTGGTGCTGAGAAAGGTGGTTCTGATGTTAGCAGAAGTCTCTGAGGGTTGGGGTTTTAAGAAATCTGTGGAAGAGCAGGGGGGTTTAAGTCAAATAGAGAGAGTAAGGGATGCTTCTCTCTGGTCAGACCAGAGGAAGAAAGCACTTAGAGTTTTGGAGGTCTCCAGTATCTTGGAGGACAAGGCAGACTGCTTTAAGTGATGTGACCCAGTGAAAGAGCTTGTAAGGTGCTTTTCTTTCAGGGTTGAGAATTTCAGGGTAAGTGGATGTCACCTGGAGTAGTTTCCTACTTTCTACTGCAGGGAAACAGTGTAGACTTCTCTTTATTGGTACTTCTGTTATCTCTCCTGTGTTTTTAACGTGCAAAGAAAAATTTTTGTAGGCAGTGTTTGAAAACAGAAGAATCTGGTTTCATCTGAGGGGCTTTTTTAGAGGGAATGAGTCAGTTAAGGTCAGTGGGAGCTTTGGTGCTTGTTACATTGATTACAGGTTGAAACCTTCCAGACACAGGCTAAAATACCTGACTCCAGTGCCTCCTGGATGAAGTTGTGTGCTTGAATAAAACCCCCTCAAAATCTGTGGTGATTTGGGGGTTTAAAAGGTAATACGAGGGCCTTGGCACCACAGTGTACTTCTGAGTTGGCTGCAAAGCTCATGCTTCCTCTTCAGGCAGGCTTGACTTTCTTTTCCCGTGAGACAGTTTTGTTTTCTGGGAGTGATTCCTTTATTAATCTTTCTTGGATCCTGGCAAATAAATTTCAGGATGCCCAGTTTAAATACTCTTTACTGAGTGTGCCTAACTTGTCTTGGGATTTCTGAGTTCTGGGGGTTTGTTTAAAACATTTATAAAGCCCAGTAGTGTGAGGGAGAACAGAGGAATTCCAGTGCGGAGTTACTTTCTGGTGTGAGAGACTTGGTAGACAGGTGACTGTCTGGGTGACTTCCCAGCATTGTTTCTGAGTGCTGAGAAGAATGCCAGTAGGTGCACAGAGCTCTACATAGGCTGCGCTGGGATTTCTTGTTCTCACATGAGAAGTGCATTTCTTATAAGAATACATTTGAGGGAGAGCAAGGGAACAAAAGTGTTGGTGGTTTCTTACTCCCAAATACCTCTAGTGTATGTGATTCCAAGTCCTGAGTGCCCTAGCTGTACACTCAGTGGATGCTCTAGGTTGAGGGCTTCTCGTCACTGGGACTGTCTCATCTGTCTCATGTGAATTATTTCATGCAGTGAGAGCTATGCCATATCCCATTCAGTCAGTTTTGTTTGAGCAAGCTGCATCTCTGGTCAGGTGATGTTCCAATATGGTGTAAGATGGGAATTTCTGTCTCATTTCCATTTCTTTAAGTAGAAAAGGTCAAGGAGACCTTTGGCATTCAGTTCTGAATAGTTTTTCTCTTTGTAAATGGAAAGAATAGTATCCACATCACATTGGGGATTTCAGATCAGTCAGTGAGTGCAGATCTGCCAAAGTTACAGTGAATTTACACTGGCCCAGTGTCCACAAAGTCACTTGACACCTTTCAGGAGAACAGTCTATACAAATCCCAGATCTTGTCAGGATGTGGACTAAATATCAGGATGTGGGCAGAAAACAGCACACCCATGTTAATGATTTGATTAAAACAATCTTGTTGCTCTATAGCTCTCATAAATGTATTTTCACTGGTCTCGGGGAGGAGATATTCTCAAGTGCTATAAAGACGGAGTACATTTTTTAAAATGTTGCACAACAGGCCACTAAGTTGTGCTGTAGCTATATTGACTTACTCTGTTTTATAGTGAGCATGGCCTTAGGCATCCTATAAATACCATTTCTCCCCCGACCTTCAGCTAATAAATAATGGAAACTATACAGAAAGAAATTTTCTTTACATGAAGAAATGAGAGGTCCTGAGCTGCCCTCTATAAAACTGAGGGTGAAGCATGATTTGTTTTCACTGGTTTTATAAATGAAGAAAATGTGGGTGTGGGAAGGAACTAGAAGATGTTTCTAAGAGCTAAATGTGGCCTCCCTAACAGTGCAAGGGTAGGATAACGTCTGGTGTAGGCACAGCTTCTCCCAGGACAGTCATACCCATCTGTGGAATGATGACAGGTGAGAGGTCTCTTGAAAGTCTCAATGCATGGATAGAAGGGAGGTTCCCATTCTGTTTTACCCTCAGACTTTCATGTATNCAATGCATGGATAGAAGGGAGGTTCCCATTCTGTTTTACCCTCAGACTTTCATGTATGGATAGAAGGGAGGTTCCCATTCTGTTTTACCCTCAGACTTTCATGTCTAACAGTGGAAACCAACCTGAAAGCAAGTTAAAAATGAGTGTTCAAGGGAGCTCTTTGTGCACTTCAGTGAGCTATGTCATCCAGAGGTGAGACTAAATTATCAGAGTGGCCTTTTTTGACATTAAAATCCACTTCTGTACACAAGTCCTCTTTGAGGCCTTTTTGCTCTGTTTTGATGATGTTGAAATGCTGTAGTATAAACATGAGTCATGAAGGGTTCCTCTGTGTGCACATATGGATGGCCAGACACGTTTCATTTTGAGGATCCATCACATGTGTGCTGTGTGTCAGGTTGGAAATGTGTCTCAGAGGAGAGACCAGGTTCATGGCAGTGGGGTCTTCCTCCTCCTCTGGCTGGAATCCAACGTGAGCCTGTGTCGTGCTGTGTCATGTTATGTTATGTCATGGGGGGAAAAGGACACATTTGCACTGAAGCTTGGTCTCTAAGGTTAGAGATGGGTCAGAGAAGACCTTGTGTTCAGCAAGTAGGTTTTACTGGCTAATTTTGAAGGCAAATGAGATTCAAGAGCAGGGTGCACATGACGAAAAGCATTTTTGGTCTCTGTCTTATTCCAGCAGCAATAAACTGCATATAAGCAGATTTGGCCCAGAAACAAACAAGCAAATTCTGGAAATTGGCACTGTTAGATGATGAAATTCTGCCCAGGTACTGTTTCTTAATGTCTGCCTCAGTGGTGCTTTCCAGTCTCCTTTGAAATCCACCTGGTGTGAAGCCTTGTATTCCTTGGAAGCCTGTGCTAAAACCTAATTTAGGGAAAGGATATCTAAACAGACTGTTGTCTTTTGCTGCCCAAGTCTTCTCCCTCCCATATTCTCTCTGTTCTCCATGAGCAAGTCCATTGCTTTGTTTGGATTCATCATGTACATAGTTGCACAAGGCTGTGATGCTTTTCCCCATCTTAATCTATATTACCTATTTCATGGATTTTTTTATCTAAATGTGAAATGAGGCCCCTGCTCATTGACTGAAGATTACAACTCTGACTGCAGGACAGATGTGATAAATAGTAATAAAGGTGCATGTCCTTTTGAGTTTTGTCATGCTTTCCATCTCTCTGTTCCCTCCAGTCTTCCTGTGTATCAGATGCTTAGAATATGTTCTCAAAGCTGTATTGGTCTTCTCTGTGTCTTATCTGTTCTGGGACTCTTGTCAGTCTTACTGGATCTCTGCTTTGTGTTAGGTGTGCATGTTTTGTTGCTGTTTTCTTCCATAAATGCATTAATTTGTGTTTTTCCAAATTTGGTCTCAAGGATTTACTTCCTGCCACTATGTGGTTTTCTTTATAAACTGCCTCTTTCTGCTGGCATCACAGAAAAATGTAGCATTTCCTCCTTAAGCCCTTTTCCTTGCCTTTCTTCACAATCAAGGCTTTTTATGAGTTTCCTTAGTTTTCCAATTTGTTTTTATTAAACATTTTTTATAACAAGGGCTGTGATCCATCAGAGTAAAGGGAAACAAAAAAATGATGCCAAGTTTGTGTTTGTTTGTTTAATGAAACAGACTTTAAATGGGATGAAGTCAAATTGGTGTTGATGACTTGACTTGATGGGAGCTGGTTCTAAGTGCTGGCTTTTGACAATGAGTCATGAAAGATCTCAGCATTTCAAAGAGCCTAAAAGCACAAGGGTAACTGTGGGGTGGTATTAGTATTGGGAAAAGCTGTTAGGGGCTGCAGTGCATTGACCTTTGTTTGGGAAGAAGTATCTGTATGCTGGTTAGTTAGTTAAACACCACTGGCTTTGTGGTTGATGGATGTGAAACAGTGTTTAACCTGGACCAAAGTTAAAGAGTAACGGCCTCTTGAATTTGGGTGCCCACCCAGCACACCTCTACCCTTCTCTTCACAGAATCACAGAGTGGGTAAGGTTGGAAGGGACCACACTCTGTCATCTGGTTTAATCCAGGGTCATCCTGGAACACATAGCACAGGATTGTGTCCAAGTAGTTCTTGAATATCTTCAGTGAAGGAGATTCCATACCCTTGAGCTCCCTCAGCCTTTTCTCATAATAGATGCTCCAGTTCCTTAATCATCTTTGTTGCCATCCTCTGGATTGGCTCCAGCAGCTCCATGTCTCTCTTGTGCTGAGGAGCCCAGACCTGGACACAGGACTCCAGATGTGCCTCACCAGATCCTGCCCTCCTCATGAGCAGCAGGGCAGGATCACCTCCCTCCACCTGCTGGCAATGCTCTTCCTAATGCACCCCAGGATCCCATTGGCCTTCCTGGCCACAGGGGCTCACTGATGGCTCAGGAACAGCTTACTGTCCACCAGGAGCCCCAGGTCCTTTTCCACAGGGCTGCTCCAGCAGGTCAGTCCCAGTCTGTGCTGGTGCATGGGCTTGTTTCTCCCCAGCTGCCAGACCCTGCACTTGCCTTTGTTGAACTTCGATTGTTCTTTGCTGCCCACTTCTGCAGCCTGTCAAGGTCCTTCCAAGGGCTGCACAGCTCTTCAGAAGGGGACTTGCTGCAATGTGGGCAGGGAGCAGCCTGCCTGAAATGCTGTGTGGTCAGTAGTGGGGTCCCACTGTTGTCCCTCTGGAGGGTCTCCCGACTCTGCCACTATCCACTGTAGTGGCCTTGAGCAGTGTGGCTCCCAGCACCCTGGCCTGCACCTTAAAGGAGGATTTGCCAAAGCCCCTCACACAAGGCAGAGGAGCCTGCTAGAGCCAGGGGAGGGATAGAAAGGGGACACACGAACCTCAGCTGCTCTGGGCTGTGAGGGGTGCTCACCATTTGCTTGTTGGGACACCCTGGACTCTGGGCCTTCCTGCTGTGTTTGTCCACTGTGCTGCTTAACCGTCCCGGCTCCTTTGTGTCATCTTGGGCTGCTTGCATGACAAAGAAATATTTTCTTGGCGTTTCAGAAAATGGGTGATTCCCTTTCCTTCCTGTGCAAAGGGAAGCTGCTGGCTCTGTGCAGATTCTGCTGGAGTTATGACAAAACAGTGGGGCCTCATCAAATAGCAGTGAGGCACACAGCTGGCTGCAGGCAGCAGGGCTCTCTGGGTTCTTGCTTGGTTCTGCCTCTGTGAAAACTTCTCTCAGAAACTGTAATCTGCCTCCTCTTTATTCAAAAAGCTCTTAAGCTGTGGGTATCTGTGAGATATTTTTGCATGGAACATGAGGACTGTAAAAAAACAAGTCCTAAACCATGTGCCATTGCTAATGATTCTGCAGACCAGCATGCAAAAAGCCAAATGTTTTAACAGAAATTGAGGAATGAAAACAAAGGACCTGCTACAATGAGATATCACGTGGCACCATCCTGATGACTTGATCATGTGATTGCACTGGTCCACATCCTGGGAGTATTTTTTCATCTAATGACTTCCTGAAAGAGTTGAATATGCAGAAAATTCACTGTCCTCCCAGATGCTAATCATAACAAAAGTTGAAGTTCAGAAATAAAATATGAATGACAAAATTGTGGGGAAGCTGTACTCTCTGCCTAACTCTTACTTCAGTACCAGAACTATGCTGGCAAGTTTGAGCAGTCTGTAGCAGCAAAAATCCTTAGCAGTACCCCAATAAGTCAGAGAACCTGACACTTACAGTCTTGGAAGCAAAACTTGCAAGTTGCCTTTCTGAAGATCAAATTTTCCAAGAGCAACGACAGAACTGTTTCAGCAGAGAAAAATACATGTCCTTTCATCCAAGACGTGGAGGTTTAGAGCATTCAGATATCTGTTTGATTTGATGGTTGGGCTTTGAACAGATAGGATGCTTCACAGCCATTGTCCTCAGAAAGAAGAGAAGCTGTAGCATGCCGATTTTACAGGCTGGGAAACTGGGACACCCAAGCTCTCAGTTGTTGGAGAGAGGAAGTCAAGAGAAGAGCTTGAAAAGGATACCAGCTCCCTGATCTCCATTTTAATTAAATTATTTCTGCAGTTGTCTTCCCTGGCACTTTGACTGGTGGAATGTGGTCTAGCAGAGGAATTTTTGGCTGCAACGTTTACAGGAATATTTTTCTGGGCCAGATACTTGCTCATTGTAAATTAAGATGACTCCACTAGCTACGATTATGGCCCCAGCTATTTACTCCTCCCTCTGAGAATCTGGCCCTGCTGTGCAGATAGTGGGCAGTGTCATATAATTTTTCTTTTTAATTTTAGTCTGTCTAGACACTTCTGCAGCACCCCTTTCTGGGAGAACTTTGTGCCAGCAGCTCTGAAGCACCACCACACTTCTCTGGTGAGAAACACTCACCAGATACAATGTGGAGGTGGCCTGGTGTGCTTGAACTTAGCATTTTTAACCTTCTTGGTATAGGGTTTGGATTTGATGGTGTCAGTGTTTTTTGGTGAAGAGATGGTAGAGGGAAAGAACGGCAGGATTTCTTCCCAGTGAAGAGGGAGTGAGTCTGTCATTTTGACAATGTGTTGTCCCAGATGAGTGCTGGAGAAAGGTGGCTGGTGCAGATGCACCATTTCTGTAGTAGGGTTTTTTTTCCCAGCAGTGTGTGACAGCTCTCTTTGTGGGTAAGAAAGTCTTTTTCGTGGTTTTAAAGACCGGTTTATTTGCCAGTCTTTTATTTATTATTAATCAGTTCTTTCTCCTATGCCATTACTGCCATTCAGCCTTTAGCTTCTCTGATACCTTTTCTCCCAGTCTTGAGTCACCTGGTATATAGGGGTGGTACCTCTGTAGCTTTGTGCAAACTTGTCACCAGGCACACACAGGACCTAGTTTTTACAAAATTCTCAGATTTGTTGGCTGTGGTTAAGCAGGTGATAGGCTAGGACTGTTTTTCTTCACTTTCCATTCCCAAATTACCAGGACTGTCTGTAAATGTGTTTGTCAAGAGCCAGACACAGAAACACTCCTGGGGCTGGGGCTGAGGAGCAGCAGCAAGATATATGTATGTATCTATATATAGAGAGAGATATGCCTTTTTGCTACTAATATTTATGCTTGAATCCAAATGCACCTAATTGCTAATTCTCATAATAATTTTTAAAAAATTGCTAACAATTAAGTCCTACCTTCTGTTGTTAACCACCTACATTTATGTGTCTATACCCAACCTCCACAGTGGAGGGTATTCATGGCTGCAGAAACAAAAGCCTGAAGATAGAGATCCTAAGCTGTTAAAAACAAAATTTATTTTTGAGAAAACCATAAAGCACATACTATTTCTAGGATTCCACCCAAGCTTGATCAATACTAGTGAAGCAGAAAAGCAAAAAAAGCAGCTCCCAAAAAAGCAGCTTCCATGAAAATGGGCAAGAGGTTCTTTGTGCAGGCTTAATGATTTTGAGAGAGACGTTTCCCCTGTGAATTGTTGTAGGAGTTTGCACCCCTTCCCCCACTCTCAGCAGAGGCAAGAACATATGACTATCCTCATGTAAGGCAGTGCAGTGTTAATAATGCTGCTGTATTGATCAAATTGGGTTGCTTTGTCACCAGGGACATCTGGGAGGATTTCTTCTGACTCCTTAGGCTGTGCCTCCTAAAGTGCATTTTCCAGGCCTTTCACTAGGGAAAGGGTGTGCTATGCTTGTTGTCTAAGCCTGCAGGAGCAACATTTTGAAAAGATTGCATGGTGTCCCATCATCCACTGCCTCTATCACTGCTTCTCACAGGGCTCCCACCTCACTCCCACTCACAGCTGGATGTGGCTCAAGTTCAAAATTGCATTGTGGCAAGATCCAGTTGTTTGTTTGCCCTTGGAGAGCACCTGGAGGAGCAGGCACTGGTTGCTGGAATGTGGATAAACACAGGGAACAGGAGAGGCGTCCTCTTTGCTTAGCAAATGAGCAAAACCTCAGTAAGAGAGCAGCACAGAAGGGAAATTTCTCCTCTCATGCCCTCAGCTGATATTCATGACCTTGTTAAAAAGATCAGACTGCTTCAGAGACTGCACGTGGTCATTTTTAAGTGTAGGGAGAAACCGAATGTGGCTTTTATTTTTCTATCTGATAAATTGCCAATTGCAGGTTTTACTTACAGAACACTCTGAGTAGTCTGAGAAGAACACGATCACCTTGATATTATATTTATGAGTAAAAACAGTATGAGGCAAAGAAAGCTCTTAGCTCACATGTAAAGAGGACTTTTAATGCAGTTTTTGCTTCCAGGAATGCATCATTACTCGTGGCAGAGAAGGGACACATTAGCAGACTTGACAGGAGGACTGAAATGCCTAGGGGTACTCAGGGGCTTGGAGGAGCAATTTGATATCATGCTTCTTTGACAGGTGTCAGGATCTTGGTGCTGGGTAGTGATGGGGCATCTGCAGAGCAGGAAAGGGTTAGAGACACTTGAAACAGAGGAAATCCCTTGAAGCTTGTTGTGGTGATGGTCAGAGCACCTCCAAGGTGTTCTGAGCAGAGCCCACGTGTTCAGAATTGCTGTGATGTATCCTGCAAGGGTTCAGAGTGACAACCAGGTCACAAGTTGTTCCTGGAAAATGATCCTGAATGCATAGGCTGTCAGTAGTGCTAGCTATAGCTAAAGAAACACAGTTTGAGTGTGTTTCTGTCTCTCTTGGAGTCCCTGTTCCTGGACTGCAGGATCTGAAGCAGATCCCTCCAGTAGCCTAGGCCACCACAAGGCATTTGGGCTTTCCCTTGAGCTCTGATATCATGTAGCTGCTTGGGAAGTGCAACTGCTTGGGAAGCTAGGCCCTTGGGAAGCAGAGCTGGCTGGAGGTGAAGTAGCAGAGCACTCCCAGGAATGTTCCTGCAAAGCAGAGTCAGCCTGTGGTCCCACATGTGGCTACTCTCCCACCATAAAGCCTGCCTTTGTATGTTTATAACCAAAATAAAATTGCAGTTCCTGAAAGCTGTAATTTGTACTTGGAGGAACATAATGTTTATGTTTGCAATTGCAGGGATTGTACCAAAGCATGGTGACAGAGGTCTGCAGTGTTTGGGATGACACGAGCTGGCTGCAGACTCCACCTTTGAAGGCTACTAAAAAACAGCTTTAGTTAAACAGTGTTAATGATAAACAAAATGCCAGGAAGGATTGGCTGGACCATGAGAGAATCCCTCTCCTGCAGCTGGAGAGGCTGTCCTTCCTCAGTTCCTGCCCATCCTCTTCCTGCAAACCATGCCAAGGAACCTTTCTGTAGTCTTCCAAGCCACAACATTGGAGACTTCCATCACATCTCAGAAAGACAATAGAGGGAAGGAGTGATATAAAGCCAACCCACAAAGGCAGGCTTATCTTGGGAGATGCTGTATGGACTTAGGTAGACTGGAAAAGGGAAACTGGGGAAAATAGGACACTTACTGTAAACTTGCTATATTTTTTGTGGAGTCCCTTGAACTTTAAATGTCTGATTTGGAAATATGCCAGATAACATGTCCACTGCTGGGCTTATAATGACTACAGTATGTTTTCTCTTTTCCTTGTTGGTAAGTGGGTTTTGTTTATTTCCTTTTTGGAGTGTGATGGGGGACTGCAGTTCCCTACAATGCATTTTCAGTAATGAGCTGGAGCTCTCTATGGTGGTTTAGTGGGTAATGCTGTAGTGCTGTGAACATGACATCTTCCAACTCCTGGCATGATCATTTGGGACTTTTCCTCTTAGGGAAAGATGCAATGTTAAGTTTCATTTGGGTTGGTCAGGGAGGATACTTAAGGATGAGGCTGGAAAGCTGAAAGCCTCACAGAGAGCCTCTCAGCAGTGTAGGTGCAGGCAGAAGGGATGCCAAGAGCCTTGCCAGTGGAGAGATGCCTTCCTGTGGTATCATCTCTGCAAAGTGGTGCTGAGTGTTGTGCTCAGTGATGCACCTGGAATTAATTTGGGAACCCTCCCAATTAATTTTAGGGGGAAAGGTGCCAACACAAATGCATCAGGATCTGGTGTTTTCCACAGTATTCTCCAATACATTCCAAGGATACTGTGCTAGGAGAAGCAGAAAGTTTAAAAGAGAACCTGAGAAGGGACAGTGACTTGCCTTGACTGTGAAGCTCCTGCCCAAAGAGTGTTGCTGAGGAAATGCAGTGTGAATAAACAAGGGAAGGAGAGAGTGCTGATAGGGGAAGAGAGGTTGAAAATTGGAGCCTCTTTGAGATCCTGGAGGCAGACAGATTTCTGAAAAGGACCTTCTTAAATAGGTTCTCTCCCATCCTTGTCCTTCAGGAAGAGCAGAGCTTCTCCCAACCTGTTTCTACTGATGCTTTGTCACAGCACCCTGCCTCTGCTTTTCGCCAGCCTACTCAGAGTAACAGAGTACCACCTTTTGGGCCTTTCTGCATTGTAGTCTCTGTGGACTGCTGTAGTGTGCAGGTCCTATGAAATTATGTCATGATGGCTTATCATATAGTGACAAAAGACAGGCTTGTGCATAGAAACATCTTGAATTAACCCTGGTGGTTTCTTGGATGCTGAGAAGTCATCCTATCTTCCAGGAATGCCAAAACATTGCATTCCTTCTAGACTATTTTCTGGCTGCTTTGCTATTAATAACTTTGTCCTGAAATAGCACTTTCATATTGCAGCGTATTTAAAATCATAACAACTGGGTGGGTGTCCACAGACAACAGACTGAAGAAAGCGAGCCAGTGTGTGAGCTGTGGTTGTGTCAATTGGCTCACAGAGGTGTGCTGACTCTGAGCAGCCAGGGTCTGACCTGCTGAGCTTCCTCAAGTCAACAAATGGCAGGGCTCTTAACAGAATCTCTCCAAACCCAACCTTCCTGTGCCATGTGCAGCCAGTGCCGTACAGCCTGCTGGGAGCTGACATGAGGCTGATCTGTGATCCTTTCACAGGGGGTGAGCTGTGCCTCGTCCAGTTCTGACAGCACACCTTGTGCTGCTAATGATATCCACAGAAGGCTGTGCCAGATCCCCTCTCTCTTTTTTGATCTAATGCATTTTGGGGATACAGATCTCAGATGCTTGTGAGCGGCTGCCTGGGTTGCTGCTGAGCATTTGAGCCAATACTGGCAGGCTCTTAACCAATGTGCTCTCACAGATTGCTGTTAAAGAGGACCATGCTGCTTTTATCAGGGTGTGTGACAGCCTGAGTCCACTGCCTGTGAGATTTTGAGGCTGATCAAAATCCCCAGTGGCTTAGGGTTTTGGAACAAGAGCCTTGGCAGAACAGCGTAGAAATGAAAAGCAATGACAAAACATCTTTGACTGTAACGTAGCGTCCTTTGGAAGGCACCTGGCTTTAAAGTGAGTTGCACATTTACCTGCAATGGGACATTCAAGCATGGAGGCTCTTGTTTCTGTGCACGGATGATGAAAACTCTGGCCAAGAAGTGGCAGAAACCAGTTTGTGAATACCTCATACAGACGACCCAAACTTTGAAAAAAAGAGAGATAAAGAAAAGAAACAAATCCAAGCATCAGGATGTCCAAGAGTTGTTGTTTTTAAATTCTTCCTCTTTTTCCATTTAGGTCACACTGTCCCTAATAAAGTAGACAAGATTTGTAATAGAAAATAACCATCTCCAGCCATCAAAAAAACATGTCAAATTCTGTTTAATGTAAGCCACAGAGTTAAGTGGTGCTAATCAAGAGCAGCATTTCATGGATTTTGAGTGTTGGCAAGGTCCCCAGCTGATGTAAACAGGAACCATGAAATCAGGGCTGCTCTGTGCTGATTTACCCCAACTGAGAATCCGGTTGTGCTTCCTATCACTTTGTTTCTAGTCTGATTTTTTTTTTCTTAGTGCAAGAGCAAAACTCAAGTCTGTTGTCTTCTTTTTTCCTTGCCCAGATTGGCATATTTATCACAGTAGCACATGCATCTTCTTGCTCTTGTGAGATAACAAATTGCCCAAATGATTAAAAATAAATTGAAGAATAAAGCAGCAAATGGCTTTTTGTGAATGCACTTGGACAGTTGCTCCTAATAAAGTCTAAACTTCAGCCAAATAGCCCACTGCTCCCCACATGGCTGGAGGCAGGCTTTGGTCTATATGTTTATTATCGTTTAGAAATGGTATAAATGCTTTTTTGTTCTGCCCTTATTCTACAATGCATTCCCCTCCTGCTTCCTGTTTCCCAGACAGGTCCCCACCTCTTCCTCCCCACAGCCAAAAATAATACAAAAGGGAACATGCAAAAGATTTTTTGAGCCCTGAGATGTGACAATGAATGGGCGTCATGTACAGGGTAGTCCCAGCACAAAAATGTTGATCACGCAAAGTCAGTGTGAGGAATTGCACGTTTTGGGTTAGGAATTCAGTGTTTTGCATCCTCTCATTTAATATATTTTTATGTCAGAGCAGACGAGATGACTCACAACCCAGGACTCTTACGAAACGTTCCATATATTGAGTGTATTGATCACATCTCCAGGTTTGGTTTAATAAGCTAATTGTGCCAGACTGTGCTTATGAGTATGCTGTTGCTGAGAGTGCGTGAATGCAACTGCTGTGTACGTTTGTGTCAGCTGTTGGGTATGAAATGTTAAGATATCTCTGGATGTTAATAAAAGGTCTCTAAAGAATACACTTTTTCATTCATGAACCTAACCAGAGTAATTATAAGGAATCCAATTCTGCTGTGTAACACCCCTGCAATACTTTCTAGGGATGAATCTTAATTGAGGACTGAGACCTAAAATATTGCTCTGCTTTGTACATTCCACAGTCGTCAGCATTTGCTCTTGCGTATCCATTTCCTGTGAGAAGTTTACCACACTCTGGGGCATGCTTTGAACCTGATCCTTTGATTTCAGTGGGAGCTAGGACTGACAAGTCAAGGAGCTAATTGTGCTTTTTTGCTGTTTATAATGCTAAACCAAAGCTGCTTCCAAATTGGACGACAACAGGTTAAATACAGGCTTGATGAACTTTGGAGAAAAGTTTGCAGTGAGGGCCACTAGCCAGCTCACTCAAAGCCATCCAAGGTTGTTATACAAATAAATGCTCTCTTCAGAAACATTTTGAAACACCATTACTTTATATATAATTTTTCAAATGGTCATTGTATGGCTACTTGCTGTCTTGACTGTATGGCTGCATGCAGGGTATGTGGTGGTGTACAAGCACATGGCTTTTATCATATTTTGATACTAACACAATGCACTTGCTTGCAGTTTTGAATTCTTGATTTGGCTATCCTTAATCTTTTGCTGACATTGATGCTATTTTTTGTTGTTGTGACTGGTCGTAGATATTTTTTCTGCCTTTATTAAACGGTCAAAAAAAACAACAAAAGCCCTCCAAAGCCCTGGTTCAGTGTTTGCAGATTTCTTTCATCCTTTTTTTTCCCCCTATCTAGATGCCTATCAAATTCAGCCACGCTTAGCTGCAGTCCTTTGTTCAGTATCTCATAACCAGTGCACTGACATTCTCTATGCTTAAGGCCCAAATACCACAGATTTTTAGTGAAAAAAATTGGCTTGTCTGTTCAAAACAATATTTGTTAGATAAAAATGTATTTCATTAAAACCAAGTTAGGGAACAGAGACTGATTTTGACTCCTTGGTTAGAGTTATAGGTTCAGACTTTTTTTCTATTTGAGACATTTGTTACCACCCATTTCTGCTGGTGAAAATTGGAAATTTATGGTTAAGTTGATTTTGATCTTTTGATCTTTAGAGTGTGATTAAAATCTTTGCTAATCCTGGTTCCATCATGCTCCAGAGCGACAGGAAAATGAATCATGTTTATATGAAAATAGTGATTCTGTCCTTTATATCCACATTTTTACTTTAAAATTATCTTTGCTGAATGCAGTTAAGGCTTCTGATTTTAGCATTTCTAACACTCTGAATAAATATAAGAGGAGAAGATCCAGGGAGAAAGCCATCTGAGTCATGGTGGGAGAGTTTACTGAGAGTGCTGTTGTGCATGAATAACAGTGAATGGGCTGATTTGGCTAAATACACTTCCTTAACGGTTCATTCTTTGGGCTGAGACCAAGAGGGAAAATGGGCACAGGCCATTATTGTATTGAAGAAATTAGCAAACAGCGACTTTAGTCCTGTGTAGGAGAGTCCAAAATTGATAGACTTGTCCATTTCAGACTGGTGACCAGTGTGGCCCATTCAGATGGTGTTAGGGAGGACTGGCCTGATGCCTCAGGCATATGGTGAAGTTACCACAGGAAAACAAGTCTTTATATATCATATGATTTTTCTTTGCTGACTGTGCCTGTGCCTGCTTTTTGCACTTGGCAAAAGTCTGTTGAGCATCCAGTTAACTTGATTTCCTTCACATATACCAGGGATTAGGAACATGCATACAAATATTTACCACAAGTTAGTTGTCAATAAGTATCTTAGTGCTGTGCCTGAAAAGTGGTTTTAGCTCTCTTTTTTTAATGAACTACTATAACACATAGGGAAGATGTGCTGGCACGTGACTAGTTTTGTCTTAAAACCTTTGCAATAGAAATTATTTGTTATCAACTGAAACTTTTTCTTACATACATTCATTTCAGTCTGCAGTTTTCCATTTTTCCCAAGTGTATTTTGCAAAACTACTTATTTTAATTCTAAAACTCTGTTTATTTTATTCTGTCCCAAATGTTAAGCTTCTGATGTGCTGCAGCTTTTTCATGACTAGCAACTGCCCAGTAAAAGTTGCCAAGAGGAAAAGCTGGAGGTTTTGGCAGCTGGGTGGGAACAGATGACAGTCTTGGAATAGATGGGCAAGAGTATTGGGCTTTGTTGTTGTTGTTCAGGAAGTAATGAAGGCTTTTGGCTGTGGGAAGAAGATCCATTGTTCAAATCTAGTTTTAGGGTTAAGGATAAAAAATAGCATGGCTTTTCAGGGGAGGCAGGTAAGTTTTGAATCTCTTATTCCTCTTAACTTCAGGGCTGTCCCACAACAATCAGTTCAGTTTCTGCTTGTGGTATCAGCAATGCAAGTGTCATTGTTGCTCAGAGCTTTTGCTGTTTTGCTGCACAATGAAACACTGAGGCTGGGCACTGGACCTGGTGCCACTGTTTGCTCTGAGCTTGCGTGAAAGGTGATGGCACTGACCTTACTGTTATTGTTTTCTCTTGTCTTCAGTTGAAGACAGTTTCTCCTCCAGTTCAGTCTTTTCACTCTTTTTAGAGATGAGGCCCGTTTTTTACATGCCAGTGGAAAGCAATGGGGTCATGATGGAAGTTGAAATTTGACCTTCACTACTGCATGTGTAATTCTGCTTTGCTTGTGTAAATTGCAAAGAGAATCCTTTCAAGTATTGTAAACAGACCTGGTAGATCAGACCTGCTTGTCAGCCACATTCAACATTTTCATTTTCTATCACAGCCTGATCTAAGTATCCAACTTCCTAATTAGGTTTTGAATTACTTCCAAGTTCAGTGCTTGATGTCCAATTATATCTGCAGTAAAATGGCACTTAGAAGTAACTAGCACTTCCAGATAAGAACTTCTGATGATCTGCTAGAAAAATTCAGAATCAAGATATTATAAAATTCTTCAGCATCAATAAAACAGAGGAAGCCAATGAACATATTGATAAAGTGCCTTCCCTGATGTTCTGTCCTGAAATTATTTTAAGTGCTTGGGCTTTTTTTTAACCCTTGTCAGAATGTTACTGTTGCCATATTGACCTGTGTTTACCTGTGCAAAGCTAGAGAAGTTTAAGTGCTTTAAAGACTTCACAACATGGGCAGGTGCTTCTCAAGCAACCTGTTATTTTTCAAAAGTCTGCATGTATGCATGAAATTCCAATACATAACATGGCTGTCAACCAAGACTAGTTCTTTGCATTTCATTGGAGCGAGTTTAGATTTATACCCTGCGAACCAGGATTATATTTTGGTTCATCAGGTGGAATTAGGATTTCCAGAGCTGTCTGGACATGAGCCTATATGCCAAACTTGTGTCCCTGCAAAGGCTCCTGGCCTTTGGGCATGTCTTTCCCCTGTCATTCTCTAAAGGGGAGATACACTGCCTTGAGGCTTGGCACATTGATAATGGTCGTGGTCACAGCTAGAACCTTCCTCCTGGTTCCTCTCTGGGAGAGAGAGATGAAGTCAAACATCAGCATCATGAGCGGTGACTCCAGCTCCTTCATGTCTGGATTTTGAATATTCTGGGTCAACTTTAACCTGGATAGCTGATAGACACCTTAAAATATAGACTCTGAACCAAATCAAGTATCTGCAAGTGGGAGGGATTGCAGAGTCTGAGATTTGTCTTGTTGTTGCAGTTAGTGGCAAAACTATCTTGATTTCTGGCTGTAGAGTTAGGTGAGTACTAAGCTCTGCTGAAAATGGTACACATGTATCACATCTCTGCTATCAGAGGCACACACTGGATTTCTCTTGTGTTGTATTTCATAGTGGTGAGCATACTCAATGTGTTTCATAAATAATCTTTACTTTCAGTAAATGAGCTTTAGAGGTAAGAATCCAACTAGATTAGAGGTCACACCTTTCTCAGTTGACAAATGTATTGAACACTGAATTTTCCTGGACTGGTGCTACTGCAGACTCTGAAAGGACTAATAAGAAGCAGGTCCCTACTAGGCATAGCGCGGCTCTACAGTGGCTGTCTTGTACTGTCTGAAGGATCTGGTACTGCTACATGTGCCCCAGAGGACCTGGATGAGAGTGTGATATGGGGAGCAAAGAGATGTTTTGAGTTACTGGAACACACAGCATTTCTTGCAGGTGATGGAAATGTTCCTCTGCTGGGGAAGTGAGACTTTTTGCAATTGTATCCAAAACTGAAAAATCAGAAGGCGGCCTTGACAGGATTGTCCACATGCCAGACTGTTGTCCTTTTCTATCTGGCTTACTTCAAGTATATTGGGTCTCACAAAGTCACATCCTATTATTTGTCAGCCATGAATCGTCATTTCTTTTAACTGGTTAAATTGAGGAGCAAGGTGCAAGGAGAATGACCCTCATTAATCTGGGCAGATCAGTTGAATTAGTGGGTCACACTTTTTTATTCTTAGTCAGTGGAACTGGCTTGACAGCCAACAGCAGTCTTATGGATCTTCTTTTGTTCCTGAAGGGAGCCATCTTCTTCTTCCCTTTGCAATTTTCAAAGTCTTTCTTGCTGTGTATGGTACAGGCACTGGATAAGAAAGTTTAATACCCACCATGTTGCCTGCAATGTAGCAATTAAAGGGTAGTGGGACTTTATGTCAACTGTGATGTACTCCATTGTTACACAGAGCTCCCTCTCTTGCATGAGTGGTGAGGAGAAGCTGGACGTCCAGCAGAACTTTGATAAGGGTGTGACAAGAGCAGCTCACTCCTGTCTGAGATATTCTTGAATATTTTCCTACCAGGCTGGTAGTGGAAGTAGGAGATCTATAGGGATTCACCATCTTCTGAATTCAGCAGTTTGGGTTTGTATCTCTGTAGAAAGAGGTCAATGTCCTGCTCCTCCCACAAAAAAAATTCCAAAACAAAACAACAACAGAAAAAACACCCAGTTGTTTCTGATGTGCTCAGTGGAAAATAGCTTTGTGGGAATGGAGACCAAATAGTTTTCCTGCCCCTCGTGGTGGTCCACCAGCCTGGAGTGGGGGCGTTGGTGGTCTCAGCCTGACTTGTTTCTCCAGGTCAGAGCTCAAGACAAGGTGGTGGGCTTAGTTAGCCTAAAAATTGTCATGCCAGGGCAAGGAGTAAAGAAAGCAGGCTGGTTTCTAAACCCTTCCTCACCACTCCCTGGGACATTTGGACCACAAGAAGAGAAGGTTGCATAAGGTACTTGGCATAAGCTGGGATGTGCATATGGGGAAAGATGCTTTGTTTTTGCCACCAAGAAAAAGTGCAGCAGCAGGTAGGGCCCTGGCGGGAGGTGAGGGAAAGGCTGTGGCCATAACCCCTCGGCAGGCTTTGTCTGCCATGCAGATTAGGTGCAGGGCTTTTCTGGCTCAGCGTTGCTAGGTTCTTCCCTGCTATTGACTTGGTGGAGAGGCTGAGGGGGGCGGGTGGGAGGGACTGCATTACATTGTTTCTTTGAGTTGTTTTTCTCCCCCCTTCTATGGGGAGATGGGCTTGATCCACTGGTTTTGGATTTCAGAGGCAGAAGGCAAGACATGACCAGCTGGTGTCTTGAAATGGCACAGGTGCAGTGGCTGCGGGAGGGGGGAGCCAGGAATAATTACAGGTTTGTGAAGCATCAGGCTTTGCCTGAAAAGGGCTCATCGAGAAACTGCTCTTTATGGAAAATTAATGGTGAAGCTGGAAAAACTGTCAGGCCCACTATTGTTGTCATGGGGTAGTGATGCCTTAAAGGAGCAGCACCTCCTGCTCGCCTCCCCTCCATGGGCAGCCCAGAGCTGGCATGCAGCTTTCTGATGCCACAGCAATTGAAATTTCATGTCACTGTCATCAGATTTAATGGCCTTGAGTTCTTGTCTCTCCTCCCTGCTGCTGCCCTCCCCCTTTCCACCCCTAATTTGTGATTATGCTTGCTCTTTCCTTTGGAAGCCTTTTATTTATTGGGCCCCTAAACCTGTTTGTGCCCCACTGGATGAAGGCTAAGTGGACCAGAAAGCCCAAATTACATGATGTGGAGAACTCAAAAAGTATTGCCTCTCCTGGTGGTGAGGGTTATTACTGAAAGACTATGTGGCATGTTGGAAAGCTTCTCCCAAAACCCATTAGGATTTATCTGGGGAGAGACCAGATTCCCAGCTAAAGCTGTTTATCATAGTCCCAGAAATGGACCTTATAAAGAAAATTGAAAGGTTGCTTAAGGCAAGTACGATTGGTAAGTGTCCCACCCCCAGGCCTGTGTACAGACAATCTCATACCTCTGAATATAACACACATGCTGAGGTAGAGCATGTCTCACCTGCATATATTCTGTTCTGTTGCTTTTTGTCCATCTCTACAGCTCAGATCTATAATCAGCTATTATGTTAGAAAGAAACAACAGTGTGGCAGATTTTGTTGTGAACTTGAAAGTCATCCCACCACATTGTGTCTGCAACCAACAGTGCTGCTTCCTGGGTGCTTTGAAAGTAATAATCTCAAATTACCTGGCAGTTCCTAGAGAGCCATGAGTGGGGCCTTCTTACATTCCTGTTGATGGAATGTAGAGACTTCATACTCAGAAGGCAGAAGTCTCTGTCTCTCCTCTGGTCATATGAAGCTTTTATTTCTTGATCAGATGCTGGACTCTCCAGATTGAGAAGTAGTTGGGTCACCAGCTCCCATAGAGTAAAAATTTTTGACTAAAACCCCTTTCTTAATATTGGTAGAAGTGTTCTCTGAGGAGCAGTTTTTAGAGGTTTCTAAAATGTATTAGTTAGAATGTCTCTTTCTCCAAGCCCTGTGAAATCACAGTGGTGGTATTAAACTGGCTATCCTTGCAAGCTGCAAGAAATGAAAAACAGTGCTAATAAACTCCATTAAAAGCTCCTGAAACTATAGCAAATGGTTCTCTATAAACAATAAAAATTCATAATGTTGGCTGTGGAGGACACTGAGGCAGTGCTTTGGTGCCTGAAGGCTTTATTGGGGCAAGCTCAGGGCACTTGATAATAAGGCACATTCATGTAGGAGGCTCATCCCATTCTTGTGCTGATGGTCACCGCTGTGGAGATGCAGAAGCACATTTTTGTGTTGCAGGCTCTTTGACTGCAACTTCACCTACTTTTCAATAAAGGGGTGTGTGTGTGTGTTTGTGTGCAAGTCTGGTGTCCTGTACACAGGAAGCTCCCTTTGACCAGATGTGCCAAAACTCCCTCTAAAACTGACAGTAGATCCTTTTATTTCTGTCACCTTTCCTTCTTTCAGGCCCTTTAAACAAGCTGTGGTCTCACTGGAGGCTTTTCTACCTCCTATCTTAAATGCCACGCTTTAGAATTTTGCTGTTTAAGGATGATTGGGCCCCAGCCAACTACACTGAGTTAAATTTGGAGAGAAAGTTAATGTTTGTGAAGAAGAGGAAGCCGTTATTTGGAGAGGACTTTTTGTTTTTATGTGGCCAAATGATGAGTCTGTTGGGATAGTTTCATATGGAAGTGACTGTTGGACAGATTATACTTAAAGTTGGGAAGGCCCTGGTACCCATGGAACAATGTACAGACTTTAATGAAAATGCAGTGGATGCTTTCTGGTTGTTGTATCTTCATTCTACTATAATATCTGCTGCTATATGTGGGTATTCCCAGACTGTCTCTGAGGAGCCTCAAACAAGTGCCAAATCTTCATGTCTCCCAGTGTGTGACCATCTCACGAGAAGATGTTGGTGATGGTGAATGCTGTCTTGAAATGCCTGTGGACCATGTTCTGCTGCCCTCGATGGCAGCTATGCTGTAATCTCGCTTTAACAGCGGTTTCTCTTCCTCCCCCCTCCCTTTCCCTTCTGCAGACATGCCTGGAGTTGGAACGATACCTTCAGACTGAACCACGGAAGATCTCTGAGACCTTTGGTGAGGATTTGGACTGTTTCCTTCACGCCTCCTCAGCCCCAGATGCAGAGGACAATATACGACGGCTGGACCCCATCCTTTTACCAGTGGAGACGAGTACATGTGACAAAAGCGCCAACATGGACATTATCCTGTCCCGTGACAAGCTGCTGTCTGAGACGTGCCTCAGCTCGCAGTCCACCAGCTCTTCCACAGAGGGCTACACAGCTGTCAACCAGGCCCAGCTCAATGCAGTAACCTCATTAACCCCCCCTTCCTCTCCGGAGCTCAGCCGCCACCTCGTAAAAACCCCACAGACTCTCACAGCAGTGGATGGCACAGTGACGTTGAAACTGGTAGCCAAGAAAACTTCACTCAGCTCTGTGAAAGTGGGTGTAGCAACAGCGACTGCGGGGACAATAAAAAGTGGGCAAAGTGACAGTGAGCAAGGAGGTGCAGGGACAGAAGCATCCCCAGAAAACAAGAAGAGGGTTCATCGCTGTCAGTTTAATGGGTGCCGGAAAGTTTATACAAAGAGCTCCCACTTAAAGGCTCACCAGAGGACTCATACAGGTACTTATGTAGGATGCTTCTCTCATCTTGTCCTCCTGCCACCTACCCGTAACCATCTCCTTTTATTATCATTTAGAAAAGAAAAAAATCTCTTCTGAAAGTCCAAGCTTCTGTCTATGAAATAGGGCAGTGGAAAATATGGTAGGCCAGCAAATGTACCCATTATTCAATAGAGCCAAGGAGTTCACCATCTACCATTAAATACCTGTTGGGGTTTCATATGTGTTATGGGGCTTGATGCAGAGTAATTTTAGGATACCTAAGGGATGTAGATGTATCATTTATGTTAAAACTATGTGCATGTCACGGGGTTTTTGGCACTCACTTCCCCAAGATAACTTTAAAAATGTAAAGTTTAGTCAAGTGTTATTTTCTTCAAATAGAATATAGCGTGGGTAGGTTTTTTGGTGCCTTTTGTATGGGAGAAAGAGAAATGTGTTTCAAATCTTAGATACACAGTTTAGGAATACTCTGTGCATGAGGCAGCGTGTGTAAATGTAGACATGTAGGCACACAGAGGCACATACCCTTCAGATACTCATGATCTTGGACTTCTCCAGTGCTAAAATATAGTGGGAACAAATAAAAGAATGACATAGAGTTTGAATTAAATGCTGTAGGTAGAGAGGGACTAGGATGTATGGATAGATGTCAGGCTGTTTTTTTGGGTAACATTTACAAATGTTACATATATATCTCTCTCTCTATATATATCTACATACATATATGTATGTATATCTATATATACATATATATCATATATATCTATATATCTATATATATCTACATATATATCTTACACACAGATATATATCTGTGTGTAAGCTGGTTGAAGCATACCAAATTGGCTTAGGCTGGCTGTTCAGGTTCCCTCCTCTCATTTCTTCATAGTCCCCAGCAGCTTTTCAGCTGGTATTCATTGGCATTAATAGCTATGCAGTTCACACACGTTGCTGCTTTGTTCTAAGCTTCACACGTGATAAGAGACGATAAATTCCCATTAGCACTGTCTTATCATGTGATTATTCTTGTTTCCAGAGGGATTGCTATAATCAGTTTTCTCAATTTTACTGTAAAATGTGTGGTCTCTTACAATAACTGCACATTTAATCCACGATCTTATCATGCAGGCAGATTCTTAAAAGCAAGGTTGTTCTTGCAAGGTAGAAAATAACACGTTGGACGAATGCAGTAAATCAGATAAATATGTGGGTTGTTAAGAGAGCTGCATCCATCACATACTAGGCAGCACTGTAAAAGTTACATGGTCTGAAGTATAAATCATAGTAAGACATAAAAGGCATTGATCTTTTTATATGGGCTTTCTAGTGCTTTTACTGGGGATAGCCACCTTGCCAGGAGTGACCTCACCTATGATTCAGTGATTTGAAAGCCAGTGAAAGTAGTACAATAATTTTAAAATCAGCATCAACATGGCCAGAATGTTGGTACCTTGTAGCACCTATGTTGCTGTGATGGCTTATCCCTGCTGGGGCTGGCCAGTGGGACATCCCAGCCAGGGCCTTCCAGCAGACGATGGAACTTCCATGAAAGCACAAATGAAGAGTGAGAGCTGTTGACCCAGAGATCTTGTCTGTTCAGATATGACCCCTGTGTTCATCCTCAACTGGAAGTGATGGGTCTTACACAGCTTTTCTTGAAGACATGATAGCCTGGAAAGGGTGAACTTGTGAAGTTTTCCTGGTATTGTCACACAGATGGGGATATGGACAAGGAGTCATGAGGAGCACTTGCAAAAACTACTAATCTCTCAGTACCTTTACTCTTTGGTGTCAAAATCTTGTGAGAGTTTGCATGCTTTTGAACCCAGTCTTAGGCCTGGTTGTATTTTTTGAGGCCAAAACCTTTCCCCTCTAACATTACCATATGAAATCTTACATTTTACAATTAATATGCGATGAGAAACATTTCTCACTGGCCCCGTGATCTTTCTGTTGAACAGCCTTGGATTGTACGTGGTGCCATGACGTGCTGAGCCTGCCCATCCACAGCAGTGCTGGACGTGGTGAGAAAGGCACGTCCACCTTTGCTGGCAGATAGGGAAGACCTTTATCAGATGATGCAACTGCAGCTTCCTGGGTGCAGAGCCCACACCTCCCATTCCCAGCACCTCACCTGGTGGGATCAGCTACCCCTCTGATCTTACTAGTTTAAACCATCAGTGGTGGTTTAAACAGCCCCAAATTATGGAGTGTTTCTGTTTCCATTCACTGTGTCCTGAGCAGATAGCATAGGTTTTTAGGAAAGCAGGAAGGCTAAAAACAAGAGGGAATACAAACCTGGGATGATGATCTCTCCTGTCCTAACAGCTGTAAAACCACCCTGCCCCTGCCCATGTCCTAGCTGTGCACAGCTTTGTAGAAAGCATGGTTTCCCTTTGTGATGAGGACTGAATGCAGCCTTGTTGTTAAAACACATCTTTGATTCAGAACTTGGGAGCAGGAAAGCTATCTCTCATTTTTGTCTGTAGAAGGCAGGTTGTCTAAATACCTGTGAACATTTACATCCGGGGAGCAACCTGAGTAAATTGAGGGGAGGAGTGTGATAGGCTTACCTAAACAGCTTATTTGAGTCTGGAGCACAAAGTCATTCAGAGCCCTTCATACTCCTTACATGCTCTGTTCCCTAAAAACACACTGACCGTTGGATGCCTTAAATGAGGGCTGGTACAATCAAGACATTTAATGTGTTCACACTGACTTCTTCAGTGGGGTTCCCCACAGGGAGCCCCTGCCTCTAGTAAAAAAGTGGGACAGAGAGGAGTAGCTAAGGATATTTGTGACTGAATTATAAATGTCAGTGCTGTGTCCTCTCCCATGCAGCCTTCAGGGCATGGGACAAGGAACCCTTTTCTCCATGGGTGCTTTGTTTTTTCCATGCCTGAACTGAGTGTGCTGTGGGTTGCGAATGCACCCAGCAGTGCCAATGGCTAGTAGCCACTTGGCTTAGTCAGTGACTGAGCCAGAGGGTCTGAAATATTTTCCCTTGGCTGGTGGTTTGTTAGTGTGTCATGCGAGAGCAGCCTGCCAGTGTGAGCTCTGTAAACGGGTGTGAGTGCCCCAACAGACAAAGAGCTCCCAGTGTGGGGTTCACACGCAGAGGGGCAGATGTGGGCTGGTCACTCAGCTTGCACGTGCAAAGTCCACTTGCTGCATGAAAGGGATTTACTGCAGTGCATGAAAACAAGAAACCACGGGCCGGGGAGCGGGTGGGGGGTGGAAGGCAGCGGAAGGAGGCTGCATTCCTTTCGTTCATATGTAAGGCTGACCAGACAGACGCTGGCTGCTGTTCCTCGCTGCTGCGGGATGAGCCAGGCTGGGCTGCAGGCAGTGCAAGGCTGATAGCAGCCTGCTAGATTGGGAGCAATCCTCTCTTGGGGTTTTGCTTTGCTGGGAAGCCCAGGGACCGTCAGACCCCACATTACACTTGGTGCATCTTCCACATTATTGTCCCACATCTCATCTGCAAGAGAATCAGGACAGCACTATAAGGCCCATCAGTGGTTGAACTGGTTATGAAACCACCTTCTGGATGACCTTTGGAGAGGGAAAAACAATCATCTGTGTGGGAGAGAATTTAATCTGGAAGGGAAAGGGAAAAACACTGTCTGTATGGAAAGGGAAATGAAAATATTTGACTGAACTCAAAGCAAGCTGGGGCATCTAAAGTTAAGGGTGTGTAAAAGAGCTAAGAGCAGTGGTGGGACTGACTGTCAGAGTGCAGCAAAGAAGCCCCTCAGGGAAGAAATAGCAGCTGGGCCTGTAAACAGGAGGAAAAGGTGAACTGTAGGTTTGGAAAAAACACATTTCCAGTGTGAAGGTGAGGTGGAAACATCTAAAGAAGAAGGAACCAGGACTGGCATGGTAATTCAACCCTAGCACATTCTCTCACAGTTATTCGTGGAGCAGACATCAGTGCAAACAATGGTATTTTCTCTCTTTTGAGAGAGGAAAATTTTCATCCTGCCTTCACACATGCATGGAGATGAATTGTCAATGTAATGAAGAGTGGAGAGGGAAGGAATTCCAATGAGCCAAACCCCATGTATAATCATCAGTACTTCCTAAATTAGAAAACAGGATATTACTGGAGAGTGTCTGGATGCAAATAAGTCTAAGGGTGAACTGGCCTGTGACCTATGGAAAGATTAGTCACAGGATGTGACTGTGTCTCCCAGATCAAAGACTGCTGGAGATTTCTATCTCCTGGCCAAACCATTCCTATCAGCCTTCCTTGCAGTAATGTGCAGGGGAAGGTATAAGATGGCGTGGATACTTTCTGTTGGGGGATGATGCATCCCATAAAAACTGGTCAGGAAATCCTTAAGATTGGGACAGTAATTAAATAATTACCCTTATGGGGTTCTGCTAGGATTTGCATTTTATGAGTATCAGAAGGTGTGCTTTTTTTTTTTTTTAACCATCCAAAACCAGGATTGGATACAACTGAAGCTCAAGTCTGAGAAACAACAGTTGGGCACCTCACATCTATATATAAGTTTCTAAGGGCTAAACAAGTAGGAAATACCCATATAGTTGTTACAAGTCTACATGTGATCTTAAGATAGCACTTCTTCAAGTGGGGTTTGTTTCCCATTGTCAGGACATCTTATTTTAAATTATATAGTTCTTTGATCCAAAATACTGGGTGAGAGTAACTAAAATGAACAAATCCACCCTGCAGGAAAACAAAGTACTACATTTGCAAGAAAAAGATGAGACACACAAGATCAGAAAGAGCATTAACCAACAGAAGGTTTTTGAGATGCCATATAAAATAATAGAGAAGAAGTTTCCCCAAGTATTGAGGTGAAAGAGTAATATCTGGAATCTGGAAATTATTGGAGTGGACAAAGTTGAGGAGAGTAGGCTGGATGATAGATAAAGATTAATACAAAGTAAAGGAATAACAGAAAATAGAGTCTTTGTCAGTGATAGCACATGAATGGGAAGCTGCATTGCTGTATTGTTTTAGTGTAGTAGCATCTGGGAACAGAAAGCCAATGAAGAGGAGGAAAAAACAAGTAGCCAAGCACAGCACAAGTTCTGCAAGGCTGAATAATGACTTAGGGAAATGCATTTGGGAGAACAGTATTGGTGCATAGGAGAAAGTGAAGCCAAAGCCCAAGATGTTCTGTTGTACAGAGGCCCGTAGCCTTGTGGAGAGTCCACAGCTCTGTGTGCAGGACTGAAACCTGCCAAGGGGACACGGAGGAACGGGGAGGATCCTGAAGCTCCAATGGCAGCAGCTGAAGCAACAGATTAATACACTGCTGGAAATGTGAAAGACTTTCATTCAGGGCTGCATTTTTGGGGGAGTACAGTTGCTTAGCCAATTTGGAAAGATGTGTTTTTGTTGTGATGTTGGACTTACAAAAAGTTTTTTTGTGTAAAAACATAACAAGTCTTTATGAAAGCTGATTAAAATAAGCCCAGCTTGATCCTGAGCTCCTTATAACTTTCTGATCTTGAACCCTTTTAGCCATTTGGCAAGTTTGGAGGGGAGTGTTGTGATTTCATTGTGGAGAGTCAGAGCCTCACTTCATTATTACAGCAAGAGCTTGGACTTAAGAAATGATCTTTGAGAACCACCCAAGCAGCAGGAGGAGGGCCACTGCCAAAAGCAGCCCTTGCCATTTAGAACACCAGTGGTGTTCATCCACAGCTTAGTTGTCAATACCTGAATTCTCAGTCCCGTGTTTCTGCTCCATCATTTGCCAAATCAATAGCATGGGACAATCTTATTGTTTGGGTTTGGAAATGTAAATAAGTGTTATTTGTTTGTTTGTTTGCCATTTGAGAAGATTTCTGGCACAAAGTAGACCTAGAAATTCTGTTTTCTGGTCTGTTCAGCAGCTGCAGGAGGGCAAGTGCAGGTGCCTCCAAGTGTTAGGGCAGTCTGCCTTGGTAAGGCACAGAGGAGCCTTCTTGAGTTTGTAATTTAGTGTTTTCTTTATACCCATCCATCTGCTCCTGAGCCCCTTTGAAGCACCCAGCCAGTGGGCAAATGATAGAGATCACAAAAAGAGATCCAAAGAAAAACCCACTAATTTGTCTTCTGCCAATTTCCCTTTGTGTTGCTGCTGTCCCACACTGGATAGAATTGGCAAGTTAACAACGAGAAGCTATTATTTTCTTGTCCATTTGTCCAAAAGCACTGTCATTTCTAAAGTATTTGAGGTCACGCCAGGGATGAATTGGAGATGTCTGCTCAGAAATGCTGTTTTAGGCTGAGGTGGGCATGACTGAGGGACCTGAAGTGCTCTGGGCAGGAAAAGTGCACTATCTCTCATCTTAAAAGCAGGTGCTGAGTTAGAGGCTTTTCCTAAGCACAGTGTGGGTGTTTGAATCTGAGTCATACCTGGGCAGGTAGTAGCCAGCAGCCTGGATGGACCTCTCCTAATCCAGAGCCTGTCTTTCACATCCTGTGTGGATACAGTCCCACATACCTATATACCAGCAGCAGTAACTTGAAAGGAGGAGCAGGTGAACTACAAGGCTTCATGGAAGCTGACCTAAATACAGCAGAGGTGTCTATGCTTTTGCCAAGGGTGGTGGGGTCCCAAATAAAACCATGGGCACAATGGCATAAGCAGTGCCCACCTTATAGCAAAAAACAGCTGCAGGCAGGGAGACTAGCCTGATAGGGATAGGGAATATGGGATACCCATTCAGTCCCACCCTCTCTGGCCCAGGTGTCTGTGAGGCTATTTTTGAAATAAGTTCCATTGTCTGACTTGGGTTCCATGTCACCACAGGATTACTTTTTGATGCCCAGGATGGTGTTCTGGGCAGTGGTGTGAGGCACGGGGTACATCTCCAGCCATCCAGTGCTTGTGTCCACCATTGTCAGCATGTAGTGCCTGGCTTGGTGGCTTTCTGGGAGTGTGATGCAATTGATCTGCCAGGCCTCCCCATACTTGTATTTCAACCATTGTCCCCTTATCACAAGGGCTTTTACACTTGGCCTGCTTGATTGTAGCACATGTTTCACAGTTATGGGTGACTTGGAAGATACTGTCTGTGGTTAAATCCACCCTTTGATCAGGAGCCCATCATGTTGCATCTCTTTCTTGATGACCTGAGCCGTCATGGACACGCCAAACCAAAAATAATTCACCTTTATGTTGTCAGTCCAGATCTATCTGAGACACTTTCATCTTGGCAGCCTGATCCATCTATTTGTTGTTGCAGTAGCCCAACTCTTGGGTATGTGGGCATCTACATGGTGCACTTTTACAGCCAGCTTCTCTACCTGTGGTAATGTCTTGCCACAATTCAGCAGTCTACATGGGTTTACCTCTGTGCTGCTAATTGGTCTAGCCAGTCCCACACAACATTTGACAGGAACAAAGGCATTAATACTCCTTGGCTACAAGTCATAGTTCATATTATTAATTCATTAATAATTATTCAGTCTTCTTCTGGTTAAAATTTGCACCTTTTGCTCAGTCTTCTTCTACTTTTGAGTTCTCAAATCAGTGCGCCATGAGTCAATGCTCATAATCTCCCTCTGCCAAAATTACCCTTTTCCTAGTTTGATGAGTTGGCATTGTTTTTTCCTTGTAATCTGGTCTTGCAGATTGTTTTGTCAATTGTCTTTGGTTCCTTGGTTTAGAAGAGCTCTTTCATGTGGAGGTGGTAGGAAAGCCTCATGGCAGGCTGGTTTTGGCCTCCACCCTGTAGAACAATTTGGACCACCTCAAGGTGCTCTTTTCCCAGCAGTCTGTCCCTACTGAAGATGAGGACATCCATCACCTTCCCTGTCCATGAGGTTTCTTCACATTTCTCCAGATGCAGAAGGCAATACAAGCCATGCTGAGCAGCCCCACAGGTTGTCAGGCCATACTGAGCAACCCGGTCATGTCAAGGGGCGAGGTGGTTCCAAAACTGGCACGAAGGGTACGGCAGGCTAGAGGCTGCACTCTCTGGGATGATGGGCGATTGCTTCAGTCACTCAGGAGCGATGTCCAGCTTCTCCCTGATTTGGTCCTGGGAACTGCAAAGGCCAGTGGTGCTGGTCCTTTCAGCAGTCATGCTCTTGGCTACAGCAGGCGGTTTCTTTGGACCTTCAGGAATGATGTCCATCCTGAACCTTACCCAGTCTTTGGGATTGCAAGGCTCAAGGCTGCTGGCCCATTCCTCGGCCGTACATGTGGCAACAAATGGCAGAGACAGCCTATGGAGCACCATGGTCAGGAAGACCACCAGGATGAGCCTCCTTTTGGTCTTTTGCAAGGGTGACATCTTGACACGTGAGCTGCCTCGGCCTGCCATGTTGGTCGGAGTTGTGGCTGTGATGTTCAGGTGGAGTGGCTGCCCAGGCTCTGTGTGCTTGCACATGTTGGCAGTGTGACATCATGGGCTGCTGTCACACAGGGCTCTGTGATGTCACAGCATGTCTGCCTGGCCAGCAGACAGGAAAGGCCAAAATGCAGCTGGGAAGGACCTGGGTGGATGGGTTTTGAAGCCTGTCCCACTGCAATGCCTGCTGGCAGGCACTGAGCCCAGCAGTGGAGTGGCACTGTGTCCCATGGGATTTGCACTGTGAGCTGTGCCCAGACTCCATCCAAGCTGCATTCAGTGCTGTGCCCCAGCTGGGCAGCCATGATATGTTTCCACACAAAATCCTCTTGAGGGCAAAGTGGCAACCTATGTTAAGAGGAAAGCAAAAAATTCATGCATTTTGATAAAAAATCTTAACCCCTCTAGAGCAGGGTCTTGGACAAACTGACCTTTAAGAGGAATAACAGATCATTCTCAACATACCATTACCTTTCAGATGTGTTTGATCACTTTTTACTACCACAATGTCAACTGGATACAGTTTACCATATAAAATTTCAAAAGGGTTTACTCCCTTCGTAACACACGTGTGGTGATTCAGATTCTCACTAAAGCAGTGGGTAACACATCTACACTCACCTTTGTGGATTTTCCACCCCGCACCTTTTTCTGCACAGAACTGTAAATAAATACCTCAACTCTGTGTGTGGATCAACTTCTTGCACAGTGGGTGAAGCCACCTGTTTCCAGACAATGGCTGCAGAACCAAAATCTTTCCACTGGTCAGCTTTAAACATGATAAGAAGGCTTAATAAGAATCAAAGTCTTTAAAACACTGCAGGCCAGTTTGCAATCCCAGAAGTCCCCATTTGCAGATAAACACACAAATTTTGTGTTAGGTAGATTTGTTCCTGAAGATGTCTGGCTGTCAAAACTCAGAACTGAAAACTGTGGCTGCAACAAAATTGAATGCTGAAAAAACATTTGCAGGCATGCTAGCTAAGGTAATGATGACAAACATGAGTTTCAAGATAAAAGCTGATGCCCAGCTGAGTTCTGAAGGGAAGGTGTACTCAACTGTATGGCCATGCACATTCAGAGGCTTAGCAGGGATTTATTCCTTCCTCCTGTACATCTGGACTCTCACCACACACAGAGAGGTCTTAATAGCTTAGTTAATATAAACTTCCATTTGTACATCTTGTTGGTCACCTGTAAAGTTTGCAAAGCCTTTCCTTCTTCAGAGTGAAATTTTCCACATTTGGGTTTTTTTCCAGTATGGTTGTTGTTCATTATTTTAGAAATTGGAGCGTGTATGTTGGAGAGAGGCAGGGAGAAAAGAACTGTGCACAATGTAACAAGTTTAGCTAAAAGCTTGGCCCATGTATTTGAAAATAATAGAAGACATCTATCTGTGAATATCTGGGTAAAAATTAACTTGAATGGATTAAGCTATGATCCGTTGTAAACTGACTTCCATATGAGTGATATTTTATCATTAATTCTTTGTGAGACCTGTAGAATCCCAAACGTGATTTTTTTCTTGGGCTTTGTTTGGCTTTGAATGTGTGTTAGTAAACATGTTTCATACAGAAAACCTCTTTTATTTTTTGATTTTTCTCCCTGAAGACACAATGTCACCCAGCAATGGAATGTCTGTAATACATTTGTGTTCTCCTTTGGTTACTTACACTCATGAGTGATCTGGGTGGTTTCCAGCTGGTTGCTGGAAACCACCCTTAGAGCTAAGGACAGGTAATCCTTTGTGCCTTTTCCAAAATCCAGATGGGAAGCTTCCTAGCTGGTAAAATGAATTATCTTTACTTGCTGCCTTGTCCTCTTGAGATTAGTCTGCTTGGTTCACCAAGGGCTGCCCAGCAGCATTGCCAAGGCCTTTTTACTGAGCCCTGCTCAGTGTGGAGCAGCAGGGAGCTTGTGTGCTGCTGGGTGCAGCCTGCCAGCTGTGCCCAAGGACAGAGAAAGCACCAGGAAAGGTGAGATCTCCTTCAAACGTGCCTGCCAGTATGGAGGTAGCTCTGCCTTGGCACCAGGGCAGCCTTTAGTGAGAGAACTTGCCAGTGTATTCTTTAAGCCTAAGCACATGATTTCCCTTTTGCATCTATCCCCAAATCAAATCCAGTATCTGAATGATTGAGATCTTGGATCTTTTTCCATTTTGTTGTTGACAAAAATGGGAAATCAGAAGGAATCTATGTTCTTTTCCCCTCGTGTTTTATTCCTGTGCTGTTTCTGCCAGGCTGCATAATTTTTTTGGTTATCTTTTCTCTGATTTTCTAGTGACTAAAGGGAGAAGATGGTAAATGCTGAAAAACATCAGCACTGCAGTAGTTTGAGTAAGCAAACCTCACATTCATTATCAAAAAGATGGAGCAAAACCATTTAAAATGTTAGCATCAGGAAAAGGGGAGTCTGTTCCCCTGATTTTTTTTGTGATTTCTGAACAGGGTCTGTGATACATGCATCTCATATTTTTCCTGGCCTATTTGCCTTTATGTATAGTCTGGAATTTCTCAGAAACTCTTGACCTAGACCGTGGGTTTCCAAGGAACACATCTTTGATACGCTGCTCGGGATTATGCAAATATGCACCATGGCCCTTAAAGTCTATCTCACTGTCCACCCTCTAAGATACCTTACAAAAAACAAAGGGAAGAGAACGTGTTTCCGAAAAATCTGACCCAGTGAGCTGCTGAATTTTTTTCCTTTTTCATCTGTTCCTTCTGCCACTGCTACCTTGCTTTGCATTTTTGAGCTTGCAGAACTCCACAGAATCTGAAACTAGAAGCCCTTATTAGAGGACATTTTTTAAAATTTCTTGCTGCTCCTCTGGGGACCTAAGTAATGGCAGCTTGAAGCAGCAGAGAATGTGTAATTAGGGCAAACAGCGATGCCTCGCGTGATCGGGAGAAACAGGAGGAGAGGAGGGGAAGCGCAACAGCCCGGCGTGCACAGGCTGTTACTAGGAGACCCCGGCACGAAATGCATGAGATGCGGGGTGCTAATGGGCCGGCCCCGCCGCCTGGGTACCAGCCCGACCTGCTGCACAGCTGCCTCTGCCCGCCCGTTGCCAAGCAACTCCTCTTCTCTTCTCTTCTCTTCTCTTCTCTTCTCTTCTCTTCTCTTCTCTTCTCTTCTCTTCTCTTCTCTTCTCTTCTCTTCTCTTCTCTTCTCTTCTCTTCTCTTCTCTTCTCTTCTCTTCCCTTCCCTTCCCTTCCCTTCCCTTCCCTTCCCT
>JANPWX010000331.1:1453737-1542020 GCA_024734555.1 Trochalopteron elliotii | reverse complement strand
CCCCAAAACCACACCAGCTTCTGGCACTTCTGAGCAACTCATGTCTGCAGCAGCAGCATCCTCACAGGCATTGGCCTCTGAAGGATGCCTGGGTTCATCCTGCAGTGACACTGCTGCTCCTGCAATGGCATGGTCCCACTCACCAGCCCAGGAACAGAAGGTCCCAAAAGGATTTCTCAGGAAGGGTAGCAAGAAAAATCATTAAAATGCTCTTAGGGTAGCAAGGAAAATTATTAAAACACTCTTAAAAATCACTACTTCATTCTTCACACATTTCTTCATACAGCTCAGACCCCCAGAGCTTCCTTACAGGAAAAATACAGGCAAGAAATTTTGCATTTAATTCTTTTTTTTCAGTTGTAATTTTACAGTTTGTCTAGGTCTCTGGGAACATCAGTCTTGAAACAAGTGGAGCTGAAACTGTCTTTCAATACATATTTTTAGACATTGAGACTTTTAGAACTACTTTCATTTTAAATGGTTTTTAAATTACAGATTATAAAAAGGAAGGAAATACTTGTGTTTCTTTTCAGACAACGTTTTCTTGGATTTTGAAACTATATATAAAAAATTCTCAGTGCATTAGAACACATGCTAGGGTTTTTTTCTGTTGTTTTCTTAAATACATTTTCACATGCTAGCTTTGTGTAGCTGTGTAATATTAAGGAGCTCTTCAAACATAGTGCAATGAATGTCTGCATTGAATGGCCTTCAAAATATGCATATAGGCAGAATTTGGGGATTTGCCCTCAGTTTCTTTAAACATTTTTGGCTAAATCAGAAAGGAGTGTCAAGGGACTAAAGAAGTCCCATGACACTACCACATTTTAGCACAGAGAAGTAGCAGCAAGGATTTTGACTGTGGTTCTCCTCTGAAGCTCACTGCAGAACTGGGAGCTTAAACTGCTTGATTGTTTTACTAAGTGCCCTGCAGGAGAGTGCTGGGGAGGGGTAAGGAAATAGATATGGATGGATGGATGGATAATCATAATATCTTTGCTTTCAATTCCATAAAGGTACAGGGTGAAACTTGAGTCTAATGAACATTTTTCCAATGACTTGGATGGAGCCAGAATTTTATCCCATCAGACTGGAACTCCGTGATCTTACTGTGCACATCCCAAAATCTGGAATGTTTTCTTCTTAAAGTCGCTGTTGTTGAAATTCAGGGAATAGAGAGCAATTTTCTTCCTCTGTATTTCAAAATAAATGTTGCTAGCCTGCAGGGCTGCAAAGTGAGGTTTAAAACCATGGCCCTAGGTTATCTACAAAGCAGAAGGCAAATGATGTCTGAATATTATTGTTTTCTTCTTTAAAATCTCATTATTTCTGCAGAAGAGTGCACTCATGACTTTTTAACCCTTGGGATTGGCAGTAAACAGTGCAGCTATAAGAAATATAATGTGCCCATTGTGTGCTGTAGTTTCATGATCATGTCCTCAGCTGATCTTGAGTAGGTACCTCTGTGTCCTGTAACCTAGTGTTTCTACTAATCACTCTGCTGAAACAGCCTCTCTGAGATGTCTCAGCAAACACTGCCTTCCTTCTTGGACAAGAGCAATATGTCTGGGACCTAGAGGGTGCCTGTGGGACGTAGGTGGCAAGGACAGGGGGTCTCTGGATCTTGAGAAGAGACAACATCCCCACTGCTGTCTTTTGTGAGGAAATATTTGCTGTGAAGGTTTGTGCAAGGTTTACAATTTAAATATGTGTTGGAGCAAAAACCTGATGTTCTCTGGTTTGTGCCTGGAGAATAAAGATACAAGGTGCATGCAGCTGACCTGCTTGCTGGCCCCCTGCACCATCAAGTAGAGAAATTCACCTCCAATTCCAGTCTGCCTGGGTATGATGTGTCACAGTCCACCCATGCCTTTGCCTCCCCATCAACTTGAAAAAGAATTCCATAGGTGGCAATGCCAGATGATGGCTTTCAACATCTAAAGCTGCATGAGACAAAGCTCACCAAGAATGCCCACAGCTGGAAAATGGAGGGAGAAGTTCCAAAGACCAGTGTGGTGGTCATTACAGAACCAGGCCAGCTCTACCCATCATGTTTTGCTGGAAACCTAATGTGTGTTTGCCACAGGAGTGTAAATGGGATTGTGTGCTTGACTTTTTCATACTTTCAAATGATAAATTTTTGGCTTTCAAGAGAAAGCTGTACCAATCATTTATTTATTTTTGTAACTAGATGCCTAATATTTAGTCTTGCATTCATCTTAGTCACAAAAGGAATAGTGACCTGATTTCAGGGCTGCCAGTCTGATGTATTTTTGTTATGACTTATAATTTTAGCTTCACTATTGCATGTTTTCCATAATTTTTAATAGGTCTTTGTCCTTCAGTTACCAGGGTGGACCAGGCTGGATGAAATAGAGGGTGGAGGGTCAGACTGTACTGAAATGTGCTTTGGGGGTACTTTTAGAAGAAGATCTCAGTTGGGTGAAGTGCCATAAACAGAAGCAGAACAGAAAGCCTACTCCCCAAACAAGCCAGTCTCAGGGTATAAAATGTGCTCCAGGAACATGAAAAGGTTAAAATGAGGTGTGGGCCACAGGACACAGCCACAGTAAGGAGAGGCTGCTTTACAGAAGTGTGTAGTCATGATGGACTGAAACCCTGAAGTATATTTGAAGGGCTAGTAACATTTCTGTAGGACTGTTTTGGTGACACAGCCCTTCCAGACCAGTAGGTTTCAGCACATGGCTCTGTGCACAAGCAGGTCTGTGCAGGCTGCTTCTCCAGGATCCTCACCAGGCAACTCAGGATGTGTCTGATGTGTTTCCTGGTGATCAAGTGACCTCTTTTGACATGAGGCTCTGCTTGCCCCCATTCAGCCTGGCCAGAGTGTAGATGTTTGGTTTTTTTCCTGTCCCAGGAGCTGCAGTGTGAGTGCACAGCTGGCACTCTTCACCTAGAGCCTGGCTCAGGCCACAGGACAAGGCTGTGGCCAGCCAGAAATAACACCCTTCCAATGCACACAGTGTGGATGTTGGGTCCTGTGCACCTGCTGTCTCACTGCAGCTCTCCTTCACTGGGCTGCACTGCTCTCTCATGCACGTGCTGCCCACAGAAACTACAAGTCAGTAAGCTTGGAATCACTAGGTAGTGTCTCTGACTCCCAGGGGAAAAAGCAGAAGCAGTTGAAAGCCAGTATTCTATGTTGCGTACAGATTTTCCATAAGCAAATGATACATTTTTTTTTAACACAAGGGCTCATCTAGGAAAATTGCATAATTCACTGCTTGAATATATCTGCACTGCTTCCCAGGTGCATTTATATATGTGTGGAATCTGAACCAGCCCCATGGTGTGGAGTAAGTTCTGAACTGAAAGAACATGTGTTTAACATGTTCCTAGGTATTGGCTTATTTTGGGATGAAGGCTGGCTCCTCCATTGAGTGCATTTGTATAAATGTGGATTTATGGATTTGTTTAAAGACTGCACAGATCCTTGTGTTGAATAAAGGTGACTTAAGGAGTAGAGCCTCCTTCCTGGGAGTGGCCTGCAGGCACAAGTTTTAAATGTGGTTTTTAATTTGAGAAATTAGAAAAAAAGTCAGTGTGGCACAACTTCATGATGTTCCTATTTTTAATTGGATTTTGCAGCTCATAATTAATTTCTTAAAAGGAGGGAGATCCTGGCCCTGTAGAAGTGAGTAGGAGTTTTGCCATTGCCTTCAGCAGAGGAAGATTTCATCATGTATCTTTTTAGTCTCACTAATCCTCTGAACAAGAGAAGAGCAGCCTAACACATGGAAAGGATCCTTCCCATTTTTTCTCCCTGCTATTGCCAGTAGTGAGGTAGGAGGATCCTCCCTCCTTTTTCATTCCCATGCTTTCTACATATGTGCACCTTGGCAAGATACACTTCCATTTGTTTTTGGTGTAAGGTGAAAGCAGCCATTAAAGGAGCAGTTTGTTCATAGTCTTCACAAGCAGAGACAGGCAGGTCTCTCTCCTCCTTCCCTCCTGTGTTTTTGAGTAGCTGCAGGAGGGCAGGAAATCTAACCTCTTTGAGGTCTCTGGGTCAAGGAGCCATCTGACATGGCTTTAAAGGTCACCATGTTCCTTTGCATTTACCTTGTGCACTGGGAGCACGGTATGGCAGCATGCAGTCTGGAGCACTGAGGTACTGTCTGACATTTTGCTGAACAGGGCTTGGGTTATGAAGGAAAAACAAAACTCAGCTCAGGGCTGTGCAAGGAATCCCTGCAGCAAGTAACAGAGATATGTGTCATTCTGTGGGTTTACCAGTAATGGTGCTTGGCTCTTCTGTCTCTCATAACTTATATATAGCACTGTATATTTGCAAAGCTCTTGACAAATTTTAACAAGCCAAACTCCACTTCAATCCTAGTAGCCTATATAGTTTCACACAAAGCTTGGGATGCTTTTCCTTCACCCTTCTGCTCTGTAGATGACTGTATCCTTCAGACTGGCTGTACCTGCCAGATTTGACTAAGCAGTCATCTTCTGCATTTGCTTTGCAGCATGTGTGGCAAACTGCTGCAAGGCATTTTCTCTGCCTGGCTGTCTCCACTCTAAGGTAGGCACTAGAGAGCGTCAGAGAACGAAGGAACTGCATTATCATTGAGGCTTGTTTACTGATATTTTTTTAAAATAATGCATGAACTGTTCAGACAAAATTGGTGCTCCATCACAGGCACAGGACCAGGCCTGGGAAATCTCTTTTTTCTGAGGAGAGCAGATGCTGTTTGTCAAGTAGGGTGCAAAGGGCTGGGGGGAGACTGCTGCAACTGCAGCTCCAGTGTGTGGGGTCAGCACTGGTGACAGTGTTTGAGGTACAGTTGAGTAACCAGCCCAGAAACAAGACACCAGCACCTTGCTTACTAAGAAGATTCTAACCTCTTATTTTCCTGAAGAAATCCTGTTCAAAGAATAAAGAAACAAGAGGTGAGTCTGCAGAGACAACCAAGCAGGCACATTCTAAGTGGGGTAGTGTTATTGTTGGCTCAGTCCATTGTCTTGTTGGGCATTTTCCCATGGAGGACTGTGACTCACAACAGGGACATCCAGGCTGGCCTTTCTTCATTCAGGGGCTGTGGGATAAATGGATATTTTGGTGTAGACTTGCCAAATGCTGCCCCCTCTTCACAACTTCATCCCAATGAATCCTTTAATTGAACTACTGAGCCAAATAAGCTTCTCAGAAGCCAGTAAAATGGTGCAACTTCAGTTAAGGTCTCAGCCCATTCTGCTGTTCTGTCTGGGGCAGATGACCACTGTGCAGCAGAGCTGCCTGTGCAACAAAAAGTCTGCAGAAACTCACAAACAAGAGAACGGCGTTTTTTCATGTATTTTCCTGCAATTTTCTTTCCCTTTTTACTTTTCTTGCTCTTTTTGCCTTTCTAGTTCATCAGCATGATATACATAAGTCTCCCATAACCAGATCTCACTCTTCTTCTTGCTAAATAGACACACTAAATGTAGCAATCTGTGTCTCTGCATTGTCTGCTGTGGTCAAGTGATTGTTTCGTGTGACTGGCCTAAAGGGGTCTTACAGATTGCAGCCTTGGTGTGGCCCATGGTGGGTTTTTTAAGATTACCTTCTTATCAATTTTAAGAACAAATAAATAAGTAATAATTCATTTAGAAGCTTGGTAGTGAAAGTGATTTCTTGTCTGAATTTTATCTCAGCTGACTGTATGGGGAAGAGTGACATGGAGTTTATATAGGAAGAGATGCACTGGAGCATTTGTTTTGTGGGGAGATGTTAAATTTGAATGCACACCAATGCATGTACACTGAATAAAGAAAAGGGTGTCATGGCTTGAGATTCTTCATCAGAAGGTGTTAATGACTCTACAGATGTTACACCATGGCAGACTTTGATCTGCAGAGACTAATATGTATTAGAAGATAGTTAGATACTAACACAGAATTGTAGAATATCCCGAGTTGGAAGGGACCCACAAGAATCATTGAGTCCAACTCCTAGCAGCAGACTAGAATCTGTCCTGTCTTATCACTACACCATTGCCTTCAGTGGTATTGTTAATGTTTTGGGGCAGAATAACAGCTGATGGAAGGTGTAGTATAAGAAGCCTGAAGGACCAGCCCATTCAAAGAAGTAAAAATACATTCTCTCACACTCAATGACCTGACACATAATTTCTTGGTCCTAGGATTTTGTCATCCAAAGCAAGTAAAAATGGTGCAGTCCTTGGGGGTAGCAGGCATGAATGCTTGTGGGAAACACATGTGAGGCTGGCCACCCAAAGGGTAAATAGAATTGGGGTAAAGTGTGTGATGCAGTAGTGGTGGTCACTCAGGAGTGGTGCACACCTGAACAGTCACTCAGGTACCACAGTAATGCATCTGTAAGGTTAGAGTGAGCTGAAAAGCTGTTTGAGAATCAGCCACCCAGATGCTTAGGCATTTGAGGACATTCCTGGGGCTTCTTCAAACACCAGTTGGCTGGTTTTGTTAGAAACAAGATACAAGGTTGTGCGAGAGTTTTAGCTGTGGTAAAATCTGGACTGGAACTATCCTCAGTACAATACATCACAAGCCCTAAGGTATTTGCATCCCACACTGACCATGAATTGTGTCATGGGCTAACCTACTTGAATGGGTTAGAGGCAGGGGGGGAGGACACGGGGCTTTCAAGGTGAGTGCTCAGTAATGCTGCTGCCACGCTGACTGTTCTCTCCTCCCCTCTGCAGGTGAGAAGCCTTACAAGTGCTCGTGGGAAGGGTGCGAGTGGCGTTTTGCACGGAGCGACGAGCTCACGAGGCATTACAGAAAGCACACGGGTGCAAAGCCCTTTAAATGCAACCATTGTGACAGGTAATGCAGCTCCTAACGTGGTGTTCAAGAAACCTGTGGACTTTTGTGACTGGCATGGAGCTGCCAGCTCCCAGAGACAAGAGACCTGGCTCCCAGCAGAGAGGCCCCTGCTCTCCCACTGCCTGGATTCGTGTACCATGGAGGGACCCTCTGCTTGGCCCCTGTCCTCTCTGCCTCAGTGGCTAGGCAGGCTGGCAGATGGGGAATTCATCCTAAGCAGTCTAAGCTGTTTCCATCCCACAGCAAAGAACAAAATGTGGGACCAGGTGTAGGTCTGACTGAACCCTCCTGGTGTCTGTTGTGGGTACAGGATCCAGTTCATAGGGCAGCTCTTGTTAATATTCTTAAAGCAGAGAAGACCATCCAGAGGGCCTCAGACCATTTCAGTGATGGACCTCTCCACAAAGCATCTCCCCAGCTTTCTGTCTCCTGATCCTGTATAAGCCTGCTGTGCTCACAAAGGCAGAGCTGCCTCTATTTGCTCTGCTTCAAGGACAACCCCAAGCACTGGTGCTGGCTACCCACATTTTGGCAGGGTGGGCCTCACAAAAACATTGGTGTATGGCAGGAGGAATGGGGAGTGTGTGGCTGTTGTGCCACAAAGTGGCCCAAATCTATAGGAAACCTCTAGGGAAAATGCATTTTATTTCTGTATGATCATTGTCTTCTCTTAACACTGAGTCAAGGGCTCCTAAAGAAAAGACAGCAAAGGGCACCATTTTCAAAAGCCCAGATGTGATTTAGACACATTTTACCGTTCAGGTTCATGGGGTTGTTTTGTGTAAGATCAGTGATCTCTGCACGTTCCTGCTAATTAATGACTCTTTTTCTACAGTTTTACATCTCACTGTTGACATCTGTTTGAAGTGGGAAATACTCTGCACCTTCATTCCGTGAGGGCCCAGATTTAAAAGCCTGACAGGTGCGCAGGGCCGAGGTTCCTGGGGAGCCTGTCACGCAGCAGTGCTCTGGGCACTCAGCAATGAGGCGTGAGCTGAGCACCGACAGCTCCCCGGGAGAGCCGCCCTTACGGCCGCTCGCCGCCATTCGTTTTTACAGTCCTCGCTGCTTTAGCTGCTTCAATAAATACTGAGCTTCTCTGAAAAATCTGGTCCTCCTTGCTTTGTGCTGAGTGTTTTTGAAAGCTGGGTTCTTTCAATTTAGAACCAAAACCAAAAGAACACCCTTCCCCACATCCCCAATCCCAACTGATAAGAAATCAGGGTGGAGCAAAAGCAATTACCCCTGTAATGACTCTTGACAGCACTGACAGGATCGAACAATGAGCACTTCTCCCCCATTCACCCGCCCAGCTGAAGATTGGCAGTGCCCTGGGTGAAACCTGGATCCACTATTGAGTAATCAAATAATGTGCTTGCATCTGAACATGTTATCCAGCTAATCCTATTTATATATATTTTTAAAAGAGGCTTAAGAAAATTACCCATCTTTTTAATGCAGCACTAAGGTTCTCGACTGTGATAAGGAAACGTTTTGTAATACAATAAAGCCTCTAGGAAGCCTCTGGGTACACCAGACCAACAGAGAATATGCGTGGAGAGAGGATGTGTGGGACATAAAGAAGGGAACACCATCCTTTTATGGGAAGGAAATTTGATCATTTTCACATCCTGCCTTTCCAAGAGCTTCATCTCCTTAAGTGCTCTTCTGCCCTTGTCTCCCCTCTTCCCGTCCCCCTTCCCCCACGGAGAGCTTCCTCTTGGATTATCATTTGTTTTATCCCTGGATCATCTTTTGTTTGCGCAGAACGAGGGACAGGATAAGCCAAGTAGGGACCTCTGCAGTTCTGCTTTTGTTTAAGCACTTCTGTGAATGAGAACAATTATGTTCTCTGTTTTAAATGTAAGGCATTGCCTTTCTCTTTTCATTCCTCAGAGTGGCCCCACAAACACACACACATATACACAGAGCCCCAGGGTTTCTGTGTCAGGGCAAACAATATTTTTAGCAGAGATCTAAAGAAATACAGCCAGTATTTTCAACTCCTTGGTCTCTTTCAGCCCTTTGTTAAGTGTTTGTTATTCTCCCTCTACATATTATCCCTTTCTACCTAGCTTTTCTCTTTGGCAGCAAACTCACTCACTGCAGTCAAGAGATATATTCCTGTAATCATCTAATGCATTTTCTGCTCTTCTGCTGAATCTGTAAATGAAGGAAAAACATTATTAATAAAATTCAGAGTGCTGAGGATTGTGCACTGTTAAACTCTATGCCCACACTATCTGTGTGTGGTGATAGGAGGCAGATTTCTCCTTATTCCCCCAGTTAATTGTTGTAAGGTTTTAGAGTGACAGTGCCTGTTCTTTTGCCCCACTGCCATACTACTGTTTTTCATTCTTTTCTCATTCTCAGGCCTCTTTGCCACCACCTGTTGCAGAGGTCATCTCAAGCAAGCCCTGAAACACGAGCCTAAAACTGCCTTTAGCCACTTAGGCAGACTTTTAAAGATGTGCCTTCCTGAGCCAGGGTTCCAGCTGGAGAACAATTTCTCTGTATTTGAACTGCTACCCATTATTGCACTCACCATTATTGACAGAAGCTGTGGCCACTCTCTCAGACATGCCGGCTTGTTAGGTTTTAAGGAGCTGATTGGAGCTGTTTTAACAACAGTGATGTAGTACAAATCCTATGCCTGTTGTTCAGAGCTGAAGGCTGTATCTCGGCAAACAGAACATGGAAGGGGTGATTCAGATAGCAGAGGGGGATGTTGTTCACACAGTCTGGCTGCAGTTCCCTTCCAAGACTGTTTTTAGATGTGCTTGTGTCTCACCTTCTGACCAATGTCAAAGGAGTATTAATGTCCTCTGTGTATAAGTCAATTTTGTAACAAAAGAGAGAAGGAGATTCTCTCCTGCTGTCCCAGCCCTATCCAACACCATGCAGCCCACGGATCACAGTTAGTCATAGCTAGCAAACTACCACTGCTTTGAGTAACATCGTATGTAGTGCAAATGGTGTGTGGCTTTGTGGCCGCAGGAGAGAAAGGAGATTCGGCTAAAGTGCTGTGGAAAGCACACCAAGAAAGTCCTTAGTGCCTTCCAGATGCCAGGGTTATGCTGGTTATTAGCATTCCCCAGGAATTTTGCTCTTCAAAAACGCAGGCTGGGGTTGTTCCTCATACAGCGCAAGCCCTCAGCACTTCAAGGGGAACAGTTTGACAGGGTAGTGGAACTTGCTGATTCTACATAAATAGGTGGTTAGGAGACAGCAGCTTCGTGCCAGACTGTTGGGATGTGATTCCTCTCTGTGTATGTGCACATGTGCACATGGTTTCCTTGTTGATAGCAAGCTAAGAGTGCACTTAGCTGGAATGAACACATCCCACAGTGGAAAATCCACAGCTGGTAGGAAAGATGGCTGAGCAATATATTCTCTCTCACTGTACTTACCTTCCCTTTTTCTCCTTCAGAGGCTTGAGTGCCGAGCAGTATTGTGTTGCTAAGGAGATAACAACAAAAAGAGAAAGGAAGGAATCATGTTTGGAAGCAGGGATTTCGTGTATTCGTGTATCACACATCCCTGTATGACTTTTATAATTAGAATGTCTTATTCTAGCATAAACTGTTCTTTCTAGGAAGAGCTAGACTGGGGGAAGGATGATGGAGAAGGCTGTGATGGGCCCATGTGTGGTGTGCAGAGCTGGTCTGGAACTGAAAGAGTTGTAGAGCCAGAGGTGCAGAGCAAAGTCGCGTGTCATGGGCAGGACTAGAGAACAGCAAGCCCCTGTTCCTTGATTTTTGAAGACAGTAGTTTCCTTTGACAGGTTATCCTGTGAAGCCTCTTCCACTGCTGCCTCTAGTCCCAGGAAAAAAAAAAAAAAAGAAAGAAAGAAAAAATGTGTGTCAGTAGGCTTCTTGACAGTATGATTTAGCTGCAAAAATTTTGTACAGACTGTTTTACAGTTGAAAATAAATATCCACATCCACCAGCCTTACTGAGAGAGAACTAACCAAATTAGTCAGCAGGAGCGTGTGAAGAATTAGTATTGTACCATTTTATTAGCTATAAACTAGCAAATATGGCACCATTTTATTACCTATAAAAATATTATAGATGCTAATACGGTAGTAATTGATGTGAAACAATGTGCTGAATCTATAATTTTAACAGATCTGGCTATGGTGTGACTCAGCATACACTTTCCTGGGTTGCATCTATAAAAGAGACAATTGGAGAGGAAAAGCTGTGCTTGGGTGGGGGTCTTATGAGTAGTCCTAGACTGAAGTGCCAGCTGGTGCATGTCTTTTTGGCAGCCACTCAAGCTGTTGTTTTGTTTTGGCAGCTCTTGTAGCCAGAGCATGCTGCTTTCTCAGTTTAAGACTGATGAGAGAGACGTTGGTCCAAGGGTGTATTTTGTCACTCTAGGGCTAGAAAATTCTAGCTGTGCAGAGCCTGCTCTGTTGAAAACCCGGTGTCCATTGTCAGATGCATGTGTGTCTTGCTGTGCCTCATGTAGGACTTTGGAGGAATGCCTCCTCCATCCTATTTTGACATCTTTAATTTTTGCCATTCTGAAGGTATTAACTCCCTTGTAAGCCCTGCAAGCAGAGAAGAGATGACTTGGGAAGAGCTATGCTCATTGCTTATTCACAGAAGATGAGTAAATGACTTTTCTTGTGGAAGTTGTCTTGTTTTAAGGTTTCTTTGTCTTAAAAATGTACCTCCTGGTCACTTGTACCACTTGGTCATCTCTGTGTGTAGATGCACAGAGATTCCACTGCACATTGATTACATGTGCAGTGGAATACTATTACAGGACAGTAAAGGTCCCCAAACTATTTAAAATAGCTTCTTTTTATAGTTCTCTTTCTCAGCCTTTCTCTGCTTAGTGTGTTTATCCTTTGGGAATTTAGATTGACTGTTCTTTTTTTATCTGTCAGTATTGGCTTTTTTGGGGGGTTGTTCAGTTTGTTTTTCTGCTTCTTCTTTCTGAAAACTACAAAACACTCAACTACTCCTTTTTTAAAAATACACTCGGTGCCTGTATATAAGCTATCTTGATTCTCACAATAAGCCATTTGGATATTCTTCAGACCATTATTGGTGGCTCCTTTATACTCTAGTTCTGTGGAGCACTGAAAAGACATGCCAGGCAAATCAATTCTGTAAGTAGCTTTTCCTAGTGTTCTTGGAGCCTACAGAACCAGTTTACTCAAAAGCCTCAATTATGTGGGGGTTGGTGTGATATTTGTAGTAAATGTTTTTAAAATAAATAAGCCAGTATCTTGTGGCTTAAGGTGGAAAGAAGGTAAGCCAGAATTTGCAGGGAACTTGAAACCTCCTGTTTTTAAATGCTCAACTGAAGTTTCGTAGAAGTTTAATTTCTGGGTGTGTCTGAGTCCTGCCACTGTGACAGGCTCCATTTTAGGGCTGTGGGTAGGTGGCCAGAAACACTGCCTGCTTCTCCTGTGGTTTGCTTTCCAGTGCCATACATATGTTAAATGACACTGTGATGCTGGGTGTAATGGATTGGTACTTTGAATCCCATATCTAATAGCTTTGGAGTCCGTCTCATCAGGATCCAGCTACATGTTCAGAATGACAAAACATTATGTTTTCTTGGGAGATGGAAAGGTCTTCGTGGATAAAGAACAGAAGATGAAAGCTCAAGTCCTTGGTTTCTTTTTTTTCCCCCTTGGTTTTACCACACCTGTGTGATTTACAGCTTCCTTGCCTTCTCTGTCTTTTAATTGTCACTCTTACAAAACAGGCATAATATCTTCTGTCAACATCCTTCAGGGAGATAATATTCATCAGAGTGCACATATTACCACCCAGATTCCCAGCTGAGAGGAAGGGAGAGATATGAAGCCTGATGGATTGTCAGCCTCCAAACTCTGAGCCAGTTTTCCTTCCAGTTTGGAGTTAGAAATGAGAATTCAGTTTTCAAAACTAGCATCATTCTTTGGTGCTTTTTGCAAGGAGTGGGCACTTGAGAAAGCTGGTATTTTTAAAAATGGTGTTGCTGAGTACTTGAATAAAACTGATTTATTTGTTTTTTTAATATGCAAACACGCATACTAAATGTTTGATTTTATAGTACAGGTGCATAGATGAGCACTCTTCCCTGATGTCTGACTCAGTGAAAGAAGTGAGAGGGAGTGGAACAGGGAAAGGATAAAATTCATCTCTTTGGCTGCTGAAGAGTCAGGGTAGTTGCCTATCTGTGGTCACAGAGGTCAATCACACAGGCTTTGGTGGCAATCCATGGATAACCCAAGGAATGTCTCTAAACTGGGATATGTATTTTCTCCTGTACATAAGAACGAAGGAGCAGAAACCCTGTTATCCAAAATCCTATACTTACTTCATTTCCTACTTGCTTTATGTTGCAGGTGTTTTTCCAGGTCGGATCACCTCGCCCTCCACATGAAGAGACACATCTGAATATCAGTCAGCTTGGCATGGATGTCATCTGGGCTAAGTGTTGTGAGATGAAAGTGGAACTCAAGTTACAACGTGCTACCTTACAGGAGAAGAGACCTTGATCCCGTGTAATCCTCTGTACAGGGACCACATGCTCACAGTGTCATGCACCCAGTTACACTTCAATACCTACATTGGTTCTTTTATGCCTTGCCCCAGCTGGATGGGAGAAGATGCAGGCGAGGAAATGGTATAGAGGTGAAGTCAGTGAAAAAGAACAATTACTTACAGTACTTCATCACGCTTGGATTTGTTTCCTGTTTTTGCCAATGGGAATCAAAGAAAACAGAGGAGGCTTCCCTGCAGGTGGACGGCAGTAGGAGGGGCTTATCTAACTTGCTTCTCAGTGCAACTCAGTAGAAGAATATGATGTCTTGAAGTTGCATATTTGTAGCACTAACTTTCTTTTTAAATAGATGGGGGGACAACAATGACCTAGAAAACCAAATCCCAGTTTGGTAGCCAAAATTAACCTCTTGGTTTTTTTGTTCTTTCTCTGAGAATTCCTAATGTTCAGTGCATCAGACTTCTCACAGACACTTTGACCTGTCTTGGTTTTGGTTCTTCTTCCTAGAACTGAGCTATTGAGATCCTTTTAAGTCCATACCAGTGGCCTTAATGGCAGCAGACTGTGGAGTGACACTTGTGACACAAACATCCTCTTTTTGGCCTGAGTTTATGTAGACTTCACGGAGGATTATATTTTTGTTGGTTGTTTTTATTTTATTTTAATTTTTTTTTTTTTTTGGCTATTGCACAACACATGCACTAGGGACTCTGGAAGCTGCTGCCACGATGGCTAAGTAGCCAAGGGATAAACCCCTGAGATACAGCACCTAATATCTCTGTAAGCCTCACCTTATTGCCATAGCTAGGACTTCTTGTTTATCTTTTGAACAAAAAACTTTAAAAGCTTGTTTGGAAGCTTAAACCTTTTTTCTCTTTTCTCCACAAACAAGTGATCTTCAGAACTCCTTGTCTTCACCTGGATATCAGTCTGGGACTGGCCACACAGGCATGACTACAGGATTCCTTCCACATCATGTGAGCATATTAGCCACAACCCACGGTGATTTAGTGGTGAATTATGTTGCTTTTTCTTGCAGTTCTTCTATTAACCAATTTAAAACATTAGCCTTTTTTTTTTCTGTAAAGAGCACCTGCAGATGTTTTAATTTAAACCTGTTTGTTGAGCATCTTACACACAAAAAAAAAAAACCCAAGCCAAAAATCCTACTCCAGTCTCTGAGTAGGAAATCAAGAACCTCTTCCAAGTACAGTGGCTTCATTCAGCATTAGCCCATTAAAGAAATGATCAGTCCTGCTTTTCTGTTCATCAAGTTGATGCTGTAGCCCACTCCTATATGAAAAAATGTAACCATGTGAACGGTGAAGGAAGGGATTTTACATACAGCAGTGAGGCATTTCCAAATGGTTGGTCTAAAGTATTGCTAACCTAGAGGTCCATTTTGGCCTACGGTGTGAATCATCAAGGAGAAGTGGAGGTCTCATGCTCACCCTTTCGTCATATTGATAATTTGATTTCTTTGGCTCAAAGTGGATTAAAGTCTTCATTACAAAAGGAAAAAAACCTAAAAAATATATTGCCATAACTTGTATTTGAACCTGTTTGGCACTGGCCCTGACTCCAAAGACTGCATTTAGGACCATAAAAATGGCCTATGCAAGCAGGCAGGTGGTCATTAGGTTGTATATTTTGTATATTCTTGGACCATCCCTACAAGATGTGTCTAGAAATGAAACAAAATAGTGCGTGGTCCACAAATGGTTGCTGCTCTTTTATAATGTATTAGCCAACTGCCCTTCTTTGACTGTTTTGACTCATTGACTGTTAAGTATTTCCCTTAATTTATGTTTTGGGAGGTAAAATTTTACTCTAAGGGGAAAAAAGAGCAAACAAGATGTTTTTAAGAGCTGTCACCGGGATCCTTGGCACTTGAATTCTCAGCATTTTGCAACCTTTGGTTCCAGTGAGAGATTGAATTTATTCAAAAGATGCTGGTTTTCCTCACAGTTTTCACAAAACACTGTGACTGTCAACTGAACACTTTGGGGACAGGGGGGAAATACGATGTCTGGCCCATATGGCATGAAATATGGACCAAAACCTAACCATCTTTTAGGGACAATGATGTAATATTTGTGATAAGAGCATGAGAGAGAGTGAAAGAAAGTCAGAAAGAAAGAGAGAGAGAGAAGAAAAATTGATTTATTCCAAAGATTTAAAACTAACTATACTCTATATGTGTATATATATATGCTTATATATATATATATGTATACATTTAAAAATTGCAGAGCACTGCTTGCTGACAATCTCGTATTTCTCTACTTCTGTATTTGCATACTTTTTATGGCCATTCCACCCAGCTGTTTCACTGGGACTGAGGGCCCTAGAATCCAGTTTGTGTTGGAATTTATAGAGCATCTTGCCAGATCACAGAATCACAGAGTATCCTGAGTTGTAAGGGACCCACAAGGATCATCAAGTCCAACTCCTGGCCCTGCACAGGACACCCCAAGAATCCCACCATGTGCCTGAGAGTGTTGTCCAAATGCTCCTTGAGCTCTGGCAGGCTTGGGGCTGTGACCACTTCCCTGGGGAGCCTTTTCCAGTGCCCAACCACCTTCTGGGTGAAGAACTTTTTCCTGATGTCCAGCCTGAACCTCCCCTGACTCCATCCCATTCCCTTGCATCCTGTCACTGGTCACCAGAGAGCAGAGATTGGTGCTGCCCCTCTGCTACCCCTCAGGAAGGTGTCTAATGGGAACTGAAACCTCAGCTGTGTGAAACTGTAGAGCATCCAGTGAGTGCATTAGATTTAAAGAGTATAGGAGAATCCTAGAATTTCCTTACTGTAGTGTCCTAAAATTTGTGCTCTCAAGTTCTCCACTACTATATTCATTGGCTGTGAACCTGCATAAATATCCTCCTTTGCCATCTGAACACACCTGCCTTTAGATGTGCTACCAGTAGTATATAAACCTTAATTATTAAGTGATGGTTTTAACATTGGACTGTTTAAATTGGAGAAAGTCAAGCAAAACTGTTTTTAGTTCCAGTTGTCATTTATGGTCTTGTTGGCATCTTATTTAAATATGCCAGAACAAAGGCCCCAGGGGAAAAAATGCTGAAAGATCTCTTTACTTTGTTCAAAAGGCAGGCCTACATCTAAATCCTGGATCCAAATAGCCTAAAAAGCATAGAAAAAAGGGTGGTAAAAGGCCGATTTCAAATTTCTCAGGCTTTCTAGCAGATCTTGAACTCTGAAGCCAAAATTTGAGCTTTGGAACCACCTCTTATCTTTGAAAAGGGAGGTATTTTTCAGCTGTATATATGGTGTACCCAGTCAATCTCTTGACTTCAGTTTTTGGATGCTCCTATGCAAGTGTCTTAGTCATTACTAAAATTCTGAACCATAACTTTGGTATTTTATAGAAGGAGTCTCCATTTTGCAAAGGCATAATTAGTGACACATTCCAGGATTGGGTTTTTTTACAATGACAATTTTTGGTTTTTTGCAGATATTTTAAGCTGTACACTTCAAACCTGTGTAGTCTGTTATAGTTAGTTCCTTTTTGGGCCTGTGTCTCCTTGCTGAGGTTGTACAGTTGTCCTCTCTCTGTAAATTATGAGTAGAATCAGACTAAAGAAGAAAGGCTCTGTGTAAGGCTTCTTGAAAGCAAACCCTTAAATGTGGTGACAGTTGAGGACTTGAGTTATCCAGCTGTAGAAAGGAGAAGCTTTGCCTTGTTTCCTTCAATGCACCATTTATGCCTATTTGCAAAAGAGAAGTCATTACAAGAAAGTCAGATGGTGGTTTCCAAGGCCATGGAACTATAGGATGAAAACAAATCTAGCTAAAAGTCTCACAAAATAGTGTACACAGAGGACACAACCAAAACAAATGTGAGTTTTTGTGATTAGCTGAATAATATTTTGGGTCAGAGCAGTCAGTCATAGAATCATGCATGTGGAAAGGGGACTTCAGAGGCCATCTTAGCCAACCTCCAACCAGAGCTGGTTGCTCATGGCCATATCCAGCTGAGTTTTAAATATCCTCAGGAATGGAAATTCTGCAACCTCTCTGTGCAACCTGTTCCAATATTTAATCACTTTCATGGTAAAAAAAAAAAGAAAAGAAAAAATCTGTGTCAAATTTTCCATGTTCAAACCTGTTTTCAGTGCCTCTTCCACTGAAAGAAGAGCCTGGCTTCTTCTCTACAGTCTTGGTTAGATATTTGGAGATAGCAATAAGATCTACACTTAGCCTTCTCTTCCTAAGGCTGAATCATGTCTCTCAGCCTCTCTTCATCCATCATGTTCCACTACCTTTGTGGTGACTCTCTGCTAGATTGCTCCCATATGTCAATCATTTTCTTGTCACGGAGAGACCAAGGCAGAATTTTCCAGGTCAAGATGTGCTCCGTATGTGACAATGTTGATAAAATTTATTTATTCTGGATTTTTCCATTATCTGAGACAACTTAAAGTCAAGATTCTATTTTGAAAACTGACTAAAAAAAAAAATTTAGGAAGCACTGTTATAAATAGTTTTATAATCAAATTTGCCAAATCTGTGCATAAAAATATGCTTATAGAAATCTACTTCTGTACTGCCAGCTTGAGGCCTGGCTAGCAAAATTCTGTTTTTCTCAACATGATCACTGATGGTTCACTTTGAACTAAAAAATGTATTGTTTCATTTGTACTGTATCAAATATGAAGACACATGATGCTGTATTTTAGTCACTTCTTACAGTAAAACAACATTTCAGTGCATCTTTGTTCTGTTTGGTTTTCCCCTTAGGAGATAAAGAGCAACATAAAATATCATATATTTTATAGAGATTGATCTAAAAGTGGATGGCAGAATCCAGAGTATTTTTCATTAACTCTTGAGTTTTTCAGTAGCTAGTAGTCAGTCTAAACAATTACATTGCCTGGCTAAACTGGCAACTGAAATTCTAGATTCTTTCAATGTCTTGGATGAGGCCCTGAGCAGCCTGATCTCACTAATCTTTCTTTAAATAAAGGGTTGAATATTGGATTAGGTGACCTCCAGAAGTACCTTCCAATATTAATTTCTTAGTGTTTCTATGATTCATTTCACAGCTCTCACTGATTAAATGTGTACTGGTTCTATTTCTTCATAGTCTTGTGCTGATGAAACAGACTGTAGGGCAGATCTGTAGGTTTTTTCTCAAATTCTGAGAGTTTCATCCTTGTTAAACTTTATAAGGTTTCTTCATGAGGGAGACCTAGAGAGGAAGAAATCTTAAAAAAACATAAACCCTTAGCAAACCAGTTTGAAGCAATATTATACCTTGATATACAGCTGCAGGGATCAGCCAGATATTATGGAAACAAGTTTGCTAGCCTGGAAGACCCGTGTGATGTCTCAGAAATGATTTCCCAGACCTGAAATCTAAGCCAACATATTTCTACAAAGGTGAACTTTTTTTTCATTCATTCTTATTTTCCTCAGAGTTTTTGGAATTGCTATTTTTCTTGGGGTAGCACATTTTCACTTAATGCATGGGAAGCACTGACCAAACACAGATGGGGAAGAAGAACCTGAATGCAGGAGAATCCCTCAGTCCTTGCTTGTGGAATTGTTTTAATGTCAGGCATAAAAAATTGACTAATCACTAGGGTGTATGGCTAAAATGGAGTTGATCAATATGATTGTTGCAGTGATTGAGTGTATCTTAGCTGTGACCTTTCTGATATCTACAGAATCAGGCTTCCTCCCTCATTTTTATCTGACCCTAGACAATTTGGGGTTTGTATCTAATATAAAGGTTGTTCCTCCTATTTAACACACTTTATTTGTCTGTATACAAAAGAGGTGGTAATTGGTACTTTTGACAAAGCTGACGAAGTCCAACTTCCTTAAGTGTTTCCCTTCCTCTTCTCTTAATGTATGTCAAAATCTTTAAATTTAAAAAAATTAAAAAGAGGAAAATGTTGTAAATAATTTACTCTTACAAGGCCAGCACTCAGTGGATCAAGGGCTTTTACTCTTGATATCATTCAGGACTTGGCACATTCTGTCATTCCATCCAGTAAGACTGTTTTTGAGCTTTGATATCCTGGGCGATGCTCTAACCCAGAACTTATAAAGTACTTTTTGCTGATTTCAGATAGAATTGCACTTGTAAAGATATCTACATACCAAGAAAAAAAAAAACAATGCTTGACAATAACTATTTAACTCTGCCTTGAATAAATGGAAATATTTTCCTCCCAAGATATTACAACTACTCATTGACAAGTCTTGTCTGTCTTTCATTAGCTTTTAAACTACACCTTCATGAATGATCTTTTCCTGATCAAACTTGGATATTTTTCTTCCTTTTGTCACACTTGTGGTTTTTTTTATTAATAGTTTAGGGATGACTACTGCAGTCTTTCTCCTCAACAGCTCTGCACAGGCTTCAGTGGCAAGATTTAGCATTTTAAGGACTGTAGGATCTGGTCTACCAGGTACTAAGATATGTGTTTTAAAGCTGAGAATTTCCTCCTCTCTTAGAGGAAGAAGTCTTGAGAATACTTGTGCTATATAAGTTATATATATAATGATATAGTTGTATATATAAATTATATACATAAAAATGTCGAGATGGGGAGTAGACTGCTTTTATCACCTCAAGAATGAGTTTCCCTACCTGAAAACTTTCAAATGCAGGCGTCATTTATAAACAGGGTTTTATAGTTTTCCTTAATGCTTGTTGATGGCATTTTTGGTGTAATAATCGAAGTTGGAACTCTGTGATTTTCAAAAGGAAAGCTTTGATGATTTTTTTTTAAGTGCTTTGGTCCTAACTTCTATATACTGCCAGAAAACAGGTTCTTCACCCTGTCTCTGTGTGGATGTGGATGTACAACAGTATACTGTATATACCTACACAGAAGAGCAAACTGAGCTACTGACTTACAGTTTGTAGTAGCCAACCGTGCCTATTGCTTTCATTTAGAGAGGGCACTTGCTGTTGCCACTGCATTTTAGGAATCGTGTCAGCTTCTGTAGGAAAGTTTTCAACAGTGCTGGGAAATACATGTTGCTGTGTACTGTGAATGAGTAGGCTGCAAATTTGGGGGTTGGGAGGGGAGGTGGGAAGGGAGGGGGATGAGGGCTTCGCATGTACACACTAAAGGGAACTAGAATGGACAGAAACATGGCAATTTTAGCCTTTATTGTTGGGCTCTCGGGGAAATGAAAAGCTAACATGCAGTCCCTGGAAGGCCTGCTGGCTGAAGGGCTGATCTTTGTGTTTTTCAACGTATGTTTTACCCATCACTCTGTATTTAAATCCCCAGACCTGTCAGATTCTGGAAGTAGATCAAAACAGTGGTTTAAACACTACTTTGTTACCAAGGCCATGTCTCTACCAGGGAAGCTGCCCTACATTATAAAGTCAGTCTAGCTAAATCACTTTGTAGCTGCACCTGTTTGTGATTGCCTGGATCAAGTTTGCATTGGCATCCTAAGCTGATGTGTAAGAAATGCTTCAACTAATTAAGATACCTCTACAGGAAGGTTCTTGCACCAATTTAAGTACCTGATTTTGAAATCACTGCGTATAAACCATAACAGCTTTCCTCTTAGAAACAAGGCCTTAGTTTGGCATGTCTGCTCATCTAGTTGAAAAAATAATAATGCAGGCTGAGATTTTTTTTTTTTTCTTTGCAAAGTGACCTGTTTTCCCTCTTGTTCTTTGAAACTTTTCTTACTCTCTACCACACATTCGATTTTTTGTTTGGGGAATTTTTCTTTAATAACAACGACAACAACAACAAAATGTATGAATGCTCCCTATAAAAAAAAAACACAAAAAAACCCAAAAAAACAAACAAAAAACAAAAAAACAAACAACATTGCTTGAAGGACTTTCATTTTGCACTATAATTTTTCTTTTACCAGATGTGTCTGACAAGTGCATTTCGGAGATGCCCTCGGTCACGTTCTCTCAGGCCTACTCTGGTATTTCTAATATATCACAGAAGTACCCAATCTTGTAGCCCTCAGTTCTGCCTTTTTTTGACATTTTATTTTTTTTAAGCTTTTTATATATATATATATATATAAATATATTACTTTGTCAGTTTTTTTGCTGTACAAAAAGTCTTAAGATTTAAAAATATTATTTGTATTATATGATGGTGGTATGTTAATGTTACAAAATTATTAATGAAGAAAAAATTTATTTTTGTTACTGGTCTGTTTCATAATTCTTTTTTAAATTGGTATATTGTAAGATATCTATGCAAAAATGTTATGTGACGCATTTTTATTTAAGAATGTAATATGTGTAATAAACAGTAGAATGTGTTTGGCCCGACAGTGTTTAGTGTGCCTTGTACATTATTTCTTTATGAAAACTTCTGTGAAGAGTGAAATGGCTTTTGGAGTATCAGTTAAGGCTATGGTTCTGTAAACAGTTATTGACATAAAAATACAAGTTCTAAGTGTGCTTTAGCCAATTAGAATATAATTTTTCTGGATTTAAGTAATTTATTTTTAACGTATTTTGTAATAGTTCAAGTGTTGCTTATATTCATGCTGTGTCACATGTTGCTTTTGGAAAGGATGCTCAGGAAGGAAGTTTTTATTCTTAAAAGCTGACTGAATTTGGCCTGTGATCCAGCTTCTTTTGGAGTCAGTGATTTCTGTTATTTGATAGTTTACACTCGTTGAAGATTTCAGCCAGTATTATTTTTGTAAAAGACACAGAGAACAGTTGTTTTTTATTTTTCATGCTTAGCTTTACAACATTTGTCAGTCAGTGGTCAAAACAGGACTAGACTTTGAGGCTCCTGAGAGCTTGTGCTGTGCTCTAGTCTGTGTGTCAGGCTGTCTCACAGGAGTGCAGCATTGTTCTCTTTCCCCGCCTCAGTCATTTAGTCTCCCTCGTTAATGTCTGCAAAATTGCAAGCACAATTGAATCCACCTGGATGCTCAAGTACTAAAAACGTATTTAGGCAGTAAACCCAGTTATTTTGAGCACAATTACTTTGCAGTGTCATGACATAAAATGAAATTACTTTCTCAAGACAGACCAATATCCCTTTGGGTTTTTGCTGCCTTGTGCTCACACGCTGCAGCAAGCTCAGTGGGCATTGCAGCAGGACATTCTATAGGGCCCATCTGATGCCTGCTGCCTGGGTTTCATTTCTGGGACAACATGCCTCACTTGCCCTGTTGTGGAACCTGCTAGAATTGTTTATGTTAGACAGACAGGGTGGGATTCTCCTCCTGACATCTGCATCTAGAAGTCAGATGATCATTCTAGCCTGCCCATTTATACTCCCTCTGTAGCTAATGAACAGAGACATGTCCAGAGGTAGTTCATGCCAGGGGATAAATTGAAGGCAAAAGGAACTGAGGTGTTGTTAAGCATTTCTGAAAAACTGTATGGGGTCAAGTTGGAAGCCAATGAAGAAGTGATGCCCATGGCTGCTTTGGTTGCTCAGGTTGTACCAGGTGTTGAATGATGGATGCAATTTGTAGTGTTTGGGTGTATGTTAACAAACAGCTCTTGAGCACTGAAAAATGACTCAGCACAGGTCCAACTTTCGGCTTGTGTTCCAAATGGTCAAAACTGGACCATGTCCTGTCTGCTTCAGTGTGACAGTGGTATCCTGGTGTCACAGAGTTTGAGTGCTTGAGACAGATGTCATAGCTGAAAAAAAATGGTCTCTTTGTTGTGGATCGATTTGTATGATGTAGGTATGGATGGAGTTATGTTCAACAAGATTATTTCTGCAAATAGAATTTGACATGATAGGTTTTTCCTTCCTAAAGACAAGGTCTAGGTTCCTTTACTTTCTCTCTTCCTTGAAAACTTCTGGAAGCTTTTAGCATCTCACCTACCTTGATCTGTCTAACAGTTGCATATTATATGTCTGTACGTCTAGACAAAGATACTTCTAGTGTAATTTAGTCCTTTGCTCTCCACCTGTGAGAGGGACTTCCAAAGACTTCTGGAAGAACCTTTTGAAGGGCAGCACAGCCTGAAACCCAACCCTGGAGGGATGATTATCAATTACAGGTAAGTATATAACCTGGTTGTTTTCCAGGAAGTTTCAGAAAATACAATGTTTTGCTATCAAACATGTCCTCTTAGAAACAAGTTGGTTATTAGTCTGCAGGAATAGCTGTCAGACACTTCCCTGGGGTGGAGGCCAGGGAAAGGACATAAAGTGAATTAACTCCTCCTCTTTGAAATTTTTCAGTGGCGCACAGTCACACACCTTGGGCAACTCCTGCTGTTGGGTACTGAGTTTTCTGAGGAAAGAAAAATTTGTTTATTTCCAGGGTTAAACTGTATATGAGTCTCCTCTTGAGCTCATCTGGTGCAAACTCACCATGTGCAAACTTAGCATGACTTTTCAGACATAGAGTCATAGAACAGGTTGGGTTGAAAGGGACCTTAAAGATCATCTGGTTCCAATCCCCCTGCCACGGGGAGGGATGTCACCTACTCGGGTCAGGTTACTCAGAGTCCCATCCAGCCTGGTCTTGAACACTGCCAGGGATGGGGCATCCAGGTCTCCCAGGGCAACCTGTTCCAGTGCTTCACCAGCCTCTGAGTAAAGAATTTCTTCCTAGTACCTAATCTAAGCTGGCCCAATTTTAGTTTAAAACCATTACTGCTTGTCCTATCACTATCTGCCCATATGAAAAGTCCCACCATGCTTTTTGTGAGCCCTGTTAAGGCACTAGAGGGCTTCAGTGAGGTCTCCCCCAAAGCCTTCCCTTTTCCATGCTGAACAACCCCAGCACTCTCAGGTTTTTTTCCCCTTTTTTTCTTAAAAAAAAAAAAAAATCTTCTTTTTAATTATGATTTTTATTTTTGGCTTTACTCACCTTTTTCTAATGAGATTATACAAGGAGAGCAACATCAAATGTGAATGAAAGCAAAGGTTTGCCACCAGAACCATGTTATTTTACTGCCTTTTACTAATAGTTGTAGTACTTCTGGGTTTAATTGATTTTTTAAGATGCTAGTTTTGATATGAAGTAAACAGTTTTTCATTCACAGTTTTTGACCACCTGGCTGGAAATCTTTCCAAAGGTCTAGTCACAAGCTATATCTGCTGACTGAGAGTTCAAGTGCCTCATCACGTGCCTCTGTGGTACTGAGAGCTAATGAAGGTTTTTGGAACAATTACTTCCAGGGGCCTTCTGTGTCCATGGCTTGTCCATTGCCTTCACTTTTCTGAAAATCTCTTGCCTGAAATCATAATAGCCATATCCTATTTTCACAGAGCCTTCCTCATGTACCCCTCTGCATCATTTCAGATCCACTGTCTGCTTCTGTTCTGTCAGTTTAATGTTCACTGATGAGAGGCAATAAAACTGAACAAGGCAAAGATGCTGCAGCTAATTAGTCTTGAAGTTAAAATTTTTCAGGGCTTTGAATACTCTTCCAAACTCAGTCAAATTTATCTTTATCTGCTGAATTTCCCCTGGGCTTTTTGGAGGTGCAGACTGAACAAAAGTACCTTAAACAGGTAGAACAAGAATTCAACTTGAGATCCCCAAGTAACATAGAGTGTGGGAACTGGAAAGCAGAGTTCCACTCCAAGCAAATGTTTGCCTTCTGGTTTGAAAATATTATCTAGTATTTCTAATTTACTGAGGTAATCAGGAGGCCCTTCTCCTCTCAGGATTCAGTCTAGCTGGTGTCATGAAACCTAGGACTAGTAGTAAGCCCACAGGTAAGGAGAAGTGTAGTTGAGTGACAATACCATTTTAAAAGCATTTTGGAATATTTGGGAAGGATCTTTGAGAAATGGGAACTTTCCTGCCCTTCAACAAAAGCTTCTTGTCCTTGCAAAATAAATACAAGTGCCTAAAATTCAGCGGTGAGAACCTTGGCCTTCTCAGGTGAGTATTTTGGTCCCAAAAATAAATGTTACTTTCCACCTCCTTCCTGTGACTCTGAAATAGTGTGGCTGCCTTATGGTGCAGAAGGAGTGCTAGAAAGAAGATAATTTGGAATAGGAAGGAGGGCACAGTCCTCATGATCAAAGAACAGCACCTGATGCTCTGGGAAACAGCGAGAGCTGCCAGCGTGTAACCTAAATACGCTTCATGAGCTGTGGCACAGAAGGGAAGGACTCAGCTACAGATCTTTGTCTCCATGTAAAGTCACATAAGGAGCACCAAGGCATCACCTCAAACACTCTGCAATCCCAAGTAATGGTAATTAAATCTCAACTGTTTCCATTCTGCTTTTATTTTCTGATTCTTATCTTGCAAGCATTTTCACAAATTTCCTCAGCCCACTCCTCATTTCTCTCCTTTTCCATATTTTTATGCTGCCAGATGACAGTTTCCCTTCCTAGCCCTGTGGAGAGCAGGGCCCGCAGCAGGGCCCCTCGGCGCCTCACAGCCGGGCCCTGCGGGGAGCCCGGGGCCCTCAGAATGGCGCCTTTCTCCCCTCAGGTGTCCCGGCACAGCTGGCCTGTCCCGGCACGCCCCTTTTGGCATCGATTGCAGTAGCCAGCTCTGCTCAGGGCCTCAGCAACTGGACATGGTGCCATCAGCAGCAGGAGCACTAAGATTGAAGGGAAGCCCAGGATGACATGTTGTCCCATCAGGTGGGTCCTTTCCTGGTACGTGGAAGACATGCTGCCCTCTCCTTGTACAGTGATTCTGTCACCCCTCTTCTGCCATCCCCTACCTCACTCTTTGGGGTGCCTCACTGGAAAGCTGTCCTGGCTTTCTGTAGAGCCAGGAGAGGGTTTATTTTCACCAAATAATTATAAAATGTAACCAAATAATTATAAAATGCTGCCATGTTCTTTGTGGTGGGCATTACTATTACCTCCTTGTCTGCCTTTCTATCAGCATTCCTGATGCTGGGTGCCTGCTCTCCTGAGCCATGGTATAGATTGAACTCAGCCTCCTAGGCATCCACAAGTCGTATTTTCATTAGTAAGCTCAACACAGAGCCACAGTCTGGTTGTCTCTACTGTTAAATTGTTGGTGTGGCCCTGTGAGACACCCCCCACAGCCCTGACTGGGTGAGACCTGTGGCCAGTGGGTGCTCAAAGGCAGACCCATGGGCACTGTTTTGGGAGATTGTGTGGGGTAAGATAAGAGATTTCAGTGGTGTGAGTTGTAAGCTGTGCTGAGCAGGCAGCCCCAGGAGGCTGCAGGTGCATTTCTGTGTCCCCATGAGCACTGCCAACTCTGCCGCACGGCGCCATTCCCTCCAGCAGCTGCTCTCGTGCTCTCCTGATGACCACAGCTGTCTGTGAGGGGAGCGCCAGGAGATCACAGGAGCTGTGTCACTGTGACCAGGTATTGACCAAAATTAACTGATCTGCAGTGTGAGGAGTAGCTGCCCTGCTTTCTGAATGCAGCCTCTGACAGCTGGGCCACCTCAGCTTGGTGCCTCAGATGTCCAGCATGGTGCTTCCAGATGTCAGCTGTGCCAGCAGCAGCCGGCATGGCTGCCAGGCTGGGCAGGCCTCCTGCTTCCCTGCCACTGCCTGCACGGGGTGTTACTGGCAGCAAGAGCCACCCACAGCAGGGGGAGGATGAAAAAAACATCCAGAGGCTGAGCAATGCTGTTCAGCCCCTGAGCAAAAGACCAGCAAAAGACCCCTGGGTAGATGCTGCCTGACAAACTTAAGGAGGGCAGCTTTCTCTTTGATGTTAGTAGAGTTATGTTGTATACAGATCAAGAGGAGAATGTGCCCCTAATTAATCAGAAATCATTGTCAGTGAGTCACTGTGTCAAAAGGGTTTTGGCCAATTATTCTTCACTTTTCAGAAATGCCCTATTTCCATATAGGGAAGGACTTGCTTGAAAGCTGCTTAAACAGATGAAAAGTAGTCAACAACTTTGAGAAAATTGCTTGTATGTTTGTGTCAATTTAATAGAGAAATGTTCACTCAGATTTAAATGCCTCATTGATTTTTTTTTTTTTTTTTACAGAAGAGAGAGGGAGGAAGAGTACAATGAAGACAAAACATTCAAAGAAAACATCCACTCAGGTTTGATTTTGAATAGAGCAAGATGTAACGAGGAGCTGTATGGTCGGGGACTGTAAGAGGATGTGGAAGAGCCAGATTGTACCTACAACACTGCAGACATTTTAGGTAAATGTAAATAGCATAAGTACACAATGCCCATGGAATTCACTTGCTCCATGGCTCTAGCAAACATACAAAACATTGTTAATATCTATGTAGACATTTTGCCTGGGTGATTCTTCTGCGAAAATCTAATGCTGGTTTCCTCTTTCTATGGTACACTCAACAGAAGTCCAAACATTAACAATAAGCAGGGGGGAAAGGGTTTCTACTGACAGTAGCCAAGCTCAAGGGGATGGTTTAAACTATCATTTTTTATTACTGAATTCTATGCTAAATCCAATTTCTAGGAATTTACAGCCTGGTCTGCAGAGGACTTGAGTTGACTTTGACATCAATTTGGGAACAGCATCTCTTCTTGACCAAAACCAGTTCCATATAACTCTAGCCATTGAGTTACAATACCCTTTCTTATAAGTACAGCAATTTTGCAGTAAGGCACAGGGTAATTTAGTTTTTCCTTGTGTTGATTTTTCTGAAAAGAATTTGTGAATAATTTCAGAAAAATCTATGGTTCCAGTAGAAGGATGTGACCCTCAGACTGTGCCATAATTTTTATTCATCTGATTATGGTGCCATTTGTCTTACAGTGTGATTGGACTGAAAACAAGGAGAGTCTGATGCCAAAATCACTTTATGCTTATGAAGTTTTTTGTTTGGCTTTGTTAGGTGAAAAATCATGGCTAGTGAACACGCTTGATTGGTCAAGGATGTTTATGATTCTTCCTTCACATGCCTTGTGCCCCACAGCTGACCCAGAAGAACTATTTGAAGTGGAGGACTAAACCACTTTCTGCAGCACTTAAACTTAAGGCTTATTGACTGTAGCCACTCTTAGCTATGCCAAGCATCTCCAGCTGTGCAAGGGGATACACACCTATCAGGAACCAGACATGTATTTTTTGCGCTGGCAACTGTCAGAGTGTACAGCCAGGCCACATCAGCATCATCACTGCTTTCTGTGTGAACCCACAGATGTGCATGTGTATTTATATGCATGTATACACACAGGCACTTAGGAATAGGAAAGTTGTTGTGTTCCCTCCTTACCTCTCTGGTGGTACCACAATCCTTAACAACGTTCTCCTACCCCATCCCTACAGTTAAGCAATGCCAGAGAGGAAAGGAACAAAGCTCTTCTGAGTGTAATACAAGTGTGGTGTTAAGAAACCTTGTGTGTCAATCCAGACACTCCTGTGTCTCTGTAAACCTCTGTCACTTTGGTCCGAATTCACAGTAGAATTCAATACCTAAATAATCTTTATTGTTATTTGGAGTCTTTAGCCTCCCATTAACTTCCTAAACCAGGGGTGATAGCATTCTTCTACCAGACAGGGTTACCTGCATTAAAGAAGCTATCAGATTCCAAAGACACAGAGGCTACAGACTGATTTCCCTGGTCTCACCTGTCTGCTAATCTGTTTACAACACCATGTCATTCCTGGTTTGTATTGCCTTCAATCAAGTTATATCCTGTTAAACACCAGCTTCTCCTTCGTTGACTGCCAAAGTGCCAAAGTGATACCTTCAGTGGCAGCACCAGGTAGGTGAACAACCAATACTGGAGATGAAAGCATGGCTTACCATGGTTCTCCCTCCTCCCTGCCTTGTCCTCTCTGCTGTGTTCTTTGTTGGAATTGTGTGATGCATCACTCAGGGGCTGTGCGTAATCTGGAAAGGACCAAGCATGTGCTTGTGAACTGGATGAGCTCTCTGTCTCAGTAGGGCTTTCTTCTTGTCACACATAGACAGATATCAGGGGGTGTATATATTCAGTCTTGGCTGAGGCCATGCTGATATGATACTGATATGTATTTTGTGATGTGTGATGCCACTGCACCTCTGCTCAATCATCTGGAAAGGAAGCATTGCTGAGAATTCTGTCAAAGGTGGCTGTGCAGATCAAATATTTTGAGGACAGTGCAAATAATACTAAGAATTTTTTTTGTTTGGTATAAAGCAGATCTTTTTTGCTGTATCCTTGAATCTCTATTGTCATAAAAGACAAAAAAGTACTATGGTTATGTAACACACTGTGGGTTAATACACTATGACCCACTTAAGGAAAAAAGAGGGTATGTATGGAAGAGATTGTATGTGATATATCTTTGGGAGTGCTTAAGGGCATCAGTGCAAACTCCAGTCTCTTCCTTTGTTGAAGAATTGTGAGGGTACAGGTGTTAAAGTTTGTGGTCCATACGTATTTGAGAAATGAGAAAGGACTTCAGGGTATTTAGGTAGCAGTTATCCAGACTGATGTTTATGGAAAGAGAGATCATTTCCAAAGACAGGAAGATGTTAACTTCCAATGTGGCTGAGCAGACAGATTTTTATGGATCACTCTTCAGGGCTGAATACAGAAAGAAATTTCTTTTTCTGAAAAGTAATCTCTAGCCTGGTGTCTGAGCTAAAGACCACTAAAGATACTAGGTAGGTTTTCAACTTAAGTAGCACTTAGACTGCAACTTTGATTCTCAGTCCTGAGTATGGAGGTCTTTTGATTAATGTAAAGCTTTTTGTGTTTTGCCATGCAACAAAAAGATTTTTTTCTTTAAGAAAAGACACCAACAAAAGTGCTAAAAGACAGCCAATACAGTATTAATACTTCTGCTGTCACCCATTCTTTTTGCCCCCTAAGTAGCAAGGCTCCTGCTGTGGTTCTGCTCTTCCACATAGTCCTGATCTTAATAACAGAAGGAGGTATATAGAGAACATGACATTTTCTGAAGGGGACCAGTCCAGGCCTCAGCATTTCAAATGCAGCAAATTAACAGCCTTCTCCAAGAACTGCTCCCTTGTCTGGTAGCAGCCCAAAGTGCTTTATTTCCTACAAAACCATAGTTTATGAGCAATGTGCTGGTCAGATGTTACATGTACACTCATTTCAGTGATGGCAGTAGCAATGGAGACATTTTCCAAGCTTTACACAGACTTTTCCTTTCCATTTCTTTTTTTTTTTTAATCAATTATCAGTTCATCTCGAGTACTTATTTTTTCCTCATCTGTCTGTCCCCATCCCCCTCCACACCCGTCAGGCTGTGTGAAGCCTTTCCAACAAGACCTAAAAGCATGTGATATCTCTTGGATTCATGTTTCATGAGGAATCTCAAGCTGAGAGAGGCCTCAGGATAGAGCCCTTACTGACAGGGGAATGGCAAGGCAGTCAGGATTGTGTAGGCGTGCAGAACTGAGGAACCAGGCCTGCTCAATATGTTTTTAATGAAACTAATAAATACAGCCATTGAATGAATAGAGCTGATTGACATAGGGAGTTCCTGGTTCTCCCCTTCCATTTGCAGCCTTTTCAGTAGCAGAACACAATAAAGAAGTTTAAAAGGAAACTGGGACATGTATTTTCAAAGAAATGTTATACAAAATTGAAGCAAAATCCTGGATAAAAGAAAAATTGTTCTTTTGCTACAAAAAGCCTAGTAAGGTTTTTTCCATGTTCTTTCCACAGAAAAGAATCAAACCCTCTCTCACAGTTTCCAGTGAGCCAATGGAAGGTTCAGTAACGGAATAGCTGAAAAAATTCAAAGTAGAATTGTTTTTCATTATCATTTTCCTGACAGGGAAAAAATTGCTAGGAAAAATCAGCTGTCCTATTGCTTAGAAAAAAAAAATAATAATTAAAAAGAAAAAAAGAAAAAAAAGAAAAAAAAAGTGAGCTTTTGAGCTTTGACATGTCTTGATGATAAAGAGGGGCATTTCCAAGGGAAAATGCAGCCCTTATCTAATTATGGAACGGGGTTGTGGCTACACAACTCTGATCTCATTGCAGCATGCAGGATCAGGCAGCAAATTGTCTGCACTGGGTAGGATGTGGGTAGTCATGTCTTTGGGTGAAAGAGTGCCCCCATTAACATCTTAGCTCTGTATCCAGTTCTAAAAGGTGGGAAAAGGGATGATGGATGACATTGAGGATAACTAAACTGAAATCACAGTGGTATATTCAGAAGCAGGGAGCTAAGCAGAGGAGTTGTTTAAAAATAGGTAGATGGCCAAAAATAAGTAATATCAATGCCTCCATACCACAAGCTTAAAAATAATAACAGGTGAAGGCAGAGTGTAAGACCATGGAAGGAGAACTTGATGTAAAAGGTGTTCCTGAAGAATGAGAGAGTGTTAAAATACAAGGGAATATTGTAAGACTTACTATTATCTCTGGAATGAGGACATGTTAGGTGATGGAGTGAAGGGTAGGAAGAGGACTCTGCAGCTGCCAGACCCTTCTATATGGAAAAGATTCTGGTAGATTAGGAAAACCAGATAGTAAAATATTTATCTATTAATGGCTGACAAGAAACAACTGGAGTTGAGTAAATAAAAGGGACCACAGCATTACTGAGCAACCTCCCCTGTGTAAGCAGCCTGCCAAGGTGTCACTTGAAAATATTCAAATTCATAAAGGAGGAATTTTCTAATAAAAACTACAAAATCAAATGGAGAAGCTAGTGAACAAGCTGTAGAACTGCAAATAAGGATATTCAGAGCCTTAGGCTGAGCAAGGAAGCTTTTTCTGAGTAACTTATAGTGGTCACAAATAACATACATTAAGTTTTAAACTCTAGATTATCTAGTGATGACTTCTCTACCTTCCCATGACAATACCCTAACTTTACACTGAAACATTTTCTAAGATACTCTTTCTGCTAGTCCTCTTTTTATCCTCCTCACACAAAACTATGATGACAATAATCCACATGTTTTCTTGCTGATCTGCAGAAAACTCCCACACCACTGTGCAGGTGATAGACCAGAATATCTCAAAGCATCCTTGAGCTGCTTAATCTTATACCTTGCACATGCTGAAATGAAGGAATTAAATCTGGGAGGTGTAGAAGACTGCTCCATGAAGTTTAAGGTCAAATATTGGAACAGTTCTTTGTAGGAACAGATGTCCAAATGTCATGTAAAAGTTAAAAAAAAAAAAAAAAAAAAGGCAAACCAAACCCCAACCCTGTTTATTCATAGTCACAACAGAGATTATTTGTATTTGAAAAATTATGTGGCCAGGGCCTGATGAACAATGGCTAACATTCCATAACTAGGTTAGTCTTGCTGGATCTCCACTGAATCCCACAAATATCCAAATTAAACTACTGTAGTTCAGAACAGATTTTCTGTAACTCTCACTTCTCATTCTGGATCCTAAATAAATGGGTGCATGATCTGCATCACATGAAGTGGACAGCAAAGCTGAGCTCTGACCAGTCAATGGGAAAAGTGTATTTCAGGGTCAAACTCACTGGTGTCAATGGAAGATTTGTCTTAACAGTGAAAGTGGGTCAGAGTCCACTCTGCTGTGGATGCTTGTGCTATTGATAGACTATTCTAGGATGATGAAGTTTTTTTAAAGTGCAGGAAAAGGAGTCAGGAAAGCCACTCTTTGTTCTAGTGAACTATCTATTTAATCAGGGAGTGTTCATCAGATGAGTAGCTTTTGCATACATAGGCACTTAGTTCACTGCTTGGCAGAAATTTGGCTATCAAATCTTGATAGTCTTCAAGATTTATTCCTCCTATGGACAAACAAGCTGGAAACCTTGTGATAAAATGAATCTTCATGAGTAATCCTTGTAAAAACATGAGATTATCTTGAAGGAAGTGACTGGATTCCTTTCAAGTACTGCAAATGAAATACACCCAGACTAAATCTTCCAGTTCAATTATTATATTTCTAGAATTTTGTTCCCTGGAACACAGATCCAAAAAGCACAACTTCAGCCAATGCTAGGGCTGGATCACATTTTTGTGAAGATCAGAATCATTGCATTGGCTGTACAGGCAACACATGCAGGCTCTAAATGTCTGATTAAAATATGAGAGTTTTCTATTAAAATATTTTTAAAACATTGGCAATATTTTCCACATTTGCAACATGTGGCAGCCTTTTTTGCCATGATCACAAACATTTAAAATTAGATGGGTACTCAAAAGATGTCCCAGAGACTTGGGAAGGATAAAGTTTTGCATGGCAGTTTTATTTCTTCTTTTCTTTTGTTTTACTTACAATTTGTGCAGCTTCTTGGTGCTAATTTGTGGTTTTCAGAAAGTTATGTAATTAATTTATAGAAGATAAACAATTAATTAAAAAGCTGGATTCAGTCTTATGTGTACTTAGTCCTCAGGCCTCCAGAGAATTTTTAATGTTTCAAAAATACAAATTCCTGGTAAAAAGTTAGGAATATGCTGCTATTTTTATAATTTATTCCCCCACCATATAATTTAAATAATTGTCTCCTTGCCCACCCACCATGTTTAGGAAAGAAAAGAACTTTGCACTATTGTATTACATATGACAGGGAAAAAAGAAAAGAGGAAATGTTAATTTGAAAAAGAAAAAGAAAGAGAAAAATTAAAAAGAAAAAGAAAGCACAACCACACAAGTATGGAACTGCAGAAGAGAAGATGTAATCACCAGTTTCCAGAAAAACTTCCTGTTACTAAAGAGGTGATTGATTGTGCTTGAAGATAAGCACACACTTATGTGCCTTGCAAAGTTGGGTTATGGGAGGAAATTGTGTGGAGTAAAACATCCTGATCTTATTTCTTGAAATGTCTTCTTGTTGTTGAGATCATCTGTTTCTGACTGATGGGAGAATTGATAATCACAGGGCAAAATCGATCTAGGCTCTGGGGTAACTGATTACCAGCAGGTCAACTGAAGCATATCCTGCACTGAGGACTAATTGATGGAGTTTTCCAGTTGCTAAGGGAGCTGCTGGAGAAGACTGAAACCCAGCCTGAGTATTTCAGACTTTACTAGTACTGGGACAGAAATTGGGAACAGATCCTCATTCTTTATGTCCATCCACACTTGCAAATGTCAGGGTCGTAAAAAAAATATTTTTGGACAGATTCTTATTTACATTCTGGTATCTTTGTATAGCTGGGTAGAAGAGCCTTTATGTAGAATTAAGAAAAAAAAATGGGACTGAATTATAAAGTGGTATAAATAGCTTTTCTGTAAATGTGAATCAAGTATTAGGAGCTCCAGAGTGAAAGAATAGCATTGCTAAAAGATAACAGGGCAGAGAGGCTGAAATTCAGATACCTAATTGCTTTGCAGACATTAAGCATGCAAAAATACAAGGCAAAAACTTGTTAGAAAGGGTAAGTTAGTCTGATACATAAAGACATTTACCTCCAGGTAAATCAGTAGTGCTCCTGTAATCAACACATTGGTGTAAATTGATCCTGGAGCAAGATAGGACTCTGAAATAACACTTCTCAAATAACTTCCCTTAATATTGGAAGGATTGTCAGCTGCACCACTGCAGCACCAGAGGATAAAAGGAGAATGCTTGGGAGCTAATTAACAAGTTACCAGCTGAGTGGGTCTCATTATTTTGAAATGTAAATACTTTTGTTGATTGAATCTGGATCATTAACTCTGGTCTTTGATAGAGGAAGTTTCATCAGAAGTGAAAAACGAGGAAGCAAGGAACTCTGTGGTGTTATTGAAATATCTGATCCTTTGGGAAATGTCCCAAGAATGTACAGAGAGCTGAACATACAGGCTTTAATATTTGAACTATCCTGTGTTACTGGAGCTGTGAGAGGCTCTTGCTCTCTTCAGAGTATGTACAAAGAAAAATATGACTTAAACTGACCAGCAGTTTCCAAACAGTTTAATGACAAGAGAAATTCCTGTTTAGCAGGATCCTGGTAATATTTCATATAAATGTAAGCTCTAGTATAGAACTCACAAAACTTTCTTGTCAGATCCTTACCATAGATTTTTGTCTACTTCAGATGCTTGAAGTTCCTGTTCATGAAACCAAATTTCTGCACGGGTAAAAAGACATATCGTGGATATAAACACCTTCCCAACTGACTTTCATAAGAATAATCATTAATTTAAACAGCTACTGAAAGACATTTTTTTGTATACAAGGTCAAACTGTATCCTGATTATAGAGCAGGGTAGAGGAAAAACATTGAAGTGAGCAGAACAGCCATGGGTAACAAAGCTCTCCTTTCAAAACTTCTGATGCTGTGCCGTGGATTTCTAGATCTGAGATATGTGTTCAACTTCCAAACAGCATATACTTGACCTATGTCAGGGAGCCAGGACCATAGTATTTTGATTTTGCAATCCACTTTTCTTCTGTCTTCTTTCCAAGTGCAGCAGGAGACTCCCCAGGCATTTTGTTCCCAAAAACATTAGTGGACTTCCATGTTCCTTGGGGGACTGTTATTTGAAATAGTTACCTATATATTGAAGGACCAATGGGGTGAACTGAAGTGTTACTGCACAGCTCTACAGCTCAGTCACCCTGTTAAATTACCATACTCCAGGTACTGCAACTTCCTGCAAATAGTGAGCAGTGTTTTTCATAAAGTTTGTGGTGAAGGCTTTGGGTAAGTTGACCAAACTTGCAATTATGGGTTTACCTCCAGGTCCACTATCACTAGTTATTACTCAGGTTCTGGATTTATCACATGACTAGCAGTTGTTTTCACTGCAAAGTAAAATGCAATGAAAATAGCACAGAGTAGGCATACAAGATGGTTTTTGTCTGTGAGTTAGTTAATACATCTCTAGCAGAACATTATCCAAAATGACTTATACCCTCTCAAACAATGATAGCTCTAGAAAAAAAAAGCAAATATTGACACTCTGATAGTGTTTGCCCAGCAATCAGTGAGTGGTATATACATCATTCAGGACATCTTTGTTGCAGGTATCTATTAGGAAAATGAAGACCTGAGGTCCTCCAATTAGGAGTACATACTAAATACTGACATAGAAGATGTCCACTCTGTGACTCCTCCTTAAGTCATGCATTTGTCTTATTCTCAGTCAGTACTACTCCTGCTTCAGTTGACTACCTCCTAGTATCCATACTTCCATTTTAATGTTACCTCCCACGTGTGAAAATAGATGTTTGTCACCCTAGGTGCACGAAGCATCTGCTGGTTCTGCCTCCAAAAATGATCAGTACTAGCTTTATCAGAGGACATAATCCTGGATCTGGGAAGATATTGCTGCCATTGAATGTTTCCTCCTATTCCTTTTAATTGCATGGTGTCCTGACACTGACTTCATATACTTTGATTACATTACATCCATCTTCTTCCTGAAAACACTTGTTTCATTTCATTCTCTCTGCTTGACTGATAGTAAGATTTGTCTTCCTATGTACCAAAATGTTGAGATTTGAAAATAAAAGGCTGGAGTCTTGAGTAAATTCTCCTTCACCACTTTATACTGCTGGGGAGGCAAGGGAGTCAGCAGTACTCTTCAGACAGTGAGGGCTGGGCTTCCATCTCTTTTGTGTCACTGGAGCACTCAAAGCAGTTACAGATTAGGGCTGTGAACCCCTCATGTTCAGTGAATAAATGCTGGTTCCAGTTGTTTGTGTCTGCAGTGCATGGGGTTTAGAACCTCTTACAGGAGAGATTCAGCAACCACTCTAAGCAACTCCATCAAGGACAGTCTATTTCCTGTATGCTATTTTCTGATTCTGTTAGCATCCATAAATGTCTCAATATCCAGCATTTTTCCATTACAACCTTTATAATTTTTCACTGCTTCTCCCAGGAAAATACTTGCAGTGGAAAGATGAATCTGACTGGCTTTTCTTTTTTTAAGACTGTAGCCTTTTCCTTTCCTTCTTCTCTGATAGCTTCGTTATTGTTTTTGGTATCTGAGTCACAAAAAGATGTTACACAAAGGGTATTTACAGTATAAATGAGGTTCAGTGGTGTTGAAAGCTAAAGTTCATTAGCCTCACATTTAAGACTATTAGAGCAGAGAGGCTGTAGTGAGGCATCGTGTTTGTCATTTGCACGATGTTTCTGAAAAGCAAACAGCACACATTCTCCAGACGCTTACTGGCTTCCTCTCTCTCCTTGGAGCTCATCCTGATTGGCAATAGCGTCCAATATCACAGAACGGAGATTGATGGAACCGCTCAGCACAATGTCAGCAAGTGCACGTCACCTCTGCTCTGACCAGCGCCAAAGTTACCGCCAGAATGAGTCAGAAAGGATTTGAGCAAAAGATGTTGTCGGTGCCATAGTGACTATGCAGTTGCTAAGGATGTGATTAGCACTCCGATTGCAGGAACGGGAGAGTTAATTGTTGTGTCCTCATTCCATTTCTCTAGGGGAATACCTGTTTGCCAGTTCTACAAGACAAAAACCCCTCTGCCTCTTGATTTTACAGCATCTGAAGCCAGCACCTTGTTGACCCTGAACATCTCCATTATGAAACTGGAATATATAACTGTTATCCTCTAAGTGCAGCACATGCAATGTTGACAATTGCCCTTTTACTCCGTTTTTATTTGCTGTATTTCCCCCTCTCATGCACAACATTCATTTACACTCATTCCCCTCTGGAAGTTTGATAGCTTTTTTTTCCTGTAAGTCTGAAATGCAGCTATTAAGCTGAAGAAGGCTCAGGGAAATGAACTAAAATGTCTAGTGGGAAGAAAAATGGCACTGTAAGGAAGGGATAAAAAAAAAAAGCTCAGTGTAATAGAGATTGATCACTCAATCTGTCCATGCCCTCAAATAAAACCGAGTGAATTTAACATGTTAGGTTACAGTTAAGAAGCTGAGTTTTTTATGTGGATAAAATATAGTTTCAGATTATCATGGGAAGCCATTTATTTATTTTTGCATATGTGAGTCATTTAGGCAGTCCCTTTATGTGAGTGAAAATATGTTTATTTTCCCACTCCCTGCTGCTGTGTATTCTATTAATATCACACAAGTTGCAAGAGATGGATACACTAGAAGCTATTTGGTGTTGAATTTGTTTTTCACGTTTCTTTTCTTTTTTTCCTTCATGCGGCTATTTTTATAAACCAGTTCAAAAGCCTCCAGGCACTTTTCACGCAAGCTTTCCTCCATTTTTAAAACAGGGCTTAACCCTGCAATAACAGTCCACAAGGAAGCAGTAACCTGTGCAAGGCGAGATGATTTTTGTTCCTTTCAGATAAGGTGGAAGTGACACTGTATTTCCCCAGATTCCCAAACCAAAGCATTGGGCACTCAGAAGTGACTCCTCTTCTAACTGCTTCTATTTGATTAAAATAAAGGGGAAAAAAGGTAGAAGCTGTCAAAAGAGATGCTAAAATGAATTTAAAAAGGAATGGTGGTGTGAGATACAAAGGTGCCTGTTGTTTACCACCAACCACAACTACCACCTCTCCCCCCTCACTAAGGACATTCCTGGTAGCTGCTGCCACAGCTGTTGCCCCTTTCCTCATGGCAGAAGGTAACGGAACATTGATTTTTTTTTTCCTTTTTTTGCTCCCCATAACCTCTTGGAGTTGTTTTTCTTTCCTTTGCCCTTCCTATAGATCTGTTTGAATTTTAGGAAATTATGGATGCTCCAAGAAGGGATCTGGTGCTATGTCATGCTTGGTGCTGTACATACAGACTACAGTGAGGATACTGACGAACTTATTATCTAAAGAAGTGAGGCACAACAGGTTTACAAAGGAGATCAGTGAAGAAAATGGATGTGAAGTTCCCAGCTGAGCTGAGCAGTTCCCAGCTGAGGGAGGTAACAGACAAACGACAGCTCAGAGTCCAGGAGCTGGAGCCAGAAGACCTGACTTTCAAATCTGACTCAGTTGTTCTTGCTTACATTAAAAATGAGGGGGAATTAAGGCAACCATACTTGAGGAAAGTTCTCTCTCTGTGATGGGGGCAAGGGGATTGTACTGTTAGTTCCAGGCAGTTATTTGTGGGCTTCCTGAAGTCACATTGTGCTTTTTCCTGCTGCCTGTAGCAAAAGAGGATGGCAATGGAAATGAAATCTGCTTCACACCCTCAGCCAGCATGACCCAGTTAACTTGCAGCAGACATCAATCAGGATGTTTGCCTCTGCCTGTGACTGAGCAACAAGCCTGCTCTAGTGTCCCTGGCTTGGCTCTTGCTTTGTCCCCCATATGTCTCCCTTTTGCAACGTGTCACTCTCCTTGTGCTGCATACTGTCTTGGTTGCAAGGTATGTGCTATCTAGGGGGAAGAGGAATCATCTTTGTTTTAGATGTCACTATACCTTTTATAGCATGGCCCTGACCTCTTGGTATTGGTCTTGAGAGCTACAGAAATAGAAATTAATACATAAATTCTCCCCACTTAAGAATAAAGGAAAGGTGAGATGGTCATGACCCTGTTTTTAACCATAGGTTGTCACTCCACGATGGAACACATATTTTAAATGTAACCTCATCTGCTTTCTTCTTTTGGGAAAGTGCTTTTGTCTCTTTGTCCTTTCTTGATCATAGATTTTGGTTCACATCAAACCCATCTATGTCCTTGCCCCTGCCAATGGGAGGCAGTCATTTTGAAAGGGTATTAACAGTCTTATCATTTTGTCCATGCTTCAGATAGATCATTGCAAGTACCAGCTCTTCCAAAGATACCACTGGCTCATATGAAAATGTAATATAAAGGAGAAGAGCTACACTGGCTTAGGCAAACAGATAGGAAGACATGAACAAGCTTCCTGGAGAGGGAATCTAAAAAGACAAGTCACAGGGAACTACAGATAGGAAGAATGCATTGGAAAAGAAAGCAGGAAATTAAGAACTGCTATATTGGTGTCAGTCCTACTTTCCTGAAGTCCAAGGGAGATGTGTCAGCATCTACAAATAAGAGCAAGATCAAGACATAAGAACTTATCCCCTCATTGCCTGCTGCTTGCATTGGATATGCTGATATTATCTGCTTTCTCAGTCACTTCATTCAGCTAAGGAAATAATCATGGTAAAATGTGTCATATGCCTTCCCCAGGAACAAGTTCACAGCATCTGAGTGTTTTTGATCTAGGACATAATTTTCCTCTGGTGTTACTAGCAAAATCAGTGGTATAACCTTATGAGTCATTTTGTACAGCAGAAGTTTTTGAACGTGTTCTGCTTCCTAATGCTGCATAACTTTTAATAAGTCTTTTTCCAAAGTCCTCAGGCCCTAGGAAGCCAATTTATAACACATCCGTTTTTAAAGGCATGTGCCAGAAGCCCACACTTTCAGCATGTCAAGAATAGGAGCCTGACGTTAATTTCTTAAACCTGTAGCTGTGATCCTAAAATTAGAACCAGAATTTTCAAGAGATTTGAAATCTAAAGAGCTTCAACCCATTATCAAGATATTACGTACTTGGACCTTTTAAAAAATGAGAAAATAACAAAAGACAGGGCTTGTAATGCAGGGTTCATTTTCTACCATGCATGAAGTGTTGTACAGCATTTTACACTGGTTTCTCTTTAGAGTGATAGTCATGACTCTAGTCATTAGAAGACTGGACCAGAATCCAGGAATTTTCAGCACCTCTTATTGTTGACCAGAGCTCTTGGCTGCAGTTTCACCTTCTATAAAGTGAGAGGTGGGAAGGGAAGATAAAAAAGAAGAGATTATGATGACCAGTCTTAGAAAGCAGGTTGAGATCTCCTGATGAAAACATGGCAGAAAAGTTATTGTGGGGCTTCATAATCATACTGAAGTAGAATGTGTACTAAACAACCTCCCTGGGAAAAGAATTTATTCTTATATTTATATAGGGAAGTAGGTATAATTATTATACAACTGCACAGTCCTAATGTATTGACAAGGAAATTGCTGCTCTGTTTTATGACTCTGTCTTCCAGCCAAGCCTCTGCCACAGAAATCATTGCCCAGTTACATGATTCAGCTGGAGAAACTTCTGTTACTGCACCAAAGACACAAAAAATAAATCTGTCCTACCTGGCTTTTGGAGAGCAAGCTGTGTCTGTGCCTGAAAAATTACTTCCTTGGCAACTATTTATACTAATACAGCATGTTCCTTCTGTGCAGGCAGGTCCCAGGAGGCAAGAGCATTCAACATTCTATAACTTGGCGTAGCAGTGGCAGGACTGGGTTTTGCTGCCTTTTTTTTTTTTTTTTTTTTTTTTTTTTTTTGGTGGGGGGTGACTGTGTGTATTTTAGTTTTGGTTTTGGTTTTTTTAAATTTTGTTTTCTTTGTGGAGTTTTTTTCATGACTAGCAGTCTCCTAAGCAACAAAATGGGTAGGAGGAAAATAGCAACTAGGCTAATAACAAAACTAAGGGAAATCCTTGCCTGAGTCATTGCAGGAAAGGGAATTAGTAGTCCCCTTGAGCCTTGTGACACTTATACAACAGAAAAAGTTGCTCAAATTATCATCCTGTCATCTGATGAAGATATGGGGTATGTGTTTAACAGATCTTTCTCGTTGTAGAGCAAAACTCCCTCCTTGCCTTGCCTTCTGTTTGTTTTTCAAAAAGCAGTAGTTTAACAATTGAAGAGTGAGACAGTCTTTTCAGCAGGAGTTAAATTTGTAGAAACTGGGTTTATTCCCAGATTGCCTTTAAATTGGAAAAAAGCCCATCATTTCTACAGGCTTGCTCTTTCTTTCCAAGCCACGGATGGGAGCAGAATTTGACTCTTCAGTCACTTCCATAAGGGCAGCTCCTGCGTAGCTTATAGCTTCCTCATTTCCCACAGGCCTCCTCTCAAATCTGTCTGAAGGATGTGGTTTCTTAGGGCTGATGCTTGCTTTCTCTCTAAGCATTTATCCTGATGCTCTAAGCATATTCCTACAAAACTGAAACTTGTTGAAGTGTGTTTCTAAAACATGCAATGGTCAGCTCTGAGTTAACACTTCCACAGGAAGCCACAGTGCAGTGCATAAGGTCTTTCAGTTTGTCCAACTTCCCAAGGGATCAGAGAACTCTCAGAACAACCTTTGGCTGAACTCAGGTATGTCCAAAAACATACACCAATTTATGAAGGTGCCACCCTTACTCTAAATGCCCTGCAGGCTCTTTCCTATTTTTGAGGGCTTTCAGCACATACATTACTTTAGTCAACATGCAGTGTCAGTTGCATGTTGATCTTGGCCCTTCTTCTGTATGAAATTTTGCACAGTTTCTCATTATTGGAGCTTCTTTTCTCATCATCCCCTTGTGGTTTTGTTAAGGCCTTTTCGTGATGGTAATGCAATTACAGCTATGTCTAATAATCCTCATCATTTTTACAGAAAACAATAATACAACCAAGCAGCAGAATTAATGAAGTCTAGTTGTCTCAGAAATTGTGTCCCTACCCACACACAGTCTGTAACCCACTTCTCTTCAATTTACAGCAGAAGTGTGCCAAAAGGCACCCGCAATTTCCTCTGCTCTTCTCTTGAAGAGCCTCCCCCCACCAGTGCTTTTCAAACAAGTCCTAGTTACTGACCTCAACGTGCACCCCTTTCCCTCTTAAAGGCACAAACGTGGGTTTTGTGCTCCATGCAGACACCTTTTCTTATGGGGCTTGCAAGAGCTTCTTGCTTTTGTGACCTCTTTCACATTGCCAGTTCGGCTGAAGGCAGCCAGCTGGTTCACGAGTTATTAAGGAGAGGCTGAGAGATAGACAGTGTGATCTCTCAGGCCTTATTTCTTGAGGAAAAGAGGATAAAAACAGAAGGTGATTAGAGCCTAAGTGTTTGTGTCTATGGCCCTGGGCTTTTAGAGGCATCTTTATACCATAGACCTGGTGATTTTGTTGAGGAGTTATTATGTGTAGTCCTGCATATTATCTAATCATTACATTTTTATCATCATCCACAAAGGACAATATAAATGTTTTAGTATAATGGTTGATTTGTCTAGTTGGCTGTGAGAGGCTGGGAATTGCATTAACCAAGGCAACAATTCCCTTCTCTTTAAAAGAGCTTGCAAGTTTCCAGGGACCTTGTCTGACTCCTGATTCCCCTCCCTTACTGTTCCCTGTCCTCTAAATTGGCACATGTTGCCAAAAGTGCCTGCTGCCCAAGGAGTAGATGGCATGGCTTCCTGTAGGGCTGTCAACATAGTTCTTTTAATCAGTCAGGGATTTGTTGCTGAATGAAAGAAATCTCCCCCGGACATCTTTGAAGTGAATGGCTTCCACAGAATTCCCTACCCAATTTGCCGTGGGAAAGTGGGTAAAAAGGGTTTTAGAAATCAAGCTGTGGGCTCAAGTATGTTAGGATTTACAGGGTCAGATCCAGCATTGCTGAGGCCAGGAGAAGTCTGACTGTGGACTCAATGAGTGCAGGATTAAGCCCATGGCCACTTAGCTACCATGGTGACAGAAACCTGAGAAATTTCTTAGACACTGTTGGTGTGCTGGACTAATTTCAAGCTTGAATTTGGAATAGTCAGTACAGGAAGTTTAACATTGCCTTTTAAATTGTAGTCAGCGATCTTTTCTTCTCGAACATATTAAACAATACTTATTTACAATATTTACATTTTGGAGGTACATCGTGGTTGTACAAATTATCTTCCTTTTCATCTAGAAAAAATGACTACTCAACAAAGAGGATGATTTCTCCTTAAGCAGCTTCTGTTTCCACTCTTGGTATAGAAAATGCTGATGTTTTTTAGTGAAGAGTCCTCTGAGACACTCCAGCTTTCTGTGAGGTCAAAACTCCTCACCAGCTCACTGCAGCCTCCTCCTGACACAGCATCATAGTAATGCTCCTGATGGGTTTCTCTCAAGCATTTTTGTGTTTTAAGCTGAGAAAGAGGTGGAGTCAGTAATTTCAAAGAATACGATGGTACCATATCAATGTTTGGGTTTATTCCCTTAAGTAAGACCTGCTGCACTGCATATGGAAATATCCAGTCTCTCTCAAAAAAACCCGACCTTTGAGTATGGTGTATTTCACTGGAATACCTGTTAAACATTCTATCAAATGCTTTTCATATTTTTTCTTTAGAAAAGCAGAATGAGAAATTTACACTACATTAATAAAAATACTTTGTGGAAGAAATGTGATAGGCAGAAAATATTGATTAATTCTAGGATGCTATGTATTTTCAGAGTAGACCTGAGCTTGGAAACAATTTCTTTTCCTTTGAAACTCTTTTTCATTTTAAAACTCTGTGTCTCAGTTTGAATACAGGGCTGTGAGTAGGGCCCATTCTGTGCTCTGTGGTCCATCTTGCCAGGTACCTTATGTAAGTGGGATCTCTTTCCCTTCAGTTCACATGTGCTTTCTTGAGTAATCTCACTTTCTACTAAGAGTAACGCTTTCAGTAGCCATGAGGGCTTCACTGTGTTGGCCTCACTGGACGTACTGAAGTCCCATAAAAAAAATATTTTTGCTGTTGAAATAGAACCCCAAAATAGTTCTGCAGTAGGTGTTGTCGTATTTGATATACAGGGAGGTAAAATAAATGGTGTCTATCCCTGAAAATTTACAGCATGGGAAAGTGCCATGTTAGCTGACTCAGAAAATAAATAACTTGTTCTTTTCTGGTCATTTTTGCATCAACATAGCTCCTCTAAGAAGACCTTCACCTGGACTGAAGAATAACATCAGTGGGATTGACCAGACCACCAAATTTGAGTGATCCTACACCAGTAGGTATAGGGTTTGAACAAGCATTGTCTCAACAGCTAGCTTAGTTAGAGAGCTCCAGTGGAGTTCCTGATTTTCCTTGGCAGATAGTTGAAGAACTAAAATTTTTCTCTTGAGTGGAAGAACTCAATCTTCAGATATTATAAAGAAAGCATACAGTTGATAAATATCAGATTGCTAGTAGCCTGGACAAAAACCTATATATTACTACTGAAAAAACCCTTTATGATCCATCTTATCCATACAGTCAGAAGTGACAGTTTCTGGAACTTACTCTTTTTTAATGCATGGGACACTGTGTGTCACAAGATAATCAATGGGTGAAGCCAGTGGCTGTCCTGGATCTTTGGAAGTCCATGAGATCCACAGAAGTAGCCAAGACAAGTAAACCTTGCTGAACAAAACAAGTGTATGTATGAAAACTGTATCTGCTGAATGGAGTCATACACATAGGGAAAGGAAAGCTGAAGGGCAAACATACAACTCCATAGTTTGAAGGAGAACATAGAAGAGGAAAGCTTGAGACTTTATTGACTCAAGTAGACAATCACCCTGGAATGCACCCCAGAGAGCAATCCTGAGAGACAGGTAGTCTTCCATTTTCCATTTCTAACTCCTTTGATTCCACACATTTCCATGTCCTTTAAATAGAATGGAACTCCTATCAATCTCTTGATCTGTTCTGCTGGCACACACAATGACAGTCCTAGGTGCAGATGAAGCCATAAGGGTTTTACTGACTTTTTTCCCTAAAAATGTGTCCAAACTGCTTTTGGATTCACTGCTTCTCCACCTTATCATTCTGCTACTTCCCATTTCTTTGCTGATTACCTTGCATGACTTCTCTCCCACTTGCAAGATATATGCTTTACTTTATAACTTTTCTTATGCACTAAAAAAATACTAAGTCAAGCAGTTACCAGAGCTGGAAGGCTTAGCCTTCCTCCAACTGGGATAGCCATCATGGACTAGCCATCATGTTAACTTTAAATATAGATTATTGTTTTGGAGTTTGTATTACCTTGGCTGTTTGCCCAGCATGTCCTTGATAACTCAGGGTCACGAAAAGTGCATTATACTTTGGTACTACTCAATAAGACATAGGATCATCATGATGGAGATGGCCTTAGCATTCAAGAATTCTTTAAATTTGGCACTCCAAATTATATGAAAAAAATGCTTTCGATTGCTTTCCATGAATAACTGCTATTAAACTTTATTCTTCATCTTGCTCTTCAAGACTGGTATTGATTCCCAGTTGCTCAGATGCTAAGAATATCCTTGGGTAATATTTTGGGAATTTAAGATACTAACAAGTTTTTGAAATGAATGGGATTTTCTGGATAGCAGATGAAATACATCAGGATAGATTTGTCCATGCACAAGTAGCTTAATACCTGTCTCTGAGATGGGAGCAATGCCAAGTAATGCATTTTGGCTGTGCAGTCTTGTGCAATCATTTCCCCAATTGAATTATATTCTTCTGGTGTGGGATGGTTTGTTATCCCTGTGTATGACCCTGTTATAATATTTCCTACTCAACTGTTTGACACCGAGCTGACTTTCCCAGATTTCTACATCTAGATAATGATCCCTTTAAGTGTTTTCACACTCATACTGTGATTGGTTCAGACCAATGTCACAGGTGAAGCAAACACCAACAAATTCATGAGCAATTCCAGTATCACAAGTAGTCAACCTCAAGGGTTGATCCAAGGGTTGATCCTTCACTTCATCCAAGTGAGGACTCATTTTTCAAGTGGAAGCTGAAGCACGAGCCCCCACAAAACCTGAGTAAAAAAATCTTTCATTTGTTCTAACTGGGTAGTTTGGGAAGAAAAAAAAGTCCCAAGAGGCAAATCAAAAGACTTTGCAGAAATAGTGACTGAAGTGAGAAGATAAAATTTGGAGTAAAGTGGCCTTTTCATAGATTCATGCATTTCTCTTTTGTGTTTAGAAACTAGGAACACAGACATAAAACATAAATATACATTTTTTGTGTGTTAGGTGATGGCAGTGAATGGGGAATACTTGTTGCAGTCAGTTGATTGACTTGCCCTGGCACAAGCAGTAAATGACATAAAGGCCTGTACTGCAGTCTCAGGATGGGAGCTGCAGTTATGTGTCTCTGGCAAATAGACTTTTACACCTAATTACCACAGAGTTTGTTGTCTACCTGTGTGTTGCTTGCTGTCTGGTTATTGCTTGTGCTCAGTATCTCCCTCATTAATTTTATCCTTCTTCCGTCCTGTGCCTCACTAATCAGAGATAAGTAACGTTCATCAGTAATCCTTTTCCTCCTCAGAACCCTCCCAGGTAAAGCTGTATGGGTGTTTGACAACAGGAAGAGTTTGCATTTTAAAAGCAAGGCCTGTCTTTCTAGACACTCATGCAGAAGAAGCTAAAGCTAGGAAAATGGCATGATTAGTCCATCTGTGACCTATCCATTTCCTCATTCCCACTGCTAAATCCAGGGTACTTACACCTTTGTCAGCACAATAAATATCCAACATTTTCACAAATGTTATCCCTCTTCTAGGTATTTTCCATTCCAGTTGGTACTGTGCAATCTTAACCATCTCTCCTTAAATTACATTGCCTTCATTTGAGGCATTCCCACACAACAGAGTGCAGCTGTGATGGGTTGTGCTTTAAGTCAGAGTACTGAGGTGAATGAAAAGGTGTGATGATGACATTGCACTTACTCTTTCCATTTGCCACTTCTGAATAGTGCACTCATATTGTTTGCCAGCTTGCAGAAAAGAAGTGGGTTTTATGAATGCCTACCACGCACATAAACAGACCACATGAGATTTGGCAGGCAGGAGCAAGTGATGACAGGTTGTTATCAAATTATTCTGTTATATTTCATACCAACAAGGATCATACAGATCTGTTGGAAGACAGATACAAGAAATATAAAATGCATTCAAGACAAGATTAAGAGTACCCAAGTTTACTAATCCTGATGCCCAATCATAACCCCCTGTAATTTTGTCTTGTTATTTGTCCCCTCTCAGCTTAGTGGTAATGAAAACAAAGCAGCCTTGGCCAGCCATCTACAAGGAAGGAAATTGTTAGAACAGCATGTCTCAATAAAGCAATGGGTTCTGCTGTTGTTTTTGTGTGTGATACATGATTTTGTGACTGGACATCCCAGATATTTCCAGTCAAGGAAACCCAAGTCTAGATGAAGCCAAAAGAATACATGGGCAATGAGACAGAGCTTATCAGGACCACGTGTACCTACAGCTTGTTGGTTAAAGGGAGCCCAAAACCAGCTCAGGATACTTTGATTTTCAATCAGAGCCTGATCTTTCTGTCTGAAGTAGGCCCCCAGACTATGTTTGGAAAATCGTCTGGAGCACACTGAGAACATTCTGTGTTTCTGAGCAGGTTTGTTCTGGTTAAGACTCCTCCCAATTTTCATACGCAGTGTAAGATAATTTAAGTCTGAGAGTTTTTCACTTGGAATAGAATCTGCACGAAAGAATGATATTTGGAACATAAGCAGCTTATCAGGAAGTAACAACTTGAATTGCAAATGTTTCCCCAGAAGGTGATCTGCAAGAGATGTTTTCTACTGCCCTCTCAAAACTGTAGGTTTTTGCTCTTCAATCACGTGATGCTCTAAGAAATGAGGCTACACACAGTCATTTAATAATATAGTTCCCTTGGGATAGGTTCACTTTCCTTAATGAGGGCAGTGTTGCTAACTTGTTAGAGCCTGAGGACTGTGTCAAATTAACATAGCATGGAGGAAAAATTAGCAGAGAGAGGAGCTCCTTGTGTGAAATGGAATGAGATCACTGATGGTCCTTTTGTCAATCTTTATTTTTGTACTACAGACAAAATGTTAACAAGGATAATACAGAACACTCTTACTTGTAACTGGGATGCCCTGGTTTTTTTCAATAACTGAATGACCAGAAGTAATTAAACCATCACAGTACTGATTATATAATAAAGCAGGCACAATTCAGGTGTTTAACTGTGAGAAAGAAAGGGAAGGAGCATGGATCTTGGTAAAAATCATTGGGGAGAAATGACAACGAATAGACGAATTTTCTAGCTTTTCATGACAACTTTTTGTTTAGCATGTGTTTACATGAGTGAATCTGAAGTCCCACTATAGTCTCAGTAGGATAATGCTGTGCTTTTGCTAATATACAAGAGACCAGAATGCAGCTCTTTCCATACTTCATCATAAAGCAAAACTGTCAAGGGCCAGAGAATGCAACAAAGCAATGCTGGAGAGAGAAAACTAGGATTCATGAAGGAAGGGGAGTTTCAGCAGAGACAGCCACACTACATTTTTCTTTAAAATTTTCCTTTGTAAAACACACTTGGTAAAATACACCATCTCTGCAGTGATTTTTGTCAGCCATACATGTCACTGTTGTACATGTGCAACAGATACACAGAGAGGTCAGCAAACTGGGAGGGTATGTGAAATACTGAACCCATGTAAAATTGTAAACATCAGTTTACTGTAGCTTTGGCCTTTTAGTGATGGTGCCTTGCTTGTGCAATGATAGTTCCTGAGAGGGGCTGTAAGCACTCCTTGCAGGATGTCTCTCCTGCAGTGAAGGCAAGGTGCTGCTTCCACACAATGTTCATTTGTGGTCTCCCATTGCTAACAGATCCAAGGAGCTGTCCATCCAGGCATAATCAGTAGACATCCTTTTAGGTAATGATTGCCATTTATTTATTTATTTATTTATTTATTTATTTATTTATTTATTTATTTATTTATTTAAAATTTTTTTCTGGCAAAGGCTTTCTCTCCACTTCTAAGATTCTTGAATGCTGGTGGTAAAATCCCCCCATATCCTCTTGCCTCAGTGGCACATTCAGGAGTATCTTCCCATGCCTGATGGATGTTATTACAACAAGAAGAGTTACTGAGGGACTGAGCCATTCCACAGAGGCCTGCTAATTAAATTTAGGACACGCATGGTTGTATCTTTTAGTGACAAAACCTTTCTATCAAAAGATACCCACAATCAGCAAAACCAGCTCGCTTCCTCTCTGGCTTTAGGCATAGAAGCTGTGCAATGTCTCTGAATCCAGAAAAGAAGCCCTGACTGGCAGCATTTTTCTACCAGTGTAGTCATGGGTTAGGTTTGGAAAGCATTTGGTGGCAACCCAGGCTTGGGTTGGCTGTGGCCAGGTCACATGTGGGCATCGTTTCCCGGAGGGCACTGCCATCTGCTGCTGGTGGCACCGGGGAGCTTCACTGCAGCTCGCCTGCAAACGGCTACAGAACACTTGTGGTCAAACCTCACTTGCTTAAAGATAGCTCACAGTCATGGGCCAGGTGGACTTGTTTGGTTCCTTACAGTTCCAAAGACAGAATATACAAATACAAATATAAAGACTTACAAGTCACATCCTAAATTAAACAGAAGTTTAGGGAATGCAGCTTCTGTGGGGAGAGGTGCTAATTAGTGACACCTGCTCCAGCACCTAACAACAGACGGGTCTTACTGTAAATGAGTGGTTGGTCTAGAAAGACAATGCTCTGGAGAACCTGCAGGAGTTGGACAGATTTAGTTACACCAATTGGTAATAATCTGTGGACAATGAACACAGGAGCTAAGATTTGTCAACTAATAATACAGACAAAATGACGATAGGATGTGCTTTGGAAAAATGACTGCAAGGTTCTATCATATCTTTTTTTTTAATGGTACCATGGTGAAGTGATACACATCCTTCTCTTGGCAACACTGGAAGAGAATTCGACAGCATTCTCTTCCCCAAAGTTGGAAATATTTTATTGAAAAATCTCTGGTTAGCACACTTCCAATTTTCAAGCACAATCTTGACATTTGCTAAGAAAATCAGACATTTCATAAGTTTTTATTTTCCTATTCCCTGGATTCTTAATTTTCTATCATGACAAAATCCCCTATCTGTTATCTGTAGTAGCCAAGCCTAGTGAACATCTTTCTGAGATGAGGGACTCCTGGATTCAAAAGCAGAGTACAGGTTAAAATAGGCTTTCCCTATTTCAGTGAATGCCCTGCACCCTCTGGTGTTGGCTGTAACAACATAGACGCTCTTACCTTGGCATTCCCTTTTGAGTGCTCAACTAGAGAGTCCCTGCTCAATGGGCTGAAATATTTTCTTTCCTCTGGCACTCCACTGAGCTTCCAGTTTTGCATGAGGATCCCAGACAAACACCTGAAGTTTGCAGGCTCTCCCAAACGATGGAGAGCAGACAACTGGACCCCCTTCTGTACAGTCAGCTCCAAAGGATTAAGGTGGTTTGTAAGAAAGAAACCTCTTTGTAAATAGACTTTTTTTACGTACAATCTTTAATGAAATCCCTCAGGAGTCTAAATTAAGGAGGATAAATGTCACCACCAGTCAATTCTGGAAGTTGACAATGCAAAAAAATAATTCTCTGGTCTGTTTGCAGGAATAGCATCCCATCCTTATCTTTCTTTTTCCTTTCCCTTTCAAACTTTTGGAGGATTTGGGCACCTTCTATCTTCAGTAATCTGACTGCATCTAAGTGACAGGGCCACACATCCCTGCATGCTTGCACCAATTCAACTCTTCAGCTTGTTTCAGGCTGTTGTAGATGGTTTCCTGATCATGACCTTTAACCAGCTTTTGAGTCCTTGTATTTTCTAACAAATCTCAGGAAATTAGGGAAGGAAAGTGGAGGACAAGGAAGCCACCCAATTTTCTGTTGTGGGATTTGAGGACTTTTAAGTCACAGGTATCCTTCTAAGGCCAGCAACACACAGAAGTCAGCAGGTTCAGGCAGTAAAGAAGATTGTGACAGATCAGGACTGTGGCTGACAGAAGGGCTGCACAGGCCCAGCTGAATCCCTGAAAACATCCTCCAAAGAACCAGGGAGTAATAGTGCTCTGTCCTCATGGGTGCTTGTCATGAATGAATGTTTTAAGGTCACTTAAAGAACAAGCAGAGCCAGCAAGTGAAGCTTGGGAAATTGCCACAGCTCTTTATCTTTTCCTTCTTCCCAAAAACATAGCTATCAAACCATGAGTCCTTTTATTTTATGGGATGAGCCTTTATTGAAATACTTGACTTTAAATTTCTTTGCTGATATAACTTTTTATTTTTGAGGGGACATTATTTTTCATGTGAGTCTCTTGCTGGGCTAAGCTATTTTTAAAGAGCAGTCCATGTAAGTACAATACTCAGGCAAAGGCTGAGGCCCAAGCCGCTGGAGGTCAGCACCACACCTCCATTGGGGAAGTACTTCTTATCAACATAGTCTATGATAGTTGTCACAGCCAGCATAGTCTCCTCACACGTGGGCTGTATTTGGCTAGGGGGGAGAACAAATCCATAGGTACCCGTGTCTCGCAGTTCAAATGTGTAGGAGAGCGGAATGCCAATTGTGTGGACCCAGTCCCGTGAGGAGCCTGAGTTATTGTCTGTGAATTTAAAAATAGAGAGGAGATATTTGTATTAAGCATGCTTCTTTGAAAATACTTCTTGTTATAGTTAATACAAGTTTATACCAGAATCCCTGAACTAAGCAGTAACCATATATCACTGTGACACACAGAACAGTTTCTAGGTGGCTGTAATTCTTAGCTATACTCAGTTTTCCATGGAGTTTCCTAAGTGACACGATTCTTTACAAGATGGTATTGTACAATAACAGGAGATGAGTTTCAGGGATTCTGTGTTTTTAGCCTTTTACTGTGACTAGTGTGGGGTACAAGATGGATTGGACGTTTATCTGTTCTTGTACTTCATTTCCTACATGGATACGGACTAGAATTTTTTTTTTTTTAAGCATAATTTTGGTCAAATCTGAAAAATTTCTGGCTTCTCCTGTATTTCTGCTCCTCTTCCTTGTAGATTGTTTTTCTTACCTATTCAGTGTAAGTACAAACCCTGGCAAAATGCAGCCCTAGGCACAGGCAAGTTGCATTACACTTACACTGCATTGCTCATGCAGTCTGTGACTCAGGGACTGGCACTTGGGGACAGGCAGAGACAGGCACTGGAATATGCAAACTGCATGGGTTCTGGAGCCAACTACTTACTGTTCTCACTGACTAGCGTGACTTATTGCTTACTGGGAAAATATTGGGTTTACTAGGCAGTCTCCAGGGCCCTCAATCCTCTTTGTAAAGGCTGTCAGCTTGTATTAGCTATGATGTGTTTGTGATGTGGCCATCCAGTCTATTAGGAACAGGGCTGAAACCGATACACTTCACACAGAATTGCAAGCAGCTGCCATGTGATAATGTCTGATGGAGTAACTGTAGACCTGATTGGGATTTTAATTTTTGCTTGATTTCAGTGAAGACAAATAGGACTTTTGCTGCTGACTTCAGCAAGGTTAGGATGATCTATCACCAATCTCCTTCTGTCCCCTGTGATGGATCTGTGAGGAATCCATGTAGGAACTAGCTTCTGATCAATGCTTCGTTAGTTCCTGCAGTCAGCTTTATAACTTACAGAGTTATCTTGTATTCAAATGACTGCTGCTGACATGTTGCACCAAACCAGCCCTTTAAATATTACTCAAAGTAGAAACTCAGCAAAACAGTACTTGCTGATGCATGTGACACAAAAATTCTTTGAAACACAGAGCAATCAAAGGGAAACATTAAAAAACTTACATAAAATTAAAGCAGTTGATCCTACTTTGTAGCTGGTCCCATACTTTCCTGTCAATGCAGCAGCTGCTTCCTTTCCAACTTGCATCTGGAAATTCAAAATAGGAACAGCATTTTGCATCAGTGGCAGCACCTTTGGCAATTATTTTGAGTGGACCAAAATTTTTGTCTCTTTCAGCTTTAAATTTGCATATGATCAGCTTTAGGTTTTGATATTACTTCAAGTCTTTAGAGGAACCCATTAAAAAATCTGGACAAATTTTTCTTGATTCTTTGTAATGCAAATTGTATTAAAATTTTAAAGATTACTCTGCTACTAGGTAGAGATGCTATTTGCTTTACTGTAAAGCTGGAGCCTGTATTTTGGAGCATTTAGTGTCTATGCTGTATAAGACACTGGTACTGACTACAGCAGTGATTGACCTCTTACTCGTTTTCTTGCCATAGATTCTGTATCCTGCCATCCTCAGAAACTGATCCATAGACAAAATAAATGACTTCTCCAATGACTCATATGAAGTCCAACCCCAAATCCCTCATGCTCTTGACTAGAGCTTCAGCTACTGGAATCCTCATAAATACACACATAAATGAACTGAAATCAGAACACTCAGAAACTGAGGGAAGATGTAACCAAGAAATAGGTACTTAATTTACTCCCATTTTTCTGAGAGCATGTTTGGAATACCCTTTCTGGATACAATCATAACCATATGTGTATGCAAATTCATTCTTGTGTATGCAGCAAAAGTTGGTGCTCTTCTCCACTTAGCTTGCTTTGAATTAACCATATCTGTAGTAGTTCAGTTTTTCCTGATTTAAGATGAAGAATTAGGATTTCTGAGGCAAATAAACCTTACTGATGCTGAACAGAGAAGCAGTAACTCTGGGAGCCAAGTCCCTGAACAAGTCCGACTCCTCTGAAGGAAAGGCAAGAGTGCAAGTAAAGTTGCACCACATGCTGTTGCCTGTACTTGTTCTCTACAAAGGTAGAAGATGAATGTTTTGCCCTACCAGTTCTTCACTGTTACTTGGAGGTTCGGTTGTGGAACCATATGGAGTGAGGATGAGCTGTCCATAGGAGTGCATTGTTAAATAGCACAAAATGTCACTCTTCTTGCTTCTGATAAACTGAGCCACGGCTTTTGTCTCAGGCTCTGATTCTGGTCCAGATCCACAGAAGATATCACTGCTGCAGTTAAAAGATATACCAACACCTGGGGAGGAATACAAACACTGAATCAATGAAGAAATATAGAACACTGGTTCAGAGGGAACTGGGAAATTTACTTTATAGTATTAAGGCATGTGTTTATGTGGGTAGGGGACTAGACAGCTCAGTGAGACTTGAGCATTACACTCAGTAGGTATCAACTAAAATTTGCTACAAGACTGAAATATTTATTGTGCATTTACAGGATGGCTGCAACAAAAACACTCTGACACCACCACAGTGTACCACACGCCAGGGAAGCTTCGGAGGCTCCTTGAAATTCATGGCAAATGTAAATGCTGCCTGTTAAGTGACTAACTCCTAACATTCCTTCCTAGAGCTGATGCTTGCTCCTGCAGAGAGTTAGAGGTATAGTTACATAAGAGCAATTTTCTGCTCACAAAAATAAGTGCTGGTTGAAAATCAATGAGTTAATATTTTGACAAACCAAGATTTTATTTTAACATAGGTGTTGATGAAAACAAGATGAATATTCCTTTCTTATAGGACTACATTTTATTCCAGAAACTAGTTATTACTCTTGCTTTACATTTGTGTTCATGATCTGAAATACTTCAAACTTACTGCCCCAGGATGAATTGAAGTTTCGGTTCAGATCTGTGCCAAAGCAGGTGCCATTCGCATATGGAGAACGGCTTTTCCTCCACAAACGGTCCTGAAGAAAAGTAACTTCTGTTACATAATAAAACCTCAATGATCCATATGGTCCAGTGAATACATGGTGTAAATACTCCTTTATTTTTGACCTCTGCATTCTAACTAACCCTGGTATTGTAAGAGTACAACTCTGTGTGCAAGGGTGATAAAGCTCAGTGACAGAACAATTCATCTACTGCAGCCAGGCTGTCATCCGCCACAAACCTGCACGCACCCTGAAATAAGCCTCCTGACCCCTTTTTTTTTTAAATATTCTTTTTTCTGCAGTACTCAACTGCTTCTGTGCAGTGTGGCACTCCTAAGTGAGACTTGGCATTGTGAAGGATAAGAGACAATAGTATGCTTCCAATTCAGGAAGATTAATTCTTTTTTGTCAGCTAATCTTTCTACTGCTCCTTGGTTCCCTGCTATACTCATGGCTATACTTGCTTCTGTGCAGACTTCACTGCACTGCCTGTATGAGTTTCCCACCTGAATTACCTGTGCATCCAAGTGCAGTGTTTGGTATATCCCACATCTGCCAGGGAGCAAGCTGGGTGACAGCCACATGATGGTAGTCATGGGCCATCCAAAGGTTCTGCATTAAAAGATGCTTCAGCTGGGCACAGGGGCCTGGAAACATGGTGTGAGTGGCTAAAGACCAACATTTTGCATTATTCTCCATATCAGAAAAGGAAGATTATTTGGGAGGGCACACCTGTTTCATAACCAAATAGCCTGATATTTGACCAATTTTCCTCCTGTGACATGCAAAGGTGCTAAGACCCATCTGCTACTTGACATCTTTTATGAAGAATTAATGACTCTTCCAGACATACTTAAGTCTATCAACCAGACCTTGAGCTGTTATCAAAGAAATAATCCCATCCCCAGAAACCCCAAAACAATTGATCTTGTGTTTTGTCTTCCCAAGTCTCATGATGTTTGCAAGGAATATTTCGCTCTGCAATCTCAAGTGATCACTGATTTGCCAGAAGAAACAAAATCTCTCTGCCATGAGAGGATTTCCATGAGTATCGCTCTTTTCTGTTCAAGTATAATTGCAATGACCTTATCTAAAAGTAACAAAACATGCTAGGCCCATCTAACTTTCAGTCTAGCTCCTGGATTTTCACTACTTACTTGTTCCCAGGAATAGACGTAGCCATCAATATTGAGAACTGGCAAGACATAGAGGTCCAAATTCTGTAGAAATCTGCTTATCTTTGGGTCAGTTTTGTAATTTTGAAGAATCTGAAAAAAAAAAATACAGAGCACTAAGCAGAAAATTTAGTGATAATTGCTGAAAAAAGCAGGTTTAGAACTATCATCAGGTGATCACTCACTCCTGGGTATCACCATGGTACCCAACATCTACTTGATCTCCAGTGGGCCAGGTACTTTCTATACACATGGAACATTTCTGTATCATAGTTAAGGCTTTCTTTATTTACTTTCTTATTACTGTGACTTTTTGATACAGAGAGGCTTGACTTAACATCACTGTGGGAAAAGGAGAGGTTGATACAAGTTTCAGAAGGCTTTGGAAACATTCAGGTGGAGGAATTGGTGCACTAATACCATCTCATATCTCAAACTGTGATTTGGACTTTGGTCTCCACAGATATCTGTATTATACACTATTTTTGCAAATCACATTTTAACAGAAAAGCATAATTCTTGGTACCACTATAGAAAAGAGAGCTGAAGTGTCCAAAGTGATATGGTTTTCTTATTATCTAAATGGAAGAGTAAGGACTCACTTCTTTCACAAACCACTGACAGAAGGCTGGAGAGATCCATTCTCTGGCATGAATCCCACAGTCCATCCAAATTATCTTTTTGGGTTTATTTGATGGTTGGCCGATCTGAGAGAATGTAAATGTGATAATTAAAAAATTGTTACGTTACAATAAAATAGCTTAATGTAATACAAAAACGTAAAAGATGTGCCTTGATACGCCATTGAGCCATCTGAGATGATGATGATGATGATGATTATTATTATTACAGGTACTTTTATGACAAGCTCTTTTTCCTAATAACCCAATCTCTATAGTATCACAAGGCATGAGTTTTAAAGTGTCTGTTGAGCAGGAGTGTCAATAGAACAGTTTCTTTTTTTCCTTTTTCATTTGTATTGATTCTTCACAGGAGTGCTTGCTCTTAGTTGAAGATTTTAATATTTTTTTTTTTTTTCAGAAGGGGAATAACAAAAAGGCAGGAAATCTAATACTACTCGGTGATAGGAACAGATTAGGCAATAACTAACCCAAATATTAAGACTATGGTTTTTGCCAGTGTGTCCAATTAAAAAAATAATGGAATACTGCTAGCAGAAAGGCTATCTGCTGTAAAAAGTAATAAAAATAACAAACCAAAAGTCTTTATCTTCACACACAGCTGTTGCCAAGCTAGTTTCAGCTTGATTTGTATTTCTAAACAAGGCTTCAGTTAAATTTGTTGTTTTCAGTACATAATAGCAATAGCAAGCTCATAATGATAGTGTCTGTGAAAGCTGGCAAATCTTACTGTAATGTAGAGGAGTAAAACCATCTCCTGTTCAGTGAATTGGGATGAACACTATCTTATGAAACATCTGAATCCTGTCTTCTCCTGAATGCTTTTTTTTTTTTTTTTTTTTTTTTTGTTAAGATGTATTTATTATTAAGCGAAATTTCCTCCCTTACCTGTAGGTAATACATTGCTCGATTCTCAAATGTCTTCCCCAGGACGTGCTGAGTCACCAGCTCACTGTTGTTCTTCTGAATCTGAGTCATCCATTGATAAATCTGAAATAATTGCAAAGAATTCTTGGTCCAAAGTGGGAGTTTCCTTATCTTTCCCACTTCCATTTCCACTTTAAAGCACTTTCTTTTGTTTAGACAAGCAACATTTTCCTCAGTTTATTTCAGTCTGTGATGTCACTTCCAGGCATGGAAGGTGTTTCACATGCCTCTGTGCAAAGGCATGGCCATATCTCACTGGGCGTTAAAAGAGAATCTTGCTGCAATACAACATGGATACTCCATTCTGTATCTCATTCAGCATGCCCATCCTATTGGGCATCTTCTTGTTGAGTGCACCAGACAAGAAGCCACACCATCAACTCTTCAAAACAGTGTTACAGTCTCTTCCTTGTCAGCACTGAGTCAGCAGCAGTCATCCTCAGTGAGTAGTTCAAGCAAAACATACGTGACTCTGTTCCCTCACTTTAATTATACAGCTGGTAGAAAGAATTACCACCATGCTCTGATTTTCTCCAGCTTTGCCAACTGGTGTGTGAAACCAAGAAGCCATCACTGCCCACCCCTATGACATTGTTTTTTTTTAAACTGTCAAAACCTTGCCCTTAATTTACTTCTTTCTACAGATCTTCCACTGTTTACCTCTTCTTCCTCACCGGGATTCCAGACACCACAACGGTCATTGCACTTCACATTTGGCCCAGCACCAAACCAGCTGGGACTTAATAAATACTAGAGATAAAGAATGACAGGGTAGAAAGGTAGCAAACCAACCAAACGAACCACAGAATATTATCTGCAAAACAGTGCAGCTACTTTGCACAAAGCATTTTATATTTTGTTCAGTGAAGAATTGAGGATTTAATCAAAATCAGTGGCAAATCTGTATTCAATTCAACCAGGCTATGATTTTAGTCAAAAAGTAAGGACTGATTCTTTAAAGAAGAAAGTCAGAAAGAGGTCCACTGACTTCAGCTGAGCTTTCTGCAAAAACAGAATTGCCTGCTGTGGCATTTACATAACAGAGAACAACAAAATACACAAGGCAGACTTAGGTTCTTCTTTACCTCTTCCATTGGATGATACTCGATGTAGACATAACCTCCTGAGACCTGTCTGTGGCTGCTCCTCTCCTTTGGCATGCTCTGATCCACAAGTTTCTGCACATCAGGTATTAGGACTCTGAAAGATGGGGAAAGGGAAGATAGAAGAGAAAACAATCCTGAACAGTTACTGCAGAACTGCCATGGTGGGTACATTGCTTGCATCAGCAAACAAAAGGATTTAACCTCTTCTGCTGTGATTTGCCTGGCAAAATCATCACCATCAGCATTATGGTTACTTCCATGTAAAATAAAGTTCAAAGAACTGAGATTTTTTTATGGGCACAGGGTTTTAACAATAATAATTTTTACCAAATTTTTTAAGTTGTCAAATTTCTACCAAGAAAAAAAGTTCAAGATTTTCTTTTCCTCACCGCTTCTATTTTTGAGCAAAATTCTGAAAATACCACCTTTGGGAAAAGGAAGTGAAAGAGAAAAATCTAAGATTAGGGTTTCATTGTATTTTATTGAGACATTTTCAATTTGCAAAGATTTCACAGAAATATTCATCGCAATTTGCAAAAATCAGAACAAACCCCTTATTTCCTTCAAATAGCTCTTTTTGCTTTTTAGCTACAAAAATAGCTCAGAAAATAGTACAACACAGGCGTGATTCCATGATCCAGGGAGTCAGTAAAACCTTTTCCCTGACTTCAGTGGACTTTGGATTGGAGGCTGTTCTTTCTCACTGCAGTCAGCCCCTCGTAACTGCTGCAAATCTATACTCATTGTAAATGCTTGTGATAAGACAATTGCAAAGGTAGCTCCAACACTGTTGATCTCAAGTGCTGGAAGCACTAACAGGCTTTTCTGCTGACAGTGGCACTTCTCATCATTTCTGGAAACTGCACATAAGAAACTTTTAACAGTAGTTACAGCTGACTTTCATTCTGAGCTTTGATGTTTATTCACATCTAAACTTCAAACTAAAATTCAGGCAGTGAAAATTCCCATGAAGTGAAACCACACACACAAAATACCTTATCAGTGCTCTGGAGAATTGAAACCACAGAGTCTGACACAGTTGGAATATTGATGTCCTTATTATAATTTGTCATTTATGTCTCTGTCATTATTTACCTAACTGTCATGTTACCTTCCCTGCATGTCAAGTGCCTTCTAAAGGGTGGTTCCTGCTTTGAATCGGTTATAGGAACTTAGACTCTATTATTGTCGTACTCATCTCAGCCTCTTTGTAATACAAACCCAAAGTTTTCATCTTGACTAATAATTACTCCTCTCTTTCTTTAGAACCCTGTGTACAGTAGATACAGTTCTGGCCAAGGGAAAACAAAGTTGAGCTGCTAATTTTAGTTTAGTATTTAAATTTCCACTAGAATAAGTTGAAACCATTAGAAAATGAAGAGTCTTGACATAAAAAAGAGGTTAAATATCTTCTGAGATGTTGTCTAAGTACTGAATATCTAAACCTCATGCTAGGTAATTTGTACTGGCTGCAACCTCGTATCTCTTCATCTCTGGTTGTCAGGGCATCACACTTACTAAAGGAACTTGTCAGGCAAGATGCAGGATGTCAAGATCAGCTTTAACTGAAAACAGCTTTGAAGTGACACCAATCCTCCTCAAACTCATCTTTGATTTGTAAATGTCAGTGTATGTCCATAGGCCATTTGTCATCAGCCCGGAATGACTACAAGGTTATTTATATTAAATACAGCTAAATTAAATTAGCTACTGGTTACCTGAAAAAGTCAATTCCAAATGTGAACAGGACTGTGTGAGGAATAGATCTTATTTAATCCCATTTGCCTTTAAGAACACTCTTTGTATCTGGACTAGATCTTCTGGTTGTAAGTTAGGGAAGATATGGCTGCATAGGTGTGATAAAATATTGTGGGATATTTGCAGGCTGTGGCTCCCAGTTGTGTGCACAGTGCCCACCTGCCAGTGGGATCTTTGTCCCAAGCTGGGATGTCTCTCTTTGGCTGGAAGGTGCCAGGAAATTCTCACCACCCTGGTGAAGGGGATAGGGGTAGGAAAATTAAGCTATTGAAGAAAGTGGCTGAATATTCACTTAGAAAGGTCTCTTCTCCAAACCAGAGGAGTAACAAGAGATGGGGAAAGGAAAAGGAGAGCTAGAGACTGCTTCCCTGCAGTGACATCAAATAAAACTTTGGGCTCTCCAGAAGTGGAAAGACCCTCCATTCAGATATCCATGCTTTCTGAGAGCAAAGCATGCTCCTATAAGTAGTGGTTACACCAAGTTTGGCCTCTTGAGTTTAGACTAAAGAACTGAGTCATATATCTGACTGCCATCCTCTCAGTGACCACTGAGAAGACCACAGCAGGAAACAAGACAGATTGGGCTGTCTCAGGTTCCAGCTCCAAATTCACAATCCAGGATAAGTGGAAGGTAAATACATAGGACAGAGGGGAATGGGCTTTTAAAGGTTCATACAGCATCTCTGGGTTTGGCTGGTCAAGGTAAGTTGGAGGCATTTGGAACAAAGGTTGGGTTCTATTGCCAATACTAGGTGACTGTTTATCAGACAGGGCTTGGTCCTTTTCTGATAGCAAGGAGGATTATTAGAGCCACCCTCCCCTATCAAGGTATTAGACATTTTACCTGTAAGAGATCATATGCTGATATAAGCTGTCTTTCACCTCCTGCACCAGAGGGGCTGGGACCCTTATATGCAGGTCTTCCCCAGCCCTGATGTCTTCAGGCAGCAGGGGCTTCCACAAATCCAGCTGTGCAGAGAAGAAAGAAATGCACAAGTGAATCTCTGTTTTCAGAATAAGAAATATATTAGAGTAGATGCATATCAACAAATGAAAGAAGTTTTCCTTCAAATTGTCCCAGTAACTCTCCAGTTATCTGTTCATAGAGCACACAGCACAGGCTTAGTGTTTTTGTTGATTCAGGCACCACTGATAAGGAGCAGCACTTTCACAGAGCCATGCAAAGGAACTAACTTCTTCACATAAAGTCCTTCAGGTAGTAGAAAGGCAATTCCACACTACACTAACACAAAAAAAAGTAGTTCAATAATGCTTTTCCAAGTTTACTTGGCCTTCATTCCTATCATAAGCTACATGCATATCTGTTTTACAGCCCAAGACCCCACTCTGCTCTTTGGGCACAAGTGGTTATTTTTACTTACCATTAAAGTACTGCAAAGGAGCTGAAGATGCTGGACTTGCTGAAATGTTCCTGGCACAATATGCAAAACCTGATCCCTGGAAATTCAGTAGAGAAACAAGATCAGTTTTAATGTCTGTTAAAGTATCCATGATTTCATAAGTCAAAAGGACATTTTTTTGTTATGTAAAGGAAGACAGAGCATGTAACAATGCTGTTCCAACAAAACCATGAACTATGAATTTGTGGAATGTTTTGGCTGCAAATAGGACTAAGTGATGTGACTTTTCTGTTGCTAGAGCATTAGCCACTCTGCTTCCTTGCCAGTGGCAGTGCTTTATCACCATACCAGCTTCACAGAAGCCAACTGCTTGCATGAGGCCTGATGTGTGTTTCTGCTTTTTCAGGACCAGGACCAAAATGAGGACATTGGTAATATATAATAAACTGTTTGTTTGATAAGATGTCACTTTTTTTTCCTCACATTTGGGATTTATTCAATTATTCCAGATTAACTTTGTGCTTGGCTGGTCTATTTCAGCATGCAGAAACTTTTGGTAGTCGTGATAAACGAACATTGCTAGGAACTTGAGTTGTCCACAAACTGCTTGTCATGAGAATAGCCAATTTATTCCAAATTAGTGAATATTGTGATGTCTAGAACTGCATATTCTTACTCAATTCACATAAAATAAAAATTTCTAGAACAGAATCTAGCATTTCCTATTTGTAGAGAAGACACACAGAATCCAGTGTCTTAGTATATGTTTTCATGAGATCCCATGAAATTTTCATCTACTACAGGCTTATCTCATGGAAATATTTAAAGTTTACAAAGAACAAATTAAAATGGATGGAAATGCAGACAAAACAAATCAGTATATTCTGTTAAAAAGGCCTTTGTAGGCTTTTTGTATTTTTCAGTGTTCATTCAGAGCAGCTTTCCAAGTGCGATGTTTCCAGTGAAAGGGTTTCAGAGTGAGGAATGGATGTTGATAACTGCATTGCATTACTCAAAGGTGGGAGACCAGTTATCCACTCCTGATGAGAACAGAATAGAATGGGGAATGCTAGAAACTTTCCTATTTGCTGGCAACCAAAAACTGCTTCACAGTCACTAGAAGAGACTTCAATGGAGTCTTTACCAGACAAGTATAAAAAACGAACAATATTTCAAAGCTTTTGTAACAGAAATTCTTGTTGCAAAAGCAAGCCATGGTCATTATGGGCATCAACATAATATGCTCTCATCATCTGAACTGCAACTGCCATCTTTTGTGCTTCCATGCAGACATGTACAATTATCAGCTTAATATACACACAAATAGAATTCACTATTCATTCACTTTATCCCCAGAGGAATACGGGAATTTGTGGGGTTTTTACATCTCTCTTGGAAATATCACCTTTGTTGAATGAGAACTTGATAGTTAAAACAGGCAGTTTACTACTGGTTAATGAGATGCTGATAGCCCCATATCTGTGGGGCAAAATGATTACATTTGTATTGCTCACAGCAATGGTATGACAATCATGTTGTACAGATTGGTACAACAGTCATGATGTCTTTGTAATAAACCTTGTAGATGCAGGATAAACATCTTTGCTAGCAGAATAAACATCTCAGCTGCAGTTCAGAGTTTATTCTCCCTAAATGCCTAGGCTTGCTTTGTTCTTTGTCTATCAGGAAGGGAAACAATATCCTGTAATATCTTTCTATCCTCATTGACATTATGTCTTAATTACACCAAATCAGAGAAATTCCAGACAGTCAGATTGCTGCCAGATGGCCAGCTCTTATTTACTGATAAACCTTTCACAATAGCCAGTGTGGAGACAAACCATTTTTAATAGTAAACTAAGATTAAAAAGCATACATTTGTTTATGATTATGGACTAAATCTCTCAGTGGAGAAGTGCAAAGTCAACTCATGTGACCCCATGGGAACTACAGTTTTTAAAATTCTACAGTTTAGCTTCCTTAACAAATTAAAGGACTGTTCTCAGCACAAGCTGTGTGTCCGTGGATGCTCATAGATTGGATATTTCATTTCATTGTTAAACAGAGAAGAGGACAATGAAAATGGGCTTTACTAATAATTTGGTCTTTGTGCAGGTGCTGCCCACCCAAAATCACACTGACCATTCAATACCTGTTTTTAAATTCCATGCAAGTACTCAACAGGTTCAATTCTGGACAATAATTAGAAACAAAAATGAAAAATACATTAGCAGGGACCTGCTGGATTCTGTTCACTGAAATCAGGTTCTATCTGCATCTCTGATGTAAATCTAAAGACTGAATATTATCCAAGGAAATAACACATTTGAAGTAGTGACTCTGTATGCTCTGCTAGGAGATTTTCCAGGAGAGCTGCTGAATGGGTACATTATGAGGAACTTACTTGCTGTAGGTATTTCTTGGTTTTCTGTCCTTTTTATGACTATATTGCAGGGCATATAATTTGTCTAGAGGCATTCAGCACCAGACTAGTTTCTCCGTTTACTTTAGAAAATTCCATGTATAAACTTATATGTGGATATGTGGCCTCCACACTATGCCCATGCCCACCCTGCAAATCCCAGCTGCCACAATGGCAGTTACCTACCATTCCATGAAAGCTGAGGGTGAATGGAACAAAAATAGTTTAGATAGGCAAACAGAATAATTTTACATCACTTATTTTCTGAAGTGGAACTGAGAAAGGAAAATAAAGCATAACTAGAGATTTCATACTTTTCAAAACATTAATCAGTAATAAAAAATGTGATAATCTCATTCACTGAACACCTTGGAGTGAAGATGGTCTACAATAACTCCCTTGGCTTTTTTTTCTTTTGTAATTGTTACAGATTTTCAACAGGTCTTCACTATCTTTTTCACACAACCTAAGCTGTCTTTTATTAATAGATATGATTTTGCTCAGTCATACCCCTTGCTTTATAATCAGAAAAAGCATTTTACTCCTGCAGCATCTGGTTTCAAAGTTCATTATGAAAGAGGCTAAGCCAAATGAACTTCAACTAATGGAAACAGAACATCCTGAGATGCATTTGAGGGCCATTCTGTGGCTCCTACAGCTGTAGCTATGTCTTTGTTGGCTTGGATTTGATTCTCTCATTCTCCATTTCCCATCTTCATGTTTTCTTTCCCAATCTTACAAAACTTACAGCTTAGTAAGTTTCCGTGTCCAGTTTTCAGCTCAAAATTGTTATTATTCTTACACAGTTTCTGGGACTTTCACTGCATGCACAATTCTTCATGAAACCCTGTCCACACTCACCCGTCATACTGCAACTTCAAGCTGAATTTTCCAGGAATTAGTATCCCCAGAGAAAAGATGATCCCAAGAGAAAGCCGCATTTTTGCGCGAAGAGCCCAGCACTGACAGTGAAGAGCTAAAGAGGAGGAGGATAGATCTGGATTATACAATTATTATATATATACTGGACTTATCCTAGGAGGCAGCCTGCCCATAAAGAATCATTAACTTCACTTGTAAATAGTTCTGGATGAATCATAACTTACTTTTTCTTAATTCTTAAAGGTCTCTTCCACACCCCAAAACACAAACACAATTAGCAACATTCTTACTGAAACACTTTTTCTAAGAACGAAGAACATTTTTCTTCATGTCACCTTTCTATCTTTGAAAAAGTTTCATTACAAAATTGGTAGTATTTAGAGAAAATGGTACCTGGAAGATCTATGGCAAATCATGATGGTTAGCTTATAAAAATCTTAGAGATAAGGAAGAACAGAAAAACAGTAGTAAAATGAGCTCCATCCTTACTCTTTCTTTTGTGGTTGTGCCTTTATGGAACACTTCTGTGACCTCTTAAGTGCAGTTCTATCACTTACTTAACTTAAAAGAGGACACGAAAGAACAACCAACACTCCCATAAAAGGGAAATATTGGGACGTCAGAGTCTCATCCAAACCACTCTCAGTTGGCCCAGATTCGTCTCTGGCCACAGACTTACAACTCTACACTGTCATAAAGAGGTTTTTTGTTATATGTTAAAAAAAAGTGGGCTGGTTACTATCTGAAATATTTAATTTTTTGTTCAGTTCACATAGCAAGAGTAAACATTTGTAGACTGTAGTTAGACATATAGCACAGTCCTTCGGAAAGAAATTGTTTCCCTCATGCTCTTTCTTGGATTAAAACTATCCTGTGGTGATTTGATGAAAAGAAGTGCATGGATTTGGGGCGTAGAGACGTCAGTAAGTCTGTGTACATATGTAATGGATATGATACCTTGCCGTAACCGTGGGATATTTATAGGTTCTTCTCATCAACATACGAAGTCCTCTTACATTTTTACGAAGGCTGTTATCAAGGAAACAGGCTGCAGAACTGTCCCAGTATAAAGGAGGAACAGCTTAGATCGAAAGTGTGTTCTCACAAAACCAGGCTCAGGCAAGAGAAGAATATGCTCTTCACAAATCACACCAGACCCTTTCTGTTTTATTGCAACCTTCTCAACAGCCTGGGCCTGAAAATCCTGAGTATTTCTCTCCATGTAGATACCCAACCCACAATGACTTCCAGAAGAGCTAAATGAAGTCAAGTTTACAGGATTAGATGCAACTTCATTTGTGGAGAATCAGCAAAACCAATTCATGTTGGAAGTTCAAACTAACACTCAAGATATCTGCTCAGATAACCTTTGCTTTTGTTTCCTTTGTCTCCACCACTGCTATGAGGCAGACTAATGTTTCTAAGACTTCTGCACTCTTGTCTGTGCCCTTTTAACAGACCTGGCTTTGAGCTGGGGTTCACTCCCTTAAGAAGGACTCAGAATCTAGGAACAAAAATATATGGAGGCATAAAGAGAAATGGAGGAAATTATGATAGGTGCTAAAATTCTACTCCAGCCAAAAGCTTCCACCTTCATGTTTGAAAGCAGAAGCTGTTTATTCTGTGGTGAAAACATCACTCCTATGATACCAAGTAGTTATGAAGATAGATAGATAGATAGATAGATAGATAGATAGATAGATAGATAGATAGATAGATAGATAGATAGAGGAATTTTGCTTAATGAGTATAGAATTCAGAAGAAATGACAGTTGCTTGCTAGGTCTTTGATTTTGATTCTTTTGAAGTATAGTTGATTTTAATGGGCTTTAGATGAAAGTCCTGTGGAAATAATTATGGACATTTCTCTGATTTAAGAAATGGATTTATTCTGGGGATTTCAGCAGAAGATTTGTTTCTAAAAGACAATACTTCATCTTCTACTTGTGTTCAGCTTGCAAGCAGCACTTCTGAATTCAGAATAAAGGCCATTAGAGACATTATTCCACTATCAATGCAAAAAAAAAAAAAAAATCTTGGGATGAACAGTTAACTTCAACAAGCCTATTGCCCCCTTGGGCATAAATAGTATGTCTCTCAGTAATAAAGTCTGTTCTTTGGTCAGGTTCTTACTGGCAGCTGCTTATCTTTCTAGCAAACATGGAAGGCAGATTAATCCATTTATTACCTCCTTGAAAATAGTGGGCAAAAAGGGATGGGACTTTCTGGGGAGAGGAAAGGTTGTAAATGCGTGGCACAAACATGCCACATGAAACCATGTGGTGTCCTTTTCTCCAGGAAAGTTTACTTTGCATGTCTTCCATACATTCTTCTCAGAGCTTCAGAGCATTTTTTCAGCATCACTTTAGCCTCTCAACTCCCCTGTTAGACAAGCAAATATTATTTCCACTACTTAAAAGATTAAGAAAAAAGGGGAAAGAAGTGACTCCCCAAGGTGACATAGGAACATTGCTGCAGAGCCAGGAATAGAATTCAGATCTCCTGACTCCCTGTCTGGTGCTTCCTTAAATATATGACCATCTGCTCTACTGCTGGAAGTATAGATACTATATGCTGACTCCAACAAGCTGGCTGCTAAGCCTGTTAGTTTATCCTCTTTTTATCCCATACTGATATCATCTCCAGCTAAGCTTTTGGCCTGGAGTCAAAGTGATTTCCAGTGTTTGAATGATTCGACCTGCTTGTTATTGTTTTAACCTTGCACCACACATATGCTCAGCTATTTGTGACTTATCTGCATACAGTCTGTGTAGCAACAGCCACAAGCTAGAGCTGTTTTGTTTAAAGATTGCATACTGAAGCATACCACATGTTTTAAACAACTATCATATAGCAATGAGTTTGATCCTGGTAGCTGCCTGCACCCAGATTCTCTACTGAGCTGCATGTTACTTTCAAGGACAAAGAGCTTGTTAAAAAGACAACAAAATGTACACAACTTGTGTGTCTCCACAAACATCAGTTCATCATGTTAAGCTTTCCCATTTCACAGCTAAATGCCACACAGACGAAAACCTAGCTAAACTAGATCAAATTCAACGATCAACATTTTTTAAATCATCATTTGGATTCAGAGAAAATCATCCTCCATTAAATTTTCTTCTCCCTCTCATTGCTGCAGAAAGCTCGCCGTATGTGTCCAAAACGGAATCATCACTCAGTGGGGTCAAAACAGCAGCAGACTAATGTGCCTTAAATCCTAGACTCGTGCTCCACTGAAGAGGGGGGTTGATAATTCAGATGTTTTACTAAAATATCCTCTGGTTATCACTGTAATTTTACTTGGGGGAAGCAGACAAGGAATTGACAGTTCCCTTTCCCATTGTCTTGTCAGAGGAGCTAGAATGTTCTATAGGTATTGTCTTTTTCTATGAGTACTAAATGATTTCTGGTTTTATGTGAGCAATGTTCAAAACATTCCAATTAATTTTACAAGATTTTATATATATATATGTAATTCTGTAGCATTCGAGTGTCCAGCAATATGTTGTGTGGTCTGAAGTGTGAATCATTGTTCCCTTCAGTATTCCAAACCTCCAGCTTCCACAGCTCTGTTATAGAAAGGTTTTACTGAAAGTCCCTGGACTCCATTGTGATTTGACAGTGCTAAGTGTCATCAAACCTCATTAGTTCCAGCAACAATCTTAGGATAAATGGGAATATACTGGAAACTACTCTGAATTACAATTTTTTTCAGAGTCATCTTGCTGACATTTCCTTGTTCTCTCTCTGTCTCTGATATTACAATGAAAACACCCCATTAACCTTACATTTGGGACTTTAAAATAATCACAAACCAGGAAGGATTCCAGCCAACATACACTAGATTAGAATGACATTACTAGCAAACCTTAAAATTAGTTCCATTAAGCCAACCTTAAATGTCCTGCAGATCATCAAGCAACACAGGATACATTAGCTTTATCTTAGTGGAACTAATTTGGCTATTGGCACATGATCTAGCAATTTCAAGAAATACACATTTACAGACACTTTCAAGGATGTCTCAATAGATTTTACAGCATTTATGTGCATGCATACTCACATATTTGAGAACAACCGTAAAAACCAGTGTGTTGTGTCAGTGTGGGGAATAACACCTGCCTTTTCTCCACAAGTCCTGTGATACAGCTTTTAGACAGCTTTCCTATCAGAGAGGAGCTTCAAGTACCCATGCAGCAAGCAGCTGCTTATGGAAGTGGATGAAACCAAGCAGACAAAACCCTGTATTGGTCTAATTAGCATGGCAAACCAGTTTCCTCAGACACCATTTTCTTTAACCAGGAAAGAAAAATGTTAGTACTGAACTGTCTTTCCTTAACAACAGGTGGCCTGAATGGTTGTTTTTACTTAATCCTTTAGACAGCAAAATATCATTGCTTAAGGATCTTGAATTTTAACATACAGTCTGAATTCAAGATGATATTTACCATGTGTTACTCAAAGGTAAAACACACTTTTGGTTCTGTTCTAGGGGTCAAGGGTGATCATGTTTACAAGGAGCTGCACACAAAATCCTACAATACTTATGTAAACACAATTCCTATGGGAAATTATTTTGCATAAGAATTGTGCAATTAAACTTTAAAAAGTATTAGGAGTGTTTTTCAGGTGCAATGGTAAATTGCTGAACCTCAAGTTCACACATACAAGGTTGGCTGCAGAATATTGTACGTGAAGTTTGATCAAAGATTCCATTTGGTCAAATATTTTAATGTGCTTGAATCAACTGTCAGAAAAAGAAATTTTTTTTTTAAACTCACCTTCTCCAGTCCTAACAACTTTCTTTTATAAGAATACCTTCTGAGAACATGATTAGAACTCATGATTTCAAAGGTATTGCTCTAGGGGGAAAAAATATGCAGAAGTGTTTGATCCTGTGTTGTTGTTCTGAGTGGGCAAGAATTAGGCAAAAATCCTCTATTTTGTGAAGAAACAAAACTTCCTGTAAAGCTTTAGCTGTCATATTAGTGCACTGTTTGTTTTAATTAGGCCTGTTTACAGAAGATGTCATGTAACATTAAAAATCTGGCTTGCATTTTTCAATAAAATAATTACCTTTGTATGTAAATAAATTAGTATTATATTATTCCTACTAGCAGAACTGTAAAGGACAGCACGTAAGTGTCCATTATTGCTTTATGGTTAAAAAACAAGCTTACTGCACTGTGTCCTAGAATAGCCAAGATTATTTTTAATGAGTTCTGTTACAAGCACTAAAATACTTTATGATTAGATGTGAATATGCTTGCATATGATTTCTTAAACACAGACAATACACTGTATAGTAAGTAATTAGCTTTTGCAGCTATAAAATGTGTTCATATTAACCTTTGTCCTTCATTCTATCAACAATGACAGACACACGGATCTTTCTGTGCAATGCCAACACACTGAATGTAAATGTATTGCTTGCATGCATGTAGTTATATATGTATGGCCATGCAAGGGAGTAATGCTCCAGCCCCCTCAACTACCATGAGAAACTGTTAAACATGCTTATGATGTCCTTGAAGAATCTCAGAGATCATTAATGTGGTCAATAGTACCTGACAGAAGATCTCAGAGTGGATCATGCCCGAGTCAAACAAGTCCATTCTGCATAACCTACAGTCAGTAGAATTTCCAGCATATTTTTGCAAATGAGCCTTAAAGAATTTATAAGCCAGGTTTGAAGTGTGATGTGTATGTATGGGTGTGGCATGCAGGAGAAACAGCCCATATTTTGGTGTGTGATTTTGCTAAAAATAATTGCTGCTAATAGTATCTGAGTAAGGGACTGGGTAGTGTAGCTTTGAAGTGCTTGTTGTGTGACATGGCTGGGAAGGTTTGCAGTAAGGCTGTTTACATGGCTTGCATTGGTCACAAACTTTGGAGTTCCTCAGCAAAGGCAGCCAAGACTTTCTCCATTCTCATGTCTGAATTGTTCCTACTCTTTGTTCAGTGGATCTGAAACATCAGCCAACTCTGCCTGGGAGAGTTTATAAATCCAAGCAACTCAGCATGGGGGCATCCCCAAAATACAGACAGGGAACACAGACACCTGGCTGTGCTGAACTGTGCCTCTGCTGCCAAACAAGTCATTCCTTGGAGTCATGCACTAATGAGATGGGTGAAGAACACCAGGAATCTGGGTGCACCCCAAGGACCTTCTCAGTGCCTTTCCTGTGAGAAGATAGATAAGCAGTGGCAAGCAGAGAGCTGAAGTCAGATTCCCCATGTCCCTTACTACTACCTTAGTGTCAGATCATTTTATCCCTGTTCAGAGAGGACGGTTTTCATACCTTCATTGTTCTCTTTTTCCCCCTTCAAATGCTGAGTTATTAGGTTCAGCAAATGAGCATCAAACCTACAGCAGAAATTTTGAAAAGTTATTTTTTTATTCTGCATCAGCAGAAATTGAACCCACCTTCATCCTCCTCAATACTACCTTTTGTGGGGATTTCTTCTGAAAATGTTCTGAAAGTGTTCTTGCTGACATCAATGAGGCACTCACCATTTTGTACTGCTCCTTGAGCACAGACTGATATAGAGCAAATCTCCAAACACACATGCACACACTAACTTATTTTGTCTGCTTTACTTTTCAGCTCTCCATCATGTTCCTTCCACTTACACAGAATTGACCCAGACTGTAGATTCATTTAGAAGTTATTATGTCCCTGGAACAAATTCATTGGCAAAATGAAGGATATTCTAATCCAAGAAATACAAATGTATCATCTTTGCCCTCTTTCTTCCCCATACAATGCAGTGTGCAAGGGGTCTAGTTTTCCTTTGTCTTTTCTGGAGAGTTCTGTGTGTCAAGGAACTGCTGTTCTGATGAAGCTGATATCTAACTGCTGAGCAATCACAATGGCAAATGACAAACCAATATTGGTCTTCAATATATATATATATTTAAAGATTAAATAGTCTTTTATTATGTGAATGACATTTCAAATGTGGGCTTCTTCACAACAGGCCATTCTTTTTTTCCTGAATCATACCTCATCTGTGTCAGCACAAATCAAGACTTCAGTGACAATTGTTGCTATTTACACCAGCCTCTGTGCAGAGGCTAATTCACCAGCTTCTCCACACTGCAGAAGGAGAAAACTGTGGTCGCTTAACACTTGAAGTTTTTTGCTTTGAAGTTGCAGAGCCACTGCCTCAGCTGGTGTATATTTGCTGTAGTGCCCTGACTGTAATCTAAACCAGCTGAGGAGCCACTCCCTCTTTCCCCACAGTCCCCATGTACTTCCCCACCTTTCTGAATTGTGATCGAGGTGACATCTTATATAGAGCAGAATCTGTACCATGAAAATCAAACAGGGAAATACAGAAGATTTTGGAAGTGCCCTTTGTGAATTGAACTGATAAGAATAAACTATGGCACCCACTCAAGAATCAGGAATGCTCAGTAAAAAAAGCCCCTGTCTGTAGATGTGGATAGAGTCCCTTACCTATAGCAGTGAAAAGTGAGAAGAAATCCTTCTGTTTATAAAAAAATTTCATCTTGCTTCATAAAGCAAGAGTTTATCTAGGCTTTAATAGGTGCCATGGCAACAATGTTACTGTAGTACTCATATGAGCATTTTTGGAGAGAGGAAACAGGATGAAACAAAAAGCTCACTGATTATCTGTGGACACAGGGACTTTTGCTGCAGACAAATACAAATTCTCCTTCTTATTATTTCTGGGTAGCTATTTACAATTGCCACCATATTCATATATTTTCACTTAATACCGTTGCTGCCCAGAAATACTGAAAAATACTGCTACAACTAGGAGGACTGATTTTAAACATAGTACAGAATTCTATTACATTTGCATCAGTTAAAAGACACGGAGAACTACTGAAACTGCTGTGGTTACTACAGCAAAAAAACCCCAATACCACAAGATTTACATGTTCAGTAAAACTTATGCTTAAGTACCATACTCCCTTTAAAACTATGCATGTCACAACCATCAGATAACTATGGCTCTGGTTTTGTTCTGAAATAACTAATTTCAGCACATTTCACCTTTTTTGAGCTCTGCAAAACACCTACAGTTCTATTTTAATTCCAATATTCTAGTGTCAGTAAAGAGATATTGAAACAGGAACCTCGTTCATGCAAGCTTACATGCACTGATATTTGTGTGCAAAGAGAATAGCTGAATATTAACAAATGGCAATATACAATAATACTTACTGCAATGACCAGAGGTGGGGGGTGGGTGGGAGCTAATCAGAGGGAAGACTGAGTATTTTCTTCACTTTACCAATTAACCAGAGCCACATCTCTAGATCTCTACATACAACGCATGACTCCACTTCTTGTCCATGCAGAAATTGTTGCAATACCTGAGACACAGTCTTTAAATCAAGATCCAGTTTATTTAGATTGATTTCTTAACAAAAATCACACTCTAGCAATGAACTTTTAGCCTCTCTTTCCCAGCCACTTATGAATATCTTTATCATTTTGAGACCAAGGTGGAAATTTTAAAAAGTTCCTGCTTGTGAAATGAGTGGCCAGAATATTTCATACCTTGAGAAGGCTGGAGTTAGGATTCAAAAGTAGTTTTAAACATGAGGAAATCCAAGCAGGAGAGAACTGCAAATCATCAGGATCTGCAAATCCAGCTGCTTATGGAGAAAATTTGTTTTTCCAAACCTTCACTGTTCTTATTTTGCATTACTTCACAAAACTTGTTTCATTTTTGCCCAGATGATATCAGTTTATTTTCTGTTAATGCAAGAACCTTCCTGACCTTTGCACCCCACATCTTCTGCCTGTTTCTTGCTTTCATTTTAGATCGGTTCACACATCCTGCAATGCTTAACATTGATCCTTGAGCCTATGAAATTTGCCATATAACTTACATTCGTAAATCCTCCTCTCGGTGTTTTCTTTTTGATTGTGTGATATATGACAATGATCTAACTTTGTCACCCTTCAGTATGTATAGCTTTCTGCTGACATGGACATTTTGCAAGATGAACAGCATATGCATCATTCTGAAGGAAAACATTACCAGATAATCCAGCTTTATCATGGCATTTTACTGTTTTATAATAAGACAAGATTTATGAAAAAAAAAATGAATTTATGAATAAAATAAAATAACAGCAAGGAGCATGTAAAAACCAGGAATCATGAAAGACAGTATTTGTTTTTTTGAGATTGGTAGGACAAATACTGAAGTCCAGTATTTCATTGCTCAGAATGAAGGAAAGATATGCTTCTACTTTCCTGACTGCTTTGTGGCTCAGGAGTAAAGTGTAATGCCCTCCTATGAGAATCTGGTCAAATAGATGGCTGCTTTGTGCAGCTGAGTCCCCTGTCTTTAAGTCATAGATATATAATTACTCTAAGCCCTATACCTTCTTTTACAAGCCTTCATTTCACTGAAAATCCTCCCTTCCTTCAGCAATTTAGTTTACTTAATGAATTACCTATTTTCATTTCACATGGAGTTGAGAACCTTAGCTTGCTACAGATTCAATACACCCTTGAAGTACCTTTAGTCAGTCAAACATCACAGCAAATGTCTAGGTTCCATCCATTAACAAGATACATCCATGGGCTGCATGAAATAAAGCCATATACAGCTTCCTTGTTTCTCATTGAGAAACAATTTCCAGCCATTGCACCTACGAAGTGTTCCAAGTGTGAACAAAGGTTAGAAACACATTTTCCCAAATCTGGAGGCAGACTGTCAAAATGGTAGAAAAAGATGCAGCATACATCTCCAGTTAGCCTCACTGGCAGGTCAGCTAACATCATTCATTTTGTACCTGGTTGACTTAAAAAGGGGGGTTTGCACCTTTCACACCAAGCACTCCACGCAGTGACAAACCTCATAATTACAGATGCAAAATAATTATTGTTGATCTTCATTGTGAGTCCCCCACTAATTTTAATAATGATTCAGGAGAGGAGAATGGTATTCTAAATATAGATTCTAATGCACAGAACAGGGGATTAAATCTTCCTTACTACGTAAGTTAGACACCTGAAAAATGTGGGTTTATTTTCAGCAGACTAGCTTTTAGCATATGTAAAGATCCAAGAAACTCACAGCTCTGAAGTCTCTGGCATCAGCTACATACTGCTTGGAACTCTGAATCAGTGTAGATGACATAGAAATGACATAAATTATTGAGAGAGCACAGACCAAGAAACTTTAGTAAGCAAGGTGATCCTTATGGCAGACTACTACACTTCCACCTTGCTTGTATGAGTTTCTACCTACTCACAAGGTGTTTAAGAAAGAATATATAGTGATTAGCTAGTTTATTAACATGCTGTGCCATGTTGTACCCACTGGTGGTTAGTTCTGTCCAGGTTGCTGGCACCCCTGTCTGTGTTCTGCCCCTGAATTTACAAACCTACGACTGAGGACCTGACTGAAAAGCTCAGAGCAGCTGGAGGAAGCAGCTCCCCAGCCCAGGCCAGAGCCACAGCTGACACAGCAGTATTGGTTTGCAGGTTTCCAGCTTGAGCAGCACCGAGTACTTTCTCAAACACAGCTCTGTGTGCTACCTGGCCCTCCAGCACAGAATATTTCATCCTCCAGTGCAGGCTGGGACCATGAGTCCAGCTCAGAACAGAACAGCACTGACCAGCCTGCTTCACAGACAGTGCTTCCTTAAAGCAGAAGATCCAAAAAGGGAGCATAACAAACTTCTCATCAAGTCAAGCAGATGATCTCTGCTCTGGCTGTTAAGTTTTACAATTTCCTCAAATCTGTTTTTCTGCATGTGCTGCATTTCAGAGACTGAAGTGCTGAACAGCTCTCTCTGCTACAGAGAGGTGGCCATGCTGCTTTGGTCGCACTGCTTCCTTCATAAATATGCACCATATTCTATCTACATGTTCCACAAAAAGTTGGACTGAATTTTTCTAAGCATAATTTTTTTTTCCACCTTATCTCATTACAGTAATACCTTTTTTATATTATCATTGTAGTACCTTAACCACATGTCCATGCTACTTCAGAAAGACAAAGAACACAGTGCTCGTAGCTTAACAAGTGAAGCAAGGGCACCACGGTTAGGCAGCACACAGTCACTGTAGAAAGTATTGCTGTTTCCCTGCTTCCCTTCATACCCATGGGCCTGTGACTGTGCTACAGCAAAATTGTGAGTGAAGATCTGATTACACTGCAAAAACAAGCAAGCTGTTAGCAACTTGAGCAACTCCAGCAGATCAAAATTCGTTTTATCAGTTACGTGTTACCAAGAACAGAAAAGATCTATCAGTTCTCTCTGCTCCTTCCTATCAAAGGTTCAAAGCTCCTTTGCAGTTCTAGAGCTCTGCCAACATAATCAATTGCACCACTACATAACAGGTCAGTGAGATCCATCACAGGGTGTAATGAACAAATCTGAGTATTGCAACACCTCTTTGAATAGTTGTGGAGCTTCTAATATCAGAAACAGAGAAGAGTCAGCTTATAAAGACACAGCAGATCTATATTCTTGCAGTGAGAAGCATCAAAATCTATTACAGTAGCAGTGAAGCAAAGGGTTCAAAAGAAAAAGCACACAGCAAACAGGACCATTACTGGCCTAAACTTCTGCAAACTGAGCGAGATTGATTTCTTTCAGAAAGTGTCCACATGACTGGCTCTTTTAATATACCACTTAGGCTTAGTTATTTACTGACTTACCATATATAGTTCTGCATAAAGAACTATATAGTTGAGAGGAAATCCTTCTAGTGCCTAGTTGTAGGCCAGGTTCCAACAGCACTTGAAACAGTTACATCTTTTCCCAGGTTTAGCACAAGAGAAGAGAGCAATCTGACTAAGGGCATGCAGGAGGGGAAGCAAAGTAGGGATTAAATTAAGACATTGCAACAGCAATAGATGTCAGAGTACTTTTTGGATCAATTATTTCCTTCCACTGAAGAAAATCTGCCCCCACTTCACAAAAGAAAGCCCCCACTATCAGCAGGCAGTGTTCATTTCACAAACTGTTCTTACTCAGTAATATGGTGGAGCAGGCAGTTGTGTATAAGACTATCCCTTCTGTTAAAATCCTTTCAGTAATTACACAAGAAAAAGAGAAATCAGGAGACCCAAAACTCTTAGTTTATTTTAATTATTATCCTGTAAAGTTGCTTCAGGAAAAGAGAAAGCATCTTCTGAATAAATTTTTCTTTTCAAAAACTCAACTGCATCTTCATTTCTCATTTCCTGAAACTTCTTGTTCTGGATCTGTAAGAAAGTAAAAGGACACGGTACATTACTTCTATTGTCCAAACTACCCTGTCCTACAAACCAAGCACTCAGCAATGAGAAGGCCACAGGAAGTTATATTCTGAAAACAAGTTCACTTGAATCTTTGAGTCTATAAAAATCAGGGAAATAAGCCAAAGACACATAGGTTTCTCAGGTACGAAGCAATTCGTGGCTTGACTTCTTTTCCCTCAACTATTTATTTACTGATAATGGTAAGTAGTAGCTTGTCTTTTAGAGTTGCTCTCTCTTCTGTCCCTTGTGATGGCACCACTAACTAGAAATGATACAATTACCACTCTGGAGAAAGCCCACCATTCCTGGTGAACCTTCATGCTTTGAAGAACAAGGCCTGATCTACCAAACATTCTCATCACTGTGCTGCTAACAGGACTGAAACAGAGACAGTAACAGGCCTCTCTCTCCTCACCAGAATCACATGATAGCCCAGTTTACTGAGATGCCGCTTCTTCATTGCCAGCTTCCCCCGGGGGTGTGTTGTACCCAGACAGAAGGCAGACATAGGAGCAAACAGAAAAGCCAACCTGCAACCAAGGAAAGTAGGGAATGCTTCACTGTACAAATACAGAATAATCATTTATAAGACAATGATTCAATGATGTCCATTAGCACTGTAGAATATACATGTGTCTTTCTGGTAGGCAAAAGTATCGGGACTGCACAAATTTCATTATCCTCTTCCCTCTTCAGGTTTAAGTAATTTAGACTCTTTTCTTCCATGAGCTTCACACAAGTACCAGCATCTACCCAAACACCTGCAGCAGAATTAGGTACTTAGATCTCCACTTCTTCCACAATAAGAAGGAAAGAGATCGTTCAACATTCTCCATTAATTTGACAGATTCTGCATTTACTTTGATCCTTTGCTAATGATATTCAGTATCAGTCACTTCCTGCCATAATAACCTATTTGGAAGGGTGAGGAAAGCTGGATGCCTTGGAACACTGAGTTTCTGTAACACAATCCACTAGTTCTCCTTTTATCAAAAAGCAAACTGTACAAAATACATTGCTGTGCAGTGATCCAGCACATAAATGTTAAGTATTACCCAGTTCTGCTTAAGCATTACTTAAATGATATATATCCTGCTTCAGTTACTGAGAGGTCAGTCTTCTACACAAGATTAAATTTATCACCTAAAATGTGGATATGATGATCCTTTTTATTCAAATTATACTTCAGTAGCTGAATTAACTGCCATAACACATCACTGAGATGCAAATTTTTGAGACTTGAGAGAATAACTGAATGTTTAATCGGACAAATACTTTTTAAAAATTGCTACCTGCATTCATTACAAGAGTATCACATCACTGTGATGCTTCCTGCCTCTTTCTCTGAAATGTTAAATGTTAGCCTCTGTCAGAAGAAGGTATTGAGCTGGATGAATTGTTGCTCTGCACTGGCATGGCAACTTTTGGATAGTCCAGCCAGCACAAATAACAACTGAGTTATCTACTTTGCTTCTACAAATCAGTGAACCAAAGAAGTAATTGGATGGGATACATGCAAATAAAACTAGCATGCTAGAAAAAATATGCAGTCAAAAAAAGACACCTCTGAACATGCGAGTCAGGATGATCATCTGTTGCAACTATGGGAAGCACTTTCTTTCTGTCTGAATCCATTCTGATTTCAAAATCTGAAAACAAAACAACAGAACATTTAACTCTGCAAGAGGTTAAAATTAATGTTGTCATTTGAACCCATTAATTGTTCAAATTGTTTTCAAATGAACAGCTCATTTGAAAAAGTTAACAGACACCATCACTGGACTGTTTCTAACTGCTGTTCTCTAATAATTGAATTATTACTGATAGCTTTGCCCTCCCTGCAAAGAATATAAAGTTATAGCTTACCCATCTCAAGAAAAAATATAAATTTGTTTCTGGAAACTGCAGATTTAAGTTTATGGAGTGAAATCATCACTTGAAGAAACTACTCTTGACCTCAGTCTGTCATGCCTATTGGATTTCCCTGCAATCCAATTCCTCATTAGAAACATTTAAGAATAAAATTATTACTAGTACAGAAAAACTGGTAAGTTGAGTGGCTGGGAAAAAAAAAAAAGCAATATCAAAATGTAAGAGAAAACAAAATAAGTCATATCCCATTTCATAAATGAAAGTAGTGCCTAATCTTAGCCAGACCTTCAGAGAAGAAACAAGAGAAAAAAGAGAAAAAAAGAGAAAAAAAGAGAAAAAAAGAGAAAAAAAGCGAAAAAAGAGAAAAAAAAGGGCAGCTGCTGTTTGGCTTTGTTTCTAACATGCTTTGGTACTAACATGTCAGCTCTCTCTCTGGCCACATTGGATTTATGTACAATTAACATCTGCTCGTTGACGCCTGAAAAAAAGTCCGAAGCATTTTTATAAACAAGAGAAATCATAGAACTTTTAGTAAACGGACTTAAAAACTTTAACAGAAGCGTCATTAGAAGTAGAGTCACCAGTCAATGACATCATTTGTTAAAAGCCTATCTTCAAAGTGTTAAACTTCTAATCACTTGCACCACATGCAAATTTATTACCATCTTTTTATTTGGGGGATTATAAATCCATATTAAAAATAATATGACAGTAATACTGCTCCATACCAATATGATATCCGTATGGCAGCTGAACATTTTGTTGAAACATTTTCTCATCTCCCAGAAGTTCTATCAGTGCCTCCTGAGCCTTTCTGAGATTAAGAGATACTAATGAGGACAAATTCTCAGTCAGCACAAATGCAGGCTTTGTGAAAGAAGGGCTGTCAAGTTCCATACATGTTTTCACACAGCGAAGCATCACTGTGTTTTGTTCTTTAAGATCATCTGAAAAAGGATACAAAAAATATTACATACAATATATTACCCCACAGATTTTTTCACTTTGTTATCGTTTATAGTCTGTTCTGGCATAGCAAATTCCACTTGACTACTAGCCGTACAAAACTGTAATGTGGAAACCACATTCTTCTACAAACCATTCCAAGGACCTTATTGTAACTCAGAGGAATTCGAATCCCACTTTTACTCATGACTCCAGGTACAAAACTTAGTTTGCAAAGGTTAAGACTTCCTATGTTTAAGTGCAACCTACTGTTAAACTGTTGCCTCCATGGGGCCCAAGACAATAAGCCTGATTCCCTAGTGCAGACCCAGATCACTCACATCACCATCACCAATTAGCTTTGTCTTGAGGCCTTCAAATTTAATTTTAATCATGCTTGTGTTCTTTAATTTCTAATCTTCTAACACAATTACAACAAATTACATACACAGGGAGACATCCTGTTTAAAACAAGAATATGACAAAGTAAGGTCTGACCTGACAGTAAAAGTTCATCCTTGCTGTCCTTCTGCAGCAGCTCATCAAGTGCACGATGGGGAAGATATCCTAAGATGCCAAGTGCATAGACTGCCTTCAGCAGTTCTGTGTTGGAAATCTGAGGCAGGCACTTATCCAAGCAGCTATGAAGAGTCTCAAAAAACCTTTTGCAAAAGGAGAAGTACACAATCTAAGTACACAAGTAAGGCTACATAAAATACATATTTCGAACAAAAATACAACTTAGAAATCTTTATTATCTTGTATAATTGTATTTTGTGTTATCTAACATTAGTGTTTGATTCTTACTTTGAGGATACAGCTACCTATCAACAGATTTAGTAGCCTGGTCAGTCTAGAACCTGGTTGGTCTTTCAGTTAGAGAAAAAAAATCGTATTTAGAAAAAATATGAGAAGACACAGCAATTTACCTTACAGAGGAATGAAACAGGATTATGAGCTCTTTCACAAATAAAATTAAATACTAGTTGCCCTACATTACTCTGTATTGACTATATAACATATAATCAGTCACTCTAAATGAAAACCTACAGATGCTTTTGGACTCTGGGAACATGGTTGAGTCGTGAATACACTCGAAGAACAATCAACAGGTTTTTCAAGTTGAGGAAATCAGGCTCTTCTGTCACCTTCTCAGCAAAAAAATCCAGCAATTCAGTAGGCTGAAAGCCAAGTGTCTCATAGGCAGAGAGAAAAAGGATAATCTAAAAGAAAAGATAGCTTTATAAGTCAAGAAAACCAGTGAAATTGATCCTACCTGCTGATTTCATAGAAGACATTTTTAATGAAAGCAAATTCTTCAAAACTTTTGTTTCTTTACTTATCAATAAATAGACCAGCATTTAAAAAATGTAACTATCAGTTTCATCAAACTGGTATTCAAAAACATTTGTTCTCCCAAGATTAAGCACAAACATGAGGAAAGGTAAGATGGAAGCAGCAAATACTCTAATAGTACTGCTATAAATTATTTGGTCTCAAAAAATTTACCTGTCTTTTGTCCCAAAGGTAGGCAGTAGAATTAACATAGTCTGCTAATGCTGAAAACAGTTTTACATTACGGTACAGGAGAGTGTGACAAGCTTCCAGAATGAGAATTAACTGCCGAAATGGAACATCATGGACATTTTCTGTAAAAAAGGTCAGAGACAGAAGAATGATAAAAAGCAATGGGAGCTGGAGGTTGGAGACATTAAGACACTGTGGGAACAGTTTGCTTAAAGTGTGGAGGAGGGGAAAAATATGATAAGAAACTGTGGAAGACTGTGACTAGCTAGGCAAAGCTCCACTGAGCTAAAACACATTAAGAAACCGAGAGACAGAAGAAACCAAATTGAGCCAGAATCAAGCTACAATACATTAATCAGCAAAAGGGGACAAATTAACAAAATAAGTAAGAAGCTTGTCTTCTGTTCTGGGATTTTTAATTTTCAGCATGCAATAAAAAAATGCTGCAGAAAGTCACTGCTCCTTCTGTGTATGCCACCTGGCCTCTGTGCTGAGTGTGGTGAAAGTCCTATGGGGGAAGCCAGGATGTGCAATTAAACATTGTGTCCTAACATATATGAACGACCAGGACAAACAAAGATGTACAAGCAGCCTCAACATTTCTGGATAATTTCTATTAAAATGCTATTTTGGTACCCTAATGCTTTTTGAGACACAAATTCTTATGTATTTTAAGCATGAATCAACACATACTGACCACATATACTTAAGCAATGTATTGGAAAGGTACAGAGAGAGGTGAAAGCATTAGCTTTCATTTAATATTTTTATGGGCTACAGCATGAGGTTAATTATTAAGCAGTACTCAGTAATTAAATCCAGTAATCAAGGAAATGCTGTTTTCCTTTTAGTTTACCAACTAATCACACAAAGTCACCAATCCATCCTGTAAGTTGTCAATTTCCAATTCAGATTTCTCATGACATTTTATCTGAAATCTCTTTTCATTGCTAAAATTAAATTCTTTTTCTTAAATCCTGTGTACAGAAAAATGTAAAGAAAAATGCGTAATTCAGATAAATATTAAGAAGGGCAGAGATGACAAGAGCTATTTGCTTTTATTATTGATCAGTAATTTTCTGTCCTGGTGCTTGTCAAATGGCTCCAACATAACTATAATATCCTCTAAAATAAAGATGTTTCCTGAGTTTTAAAGGAAATCAGAAAAGGGAGATGAGACAATAATTAGGAAGAATTTGGTATAAGGAAGGGAAATTTAATTAACATTTTTTTCTTACCCTGGATCTTTTTACTGCAGGGATTCAGGATTGGAAGGGAACAATAATTCATTGCAGCAAGAGCCAAAAACATACGCAGAGCATTCGGAAAAGTCAAACCGTCTATTTCTCTCACAACTGCCATCTAAAGTGAACCAGAGTTTATTAAATCCTTCATTCTTCAGGTATATTATCATTGCTTTCTGGTGAAGACATTATCACCAAAACTTTCCCAAAGTCCTTAGTTCAGATTTATATGAAAGAAAAAGAAGCAAAAAAACAGTAAAAGCATATAATAACTGCTGTCAATTTCTTAATACACAATTATAGCTGGTCAACTGCTCTAGAAATGTGTCACTATGCAGGTTTCCAGAAATTTGCCTTTATATGATTATTTTAAAAGAAAAGTCTCAATAAAGGTCATTTCCAAATACCGTGAATACACATCTTCTACCAACCCCTAAGAAAGTAGCAGAAATAAAACAGACACAGTTAACTTAAAAGTTCATAGTAATGCAATTATGGTTTTGCATGTGCATGAAAGCTGTAAGCCTCCAAAGTGATTCAACAGTATGTGAGTGGCCTGTATTTTATACAAACACCCAGCTAGAAATGTGGACTGAGGCAGAGAAGGTCAGCTCTGATGCCAGAAAGGAGATTTCATTCACCAAAAACGTCATTAGATTGATATAAATGACAGTTAAAAAAACCTACAAATTATAGTGGCTGTTAAAATACAGTATTTTTACTGTATGTGTATCAGAGGTTAAATACAAAAAGTATCTATGATAAGAAATTGCCCTGTAAAAAAATAGCACCCTGTGGGCTCAGAAAATCAAGTGCTCCCTTTAGTTAACAAGTACAAATGTTATTTTCCTCTCAGTTTTATGATGTTTCATGAACGCTGTTAAAACCTCTGACTTCAGAGCCCTTCAGTTATGTGATGAGAACACTGGCAGACCCTCTTTGAAAGAAGGTTTCCAAATGGGTTTTTAAATCAGGGGACAAAACCCAGTATGCCCTGCCATAAAACCTACAGCCTGCTCCCAGCCATTTTACTTCCCAGGGGACCTACCACATACACAAATAAACAAGACCATGAGCTTGGGGAGTTCTGCCATCTCACTCTCACCAGTCCTCTGCCCAGTACAGTTACTGGACACTGCCTCATCAAAGACCAGTTTTCTGTCACCTTATCTTCAGTCACAGGCTGGGCAAGGGAATCAGGAAACAGCCTGTAAGCACTTCTATAAAACACCATGTGGCCAACCCAAAGAGGTGAGGGCACTGCTGTTTTACTGCCTTAACTCCTCTTGTTACCAGCTTCCAAATATAAGTTCTTTCTACAGATATAGCTGGACTATGATGCATATGTCAAGTACAGCTATCTTTCTACTACATTTTCTCTTTCAGTGTCTGCAAAGAACCATACACAATTTATAAATGACGCAAGAGCACAGGCTTTGTGGGAGTAAAAATGAGCCTCCAACTACTTTACCTCTAATTTCTTTTTCAGAAAAAGTGGAGCATCTTTTCCCAGGCATTTCATCAGGTTTTGCAGAACAAAGATGTCTCTGATACTTGAAATGCGCTGCTCCACTAGTAACCTGATGGAGAAACACACACAAGGGCACTCCTCATTTCAGCAGAAACAGGCAAGTACCCCCATTTTCCTCAATGATGTACCCCCCAAGTTAAAGCTGTAATTCCCTGCTCCTCTCCCATTTTCTTTTTTTGAAATGCTGCCTTAACTCTTAACATGACATAGTTGCAGCACAGATATTATACACATGGAAACAATTATAAATGCTTTCTTAATGTTAATCCTGATAGATGAATGTTGCTGCTGATACACTTAACAGCAGGGGCACCTGACCAGGCTGTACATGTATGTGACAGTCAAATAGGAGTGCTGTTAAGCCTCAAGGAATTAACACCCTTCTGCAGAAAAAGAAAATTGCACACTTTTATCTTTAAATCATCGATGTGCAGGCAAGTTCTGAAACAGACAGGAAACTCAGGAATGGACATGGACTGGATGCAAGTGAGGAATAAAACCAAACAGTGCTGTGGGCTGAACAGAAGGAGGTAACACAGAGAGGGCACTCCTAGCACTCCTTTTCTGGCTCAGTGGGTGGTTCTGTAATTGGTACGTCTGAACCACCCTTAAATATACCTGCACAGGTAAACATACCTACAAAAATATGAAATGTCACTTTCTAAGGCAGTGCACTGGTCTGCAAATGGGCCAGAGCTCCAGGCCAGAGCTTTCAGGACAGAAAACTGCAGATGGGACTCCTGCTTTCCACCAACTTTTAAGAACTGTGTAGCCATGCTTCCAGGAGAACCTGGTTTTTGGGTATCACATCCACTTTCTCAAACCAGAATGTAATACAGGGTCAAAAGTACTAATCCATGGTGAGTTTTGTGATAGCCTCAATAAAATCCACCTCATGGGAGTGAGCAGATTGGTTACACAGATAAATCACATGGGCCCAGAAAAAAAGCCAAAGAAGTTATTCTGATAAATCACTACACAGAGGGATTTGCTGGACACAACTAGTTTTCATCTGAATTTTCACTTACTAAACTGTACGAAAATACTCCCAGGCTATTAAGCAATGTTTTTCATCATGAAAAATCAGATAGGTTCCTAAGGAAGATAGTCTCATTACCTCCTGTCTGCATACAGATGAAAAAGGGATAGATAATGTGAAGGGACTTTATCAACATCACAAAAAAACTACACTGGTGGAGCTGCAGTCAGAACACAATCCCCTGTGAACCAGCCTAGCACCCTTTACCACTAGAAGCCTTCTTCCTTGAAACTGCAAAGACAGTGCCAGTGCCAAAATTCACTAACACAGATCTTATCTCATGTGATCATTTCAATCCTAAAACCACAGAACATATTCTATGTGCAGACATACCCTTGATGATTCCTAACAGACATGCATTCAAACAACATTTAAATACGAAGGACATGTGAAAGATATATTTTTCTCACTGTAATCCAGCTTGAAGAGCTCTCACATTCTTGTCTTTATCCATCCCTGCTAAAGTAGTTGCCAAAACTGAGATACATCGGTTATCAAGTTGATTGAGCTTCTCCTGTTAAAAGTTTTGACAATGTCAGATTACTTCAAACCAGTAAAAGTTTCAGAAAACAAAAAATGACCCCTCTTACTCTATACCTGCCATTTTGTTTTTCCCCTCAAAAGTCACTTTACAAACTTTAATTCTGCAGAGCCCACAAGGTCTCACATCAGTCAAACTTAGCTGATTTGGAAGAGGTAATGATTTTTGAGACTTCCCTCTTTTAAATCTGAAATCAAGCAATGGTTTCTAAAGTTAAGGAAATTAGAAGCACACACGAATGAATCGTGGGAACAGTTTCCATGGAACATCAAGACTAAACTAGGGATGTAACCCAACCCTCTCTGATGCTGCACAGCTTCCCAGATTTACCCAGTGGTAAATCAGCCCAAATTGAGCAGAAGGATTTTCATACTTACTTGGCACACTCTCATCAAGGTCTGGACCAGGAGGGTGTTCTGCGGCACCCCCAGGTGCACCAGGGCGTGCAGGCCGAACACCAGGTCACCGCGCGTCATCCTGCGCGCGCCGCGCAGCAGCTGCTGGCACAGCTTGGCGAAAACAGGGTGCTCAAAGATCAGCTGCTTCTCGTAGCGCTGCTGCTCCTCCGACAGCGTTTTGCAGAGCCTCCAAGCCATGGTTAAAGTGTTCGTGTAGTGCTTGACGGAAACAGCCGCCTCTGAAGCCAAGTCCAGCGCATCGCAAGGACAGGTGCATTTCCGGAGACTGCTAAAGAACGGGTCATTATGATCCGCTGCGTGCTTCGGCGTGCAGCGCCCACAGTCATCCAGTTTCTCAGCTTCCAAGGATCTCTGGGAAGCCTTCTCACTCACCAAAGCCTCTGCACCTGTGCTATAAACATCTGTCTTTTGAGATAGAAATTGAAGAGATGACCCGTGCAGAGAAGGCAAAATATTCAAAAGTACTTTCCTGAAGTTCACATTTCCTAAGGGATCCTTGTATCTACCAATCCATAAAATGTGTTTTCTTGTGGTGGCTGAAGATTTGGGAGTGAGCACAGAACTGTACCTATGCACACATCTAACAGTATTTAACAAGTAACTTATTTTATTATTCATTTCTGCTAATGCCTCATGAATAGATTTGAAAAGCCAACTCAAAGTAAGGGATCCAGTGACATTCTACCAGTGGACACAGTTCTGAAGAAACTGAACAAGAGCTCTCATCTGTAAAAACAATTGAAAGTTATGGATTAGTTACGATTAAATGATTTGAATATTCAATTCTCAATATTCAGTCTTTCAATTCCCACAGTTTCAATTGCCAAATCTGTGCATTTTTACAGGAAGGGAGAAGATCTGGTAAAAGATCCCTGGAAAATGGTTCGCAGAGAGGCTTTTATTTGGTCTCCTACATTTCAGTCAAACATCTCAGCACAAGGACAGCCCGGGCATCGACTCTTGCTTCCTCCTTGCTGCTCTACCTGAGAGCTCTGCCGGGAAGCAGAGTCTTTTCCTAAAGGACGTTTCTGCAGGCACACGCGTCACCCGACAGGGCTCTGGAGGGTCCCTGCGGACCTTCAGCAGCAGGTAACGGGATCCCACCCGCCAGCCTGTCCCAGCCTGCCTGCCATCCCACGGGAGAGCCGCCTTCACGGCACACCCGCGGGCGCTCGCTCTCCCAGCGCCGGGGAGAAGCCGCTGGGTTTCGGGATCACTTCCCGCTGGCCCTGGGAGCGCTGCGCTGCGGCGCGGGACAGTACACGGGGACAGAGGTCTTTCGGCGGCTCCGCCGAGGCTCGGAGCACGCGGGAGGGATGGTGGGGAATGCGCCGGCCGGGCAGGACCGGGCAGGGCCGGGGATGCGGCGACCGCTGTTACCTCGCACGCGGCACCGCCGTGACA
>JANPWX010000331.1:1332487-1453343 GCA_024734555.1 Trochalopteron elliotii | reverse complement strand
GGGCAGCCCCGGCGGCAGCCACACCTTGTACCGGGAGCCGGGCAGGGCAGGGCAGCCCCGGCGGCAGCCACACCTTGTACCGGGAGCCGGGCAGGGCAGGGCAGCCCCGGCGGCAGCCACACCTTGTACCGGGAGCCGGGCAGGGCAGGGCAGCCCCGGCGGCAGCCACACCTTGTACCGGGAGCCGGGCAGGGCAGGGCAGCCCCGGCGGCAGCCACACCTTGTACCGGGAGCCGGGCAGGGCAGCTCGCCGTGCTTGCAGCATTAGCCCCTCTCTGCGGGCTCACCCCCGTGCTCATGTCTGCGGCTCTCCGGGAGCCGTGTCCGCACGGCGTGCAGGCTCAGGCGGTCCCGGGTCAGCGTTCCCCCTCATCCCGTCGGTGAGGCGTCAGTCTCTCTGCTGCTCTCTGGCGTCAGTCCCCCCAGGAGTGGCCTCTTCGGTCCCTTGGACGCTGGCTCGGGAGTCTGTTTCACCTGCAGCATTACCCTTCCTTAGCTGGCTCACATTAAACAACGTTTGGTCTTTTAAGCCCTTATCAGTGAATGACAAAATTATCCAATTGTGCTGCTGTTGCTATGTTCACAGGTAAGGCAAACTGCCCTTACTATGCCAAAGCTGAACTCCTGGCTGACTATCTCCAGACTAACTTGCCCAGCTTCAGGGTTCACAAGATTACTCAGCACCCCGACAAGTGGGAGGTAAGGGATTGTAAATCAAGTCGCTCGTAGGTGCCCCAGTGGTCTACAAACCAAGAAATGTGCTTATCTGTAGTATGTTTCTTCTTCTCTTCTATTAGCGATTTGTTATGTGGATAGAGATGCTGCAAAAGCAGCTTTGGCTTTGAGAGCCAGCCAGAGGAAAAGTTACAATGTTCTGAACAACTGACATCTCTGAGTTTTACCACAAAAGATGGGCACAAAGTGAGGACCAGCCTAAAGCTGTATTACGTAAAAAAAATTCAAGGTGGTTTTGCTTCCTTGGTTGGTTTTCTGGGTTTTTTGTTTGTTTGTTTTTTATTGTTGTTTTGTTTTGTTTCAAAATATAAATAACTGTTCAGCCTGTAAATCTTTTGTTCACTGTGATTACATATACCTTCAGAGTTTTTACTTGTCAAGAGCCTTTGTGGCACTCAAGGGCTTTAAATTACTGTGAAAGTATGAACTTAAATATCACATATTTGTTTGCAGTGTGGATGGGCCTGTCTGAGTACTTATGCTGTAGACATGCTGCCTATAAGGCTCTGAAAAAGCTGCAGGCTCATTTCATGAGATTGACAGTACTGTGGTATTTATTACCTTATATATTTTGCTTGACACCTTCACCAAGTAACTTGAAGAGTTAAGTGAAAAACAATTAACCTCTTCACCTTACTTATCTTCTGTGGCTGAGTAAGAATCCTCAGATAACTCGCTGCTTCACAACATTGTTGTCTTCTGTACTACTAAGACAACTAAGTGGAATCAAGACCTTGAGGTGAGCTATCCCAGTGTATCACCATACCTTGCTTTGTGGTATTGCCCCATTTTGTACCCACTGGTACATAAATTCTGAAGCACCTTGTAATTATACATTGAGAGGAAATAGTAAGAATGCTTGTAGCTGTAATGTTTAAATGTTATCAAATGTGATTTATTAAAGTGTCTGGTGGGGATATTTACATCAGCAGTGGCTTCATGACATTTGTGAAACAAATGGATGGGAACACAGACAATGTCCTATCATTTGGAGAGAACTGTTGGATCGTGGAGGGAAGGGTCAGCTTCTGGGAGGACTTAATGATTTTCTGGAATATGTTCAGGTAATAAGCTGCCTTTAAGACTGTAACCCCATGTTTTACAACATTGTTGTTCCTTTTTCCTCCTTCAAATGTAAAATAAAGCTATTGTTAAAGTTACCTTGATGGGTTTGGGCTGCCATTTGATTAGAGATCATCCTTTTTGTTCTTAGCAATATTATGGTATCACTTCAATGATGCTGAGTGAGGAAATGTTAGACATTGCTGAGGAGAACCTGCAGGCACACTTTGAAATTGTAAAAGAAGATGAAGAGATTAAAAGTCATATCAAGCCTGTGCAGATCTGGATCACCAGGTGAGAGTAAAGAGAGTATCTGTGAACTTTTACTCTGCTCAGAAAAATGTACTTTTCCCTATCACATATAACAGCTGTAATCATCTGAAGTTAAACACAAATCCCTGTAATTTGATGATTTGACTTGGGTTCTGCACCCCTCACTATGAGCAATGAGTATATAACTTAGAAATAATTTATGCTTTTGTTACATTTTACACTAGTTCAATGAGGGGTATGCACAGGCATCATTTAGACCTCAGATCAGGTTAGGGAAAGGCAAGTATTTACAAAATAAGCTAGAAATTTTATGGTGTAACTATCTTGCCTTAAATGTTGTTGGAAATATTAGAGTAAGTAAAGTCTCTTGCAGCTTTACCTTTAGAAATTCCTGTGTTTCTAGTAGTCCTCATAGAGCACCTTAAAAAACTGTGGTTCTATAAATACATCAGTTTTTAAGTGATGGCATCGGCTGAAATGCACAGGATGCAGAAGCCTTCAAATGAAAGGAGGACCCAACTGTTTTAATTCTTAACCTGTTAAAATGATGAAAAGAGCAGTAAAGGATCCAAGCTAGTAGTATCTTTAAATGTAATCAAATACAAAATGAACACCTTTGTGTTTATGTAGTACTTCCAAACAAGCAGTGGTTCATTGTTAACTGCAACTTTTCTGCATCCTCTCTTACCAGTGCATCAGTTCCAATCTGTTATCATCTGATCCCTCTGTTGGCAAATGGAGAAGTGTTTGGGATGACCACAGAAATCAGTATCCATTTGCTTGACACTGACCAGTTTAAGGAAATTCTTCACGGTATTGTAATGGAAGCTGAAGACATGGCATTCCCACTTCTCCGCAGTATTTCAGAGCACACAAACATAGATCAGGCTTTTATTGATGCTGACATTATCATTGTTCTTGATGATGTCCTCTTAAACCTGCAAGCCCAATCCCGTGAGAACTATATCAGAGAAGTGAGTGACATCTGCCAAGTGTATGCCCCCTTGATTGAGAAGAATGCCAAGAGTGAGGTCAAAGTCATTTCATCAGGAAAAACCTTTGCAAACCTTAAGGCAACAATGTTGAGGACATATGGCCCATCCATTAGGCCTGAAAATATCATTGCCATCACAACATCCTGGGAAAGTGCAGCTAAAGCCATGCTGGCCAGGAAGCTGAATATGAGTACAGCAGGTGAATGTTTCTGTAGCATTTGGGGAATTCATGACACCTTTGGGAGTACATATTTCATTCCAGAACACTGTTGATGTGCATGCAGAAATGCACAGCGGTGCACCCACTGAATTTCTTGGCTGTACAGAATGCCAGAATGTCTTTTGCTTGGTCTGAGATGCAGCCCTGCCACTCTGGTGTGTATTTCATGTCTTTCCTTAGCATGAAATATGCTAAGGAAAGACAATTGTTTTGCAGATTGGGAGCTAGGACTTCAAGATTGCATTTGCACTCTATAATGCATTGTTATTTTGGAGCTGTGAATAAACATGGCAACATACTGCTGTGCAGATTATGAGAGTAAAGTAGAACTGTGTTGTAGTATTATTTTGAGGTTAATTAACTTTCATTTTCAGGTCAATTGTTATAGCTTCATTATATTTGCACAGTTCTGCACTGCATAGCAAAGGTGTGCTCTGACAGTCTCCTCAGCATCAGGATTCTGTAAGTGTTTCTTAGCTAGACATGGCCATTCATGACAAATCTAGATATTTTGGAGCCTAATAAAATAGAAAAGCAAGTTAATAGGCTGAATAGCCTATCAGCAGGTTATTTGAGAAAATTCTTTTGCTCCAAACCAGGTAGTTTTAATTTTTAAAATGATTTTGTATTGTTTATATATTTGTTTTTATGGGATTTTAAAAGGAATATTGCTGTATGTTTGCAATATGATTTGTTACTGTTTTAAGAGTTAAATAGATGCTAGATTTTGACTATTATTTACAGTAACGTGATATGAATTTAAGCTCCTTTTTCAGCTTGTGATGAGGTTTCATATGTTACAGAGAACTTGGTTGCATTTTTCAGATCAAACAATTTCTGCTAGCAAGGCAGGGCACAGATTTGAATAATTCATTTTGAAAAGGATTTCTGAAGCCCATTTTTCTGAAAGTGTTTGTCTCTTCACTTTCCTTTGTTACAGGAGTTAAAGATGTGATTGTTTGGGGCAATAATTCTGGGTCTAACTACATTGATTTGTCACATGCAAAACTTTATGGATATGACTGTGCTATTTGGGGCCCTCCTAATTTTCAGCGTCCTGTGTTGAATATGATTTATGATAGGTACAGTACAGATTTATTTCTTTCAAGTAAAATTAAATAACTGCTTTAATCCATGTTTATCTCAATTGTGCAATAAAACCCAAGAAAGGTTTTTGTTTTCAAGATTTGTCTTTACTGATTGGCACTGTACATAAAGGAAAACAAAAGTTGAGGTACTCCAAAAGAAGTTGGGTAGTTCCTAGTGCTGTGCATAGTTCTGACTCTTCTGCCAACTCTGTTTATGACTATACTTTTCCTACATTTTGGGTGGGTTTCTCTTATCTCATGAGCAGTTTATAAGAAGTCCAGGTAGTGACTTAGATGCCTAGTTTGCACAAAGGAACTTTGAAATTGTATTAAACAGATATTTGTACCTGAATTACATGGAATAGGCCTGAGCAGACTAATGTTGTCAGTTTCCCAAAACGGATTATTAATATATGTGAAAAGGACATCTAGCAGCTAGATAGCTTTCTGTGGAAAGAACAGTAGCAGAGAAAGGGTGGGTGCAGTGAGAGGGCAGCAGATGTGACATACACCCAGGCCTGGCCATCTTGAGCTCCCACTCTGGTCTAGACTTGGCATTTATTATTGGAGAGCAGACATTTCTATGTTCTAAGCTTGTATTGAGCCTCACACAGGTAGACCAGTTCATGGCTGGCTTCTTACATAAGACAGTAATATATAAATCACTTCTAAAATATTAAATTACACATAAAATATAAATTACAATAATGATAGAGGTTATGGCTTGAGTAAATGACCTAACTTTCATAGGCAAGTTACTTTGTAAGCTACTTTTTGTTAGACCTTTTTTTTTCTCTCTCTGTAAAAATGCCTTGCTTTCACCAGTGAAGTTTGAGTAAGTTTGGACTATTTTCTTTCCTCAGGTTTAGTTCTCTTTTTTCTCTAGGAAACTACTCTTCCTGCAGTCATTTTAGTTTTTCATCCCTTTTATTCTCCATTTTTTTGTTGGTAGTGACTGGATCCATTCCGAACTCCAGTCTGGAGCAGAGAGTACACTGAGTTCCCGGCTGTCCCGTTGTACAGGAATGTTACCTGCTCATGCAGTAGCCACGGTACTGCAGTACTGGTACCATGGCTCTCCTTCTGAGGAGATCATTTCTGTGGGAATACTTAGTGAAGGTAAAGCTATTTTTGCTTCACATGTTCTCTTGTAGCGTTGCCCTGCATATATTAGCTTTCCCCTATCTATAATGTTATTTTTTAATCAATATTTTTCATTTAATAAGAACTTGTAAAACAAATCATGTGAGGCTAAGAGTTCGTTTCATCATAACAACTTCCAAATCTAACAGAACTTGTGATAATGCTCACTTTTTACAGGCATCTTTTAGGTTAATATTGTCTTCTTGCAGATGATCTCTTAGTCTTTTAGTTTAAATGCTTTTCTGATGTATGTGTTTTGTGCAAGAGCTCTTTATAGTTCTTAGAGGCTAGGCTACGAAACTGTGTTCTTCTTGTTAGTTATGTATACCAATAAATGGAATATTTCACAGCAACCATTTAACCCTTATGAAATAAATAATTTTTTCCCTTTTTTAAGATGTACAACCAATACAGCAATTGTGTTATTACAAGACAGGAAAGACACCTGTTGGAGATGGTCCAGAGGATGGCCACACAAAATGATCACAGGGATGAATGCCTCTCTTATGAAAACAGGCTGAGAGAGTTGAGGTTGTTCAGCCCGGAGAAGAAAAGGCTCTGGAGAAACCTTGTAGCATCTTCCAGTGCTTAAAAGTTCGTAAAAGAAAGATGGGGACAAATGTTTTTGCAGGACTTGTTGGAATAGGACAAGGGTAATGGATTTAAATTGAAGGAGGGTCAATTTATATTGGGTATAATGAAGTTTTTTACAATGAATGTGGCAAGACACTGGAACAGGCTGCCCAGAGAGGTGGGAGACTCCTCAGCCCTGAAAACATTCAGGGTCAAGTTGGATGGGGCTCAGACACATTTGAAGATGTCCCTGTCCATGGCAGGAGAGTTGAACTAGAGACCTTTATAGGTCTCTTGCAGCCCAAACACATCTGATGCTATGATTCATGCACATCTGACTGTAAGTACAAAGTCACAGTAAAAGGGACATTCTTTTTTGAACTGTAGATTGAAAAATGAGGTCTCCATTTATAATGAGATCTTACAGTTGTAGACTTTTGCCAGGCTGTAGGACTTAATGTTGACACTGGTGAGGATATAATCAGAAATAACATGTTTTGTAATTTTTTCCCTTCTTCTTCAGGTCAGTTTTGCATCCCTGAAGGAATTGTCTTCTCTATGCCAGTGAGGTTCCAGAATGGTAACTGGGAAGTCATGACAGAATTAGAAATTAATGAAATGACCCAAAAAGTTCTGGGACGCTTATCCCATGACCTGGTTCAGGTGAGGGTTTGTTGCATCTCGTGTGTGCCCATTCTGCCACCTATGGGCGCATTGTGATACAGCTTTGAACGCTGAGACCTTTAAGTGTCAGATGGACAAACTGCACACGTGCACTTATGCATGGTAAAGACCAGGTATTTATAAGTGTAAGGTAGTATTGGTGTATTGAAATCAACAGACACCTGTTCTCCTGGCCAAAAAAGGGATGATAAAATAAGTTTACCTATGTAAGTGTAGAATTCGTACTCCAAAGTTCTGCAGGCTCTGTGCAAAACAGAAATATTGCCTTTTGTTTAGTGTTTCTACATTCTATGTTGATTTTGCTTATATGCTATTCAGAGTATTTCTATGCTAGAAGACATATCTTTTGGCATTTTTATGGCTGGGACTCCCCAAGAATGAAGGCCAGACCTTACTAAAATCAGGGATTTTTCAGAAAATAGAAAGTCATTGAACACTATTTTCATCATCAACTTCTTGTCACTTAGTAAGACAAAAAGAATTTATTTGTACTATTGAAACATTTTAAAAGACTGCTCCCAATCTCTACATTCTAGCTTTAATCAAATTTTGTGATCTTCAGTCATACTAGTAATGTGTAAGAATTATTTTCTTTCGACACATTTTAAGTTTGTGCTAGAAATTACAGCAGATTAAAAGAAGGATGGTATTAAAAGTGTTTTTTCTCCCATTTAGGAAAAGCTTGTTGCACTAAAGGAAATAAACGAAATCCAGCCATATGAAGCAGAAGAAAACTCCACATCTCCCAAGTGGTTCTCTGATGCTTTTCCTATTTAATTCGCTTTTCAAATTAAAAAGTCTTTCTCTGTCCTCATTCATCAAAATGAGAACAGATGAACACTGAAGCATGTTTTAGTTTTGTTTTATCACTTTTTGTGCTATTTTCAGTTTGTGAAATTCCTGCACTTTTCCAATGTTCTCATCATTTCTTTCTAATTTTCATTCCTACAGACCTTTTCCCTAGTGTGTTTTCTTTCTTCCTTCCTTCAGATTCTTTCCAGTCCTTTTATATCAGCCCTTTGTGTACAATGAGGTGTTCTTCATTAAGGATAGGCTGAAGAATGGGGGAACTATTTGAAGTTAGATGCCCAGAGCCGCTACTGAAGCACAAAGCCTTTTGGTTATCCATGATTGTTTCTTGGGAAAGGACTGCAGACACAATAAGATATTCTTGATGAATGCAGAATTTAATTATTTGGCTAATCATGACCTTGTTTAACCCAGACAGGGAATTTCCAGTTAGATAAGAGTGTCCTTCCCTGTCTGCTCTTTACTTGTATGGCACTGCTGTTCTGTAGAGCTGTGCTGTTCCTCTTGTGTCAGCATTAAATGCTAAGCAAAGGCCTTCCCATTGCTAGCAATGATGTGCTTAGTTGTGGCCTTCTCTTGTGACATCAGTGTCACGTGTTCAAGTATTCCCAAAGTGTCCTGCTTTATCTCCTTGCATGTGGAAGTATTTTAAAAGGCTAGCAAAAATAGCTCATGTTTTTGCTTTTTTTAACAGAAATGGAAACCTTGCCTACTGGGTCACTTTAGATACAGTTGTCTGGAGGAGAAAATGCTGGAAATTCCTATATTAAAATAAGGTTTCCATTGCTCAAAAGAGCAAACTAGAAAGAAACTCTAAGCATTGCTGTAGCTTTTGCAGTATTTTCCTCATTAAAAAAACCCCAGGGAATCTCTACGTGGAAAAATATTTTAAATATTTCAGTGTGAATGTAACATTTTTAACCTGTAGACCAAAGTAAAATTCCTACTGATTTTAATAAGTCTAGGATTTCATTTGCATCCTATTTCCACTTATTTGCATCCTATAACCACTTATTTCTTCAGACCAATAAACTATTGCAAAAAACATAGTTTACTGCCTAAAATGTTCATATGAAAATTTTGAGCAGGACTGTCACGTACAGAGTAGAAGTTTTATAATTCCAAATATTTTTTCCAGAGGTACTGAAACGCAGTACATTTGTAATAAAATATCTTCTTAGGCAAAATTGATTTTTAGCACAAAAATATGTTTATACATCTCCTTAGTGACAAGTTCATCTTTATTTCCATGTTTTTCCTATTTATTTCATGAGTCTCAAGAGAATACTCATGTGTTTTAAGTCAAACATAATTAAATTCTTGTTTAAATAAAATTGTTGAGGAACTGCTTTTACTTGCATCTTTGGTTTCTTAAATGATGGAAACCATGTTAATGAAATGTTACTGTACTTGCCTATTTTTTATCAGATATGTTTAAAACAAAATTTAAAGCTTCCTGTTCTTTGAATCAGTTACATATAGTTGCAATCAATTCATTATTTCTGTTCAAATGGAGGTTCAAGCTTTGAATAAGGGTAGACTTCTTATATGAGGAAACCAAGAGAAGTTACTGGCTGATTAGGACAGGACTGGGAGGGATGTCTCGCTGGTCTAAGAAAGAGGAGCTCAGAAAGCTGAGCTGGCACAAGGGATCTGGAAGAATGTGGAGTTCTATGTAAAGTGTATATGGGAGAAGCAACGTTTAGGGGAACTGAGATATTATAATAAAGTATCTTCCTGGAGGAGTTCACATGGGAATTGCAGAGGTAGGTGTTGTAAAAAGTCTTGAAGAGAGGAGTGAGGAGCCATTCAATTCATGAGGAAGTGGTCTCCAGGGAATTAGTTTCCATCAGTGTATGCACAGAAGATTGACTGAGTTTCTGAGGAGCATCTGGAGGCAGATGTCTCAGGACAAAATAGCAAGGAGGGATGCTACAAGTAGTCTCTACAAACTCCTTGTTTTTTCTGTAATTCCTTCTCCAAGATAGAAAAGTTAGCTTCTCTAATGTGTGTTTATGTTTGGGCTTTTGCTATATGATTAGGTTTTGGCAATCTTACTCTTTGAATTCTTTTATTCTGCCTGTGGAGATGGTTCAAACAAACTGCATTTCGAGCACTAATACTGCACAGCTGTTAAGGTGAGGGAAAATAACTCTTCCTGCAATATGTAAGTAGGCTTATCCGACTTCTGAGTCACCTGCTGAAAACCTCTCTTCTCAGAGGCTGGGTGTAGAAAGAAAAAGCTGTTTGGGATGTCTTGTGTATCCTAAATTATTCTAACTGGATTTGTCTAGTGGTCTGCAGGGAAGTTGAGGTCTTTCCTCATGGAAGCATAAGTGAATGGAAAAGCTTTTTTTCCTAGCTAGGAGAAAAAGAAAGAAAAATAATAATAGGAAAGCTAAAATACGGTAACATATTAAAAGGTGGTTAGTGTTGTAAAACAGCAATTGACTTAGTCATCAGTAAGTTTGATTTTTCTACAAGTAATAAGCAATTTCTGGGACACATTTTTTCACAAGTCTCTAGGTCATATTATGTATGCAGGATATTTACGGTATTGAGGACTCCTACTACCTGCATGTTATGGTAACTGTTGAAAAATTTATGAAAAAGGGCTTTAAGTTGTATGTGTCTTACAAATGTTTTATATAGATTCCTCATAAATCCTAGCATTTGGCTGTACTGAAGGGCTTTGTGGTTGGTCTGAACAGTTCTTGTTCTAGGACATTACCACTAAGGCTTACTATTTTTCTTCTTTCTATAGCTGCCCCAACTCTTTGTAACAGCACACTGTGCTTTCTGCATTACTGTGTCAGCTTCTACCTCATTTTCAATCTCTATAGCAACAGTTTCTCAGCAACTGGGAGATGCTTAGTAAAGGCCTCTCAATTTAGACATATTGCACTCCAACCATAAAAAAAAAAGTGCTTTGAAACAAAGATCAAAGAAGTTTTATCTTTAATAATTCAGGATATTTATTATTAATTAATTAGTGTTCTCTGTTTGGACTGCTTAGACAATTACCTGATACTTTGATCTGGGTCTTTGCTAGGCATTTGTTTTGAGCAGCTTTAATTTAAAAGCAAAACCTTTAGAACTGTGTCTTGAAGTCAACTTTTAAGTGCTGTAAAACTACTGGACTTCTCTGGTGGTGTCGTCTGACTTCTGGACCTTTAGTAAGTAATGAGAGGAAGGTAAGCACAGCTACTGTATTTAAGAAGAAAAAATAATTTTGGCCTTTGAACAAAACGTATTTTCACCCTTCACAAGAAACAAAAGTAATTGTAGGTTCTTTTATGCATATTTAAGATGTTGATCAAATGTTGTCTGATTTCAAAAGAAGAAAAGTCTCTGTGATCAAGTCAATTGATTTGCTGGGAGGTTTCTGCCTTACTTCATGTGGCTTGTCTTTTTCTGTACTTTAATTTAATTATGTAGCATGCTTCAAAATGCATTTTATTTGCTGAAGTACATATTCTGAGAACCTGTAAGGCAAACAAAGTACATATAAGTAATCAAGTGTTACTTTTCTTTCACATTCCACTAAGAGTCATGAAAAAGACTATCCTTTTTCTGCACAAAAAAATATTTATGTTAATAGGACTGGGATTGTTAACTGTAATAATTTATTTCCTGAACATTTGTATATAGTTTTAATTTTTTTGTTTGTTTTCTTAAGTGTTTCTCACTATTAAAGCACACAAGTAACTGAAATATAATGCACAGGCTGAAATAGTGTTATCAATGGGCAAACTTCAGATTTCATGGGCAGCAGATACTGCTTCTGCTTTCATAGTGTGTTCATGTGCTATCACTAAAGTAGATTCTCTTCATTTCACCCAGGCACTCCTACTGCAGTTAAGATCTGGACTGTCCACAGAGTTTTTTATCTGACAATGTAGACTGAACATACATTAATAATGTCTTCTGTAACTTTTTGGAGGGAGGGTTTATAGATATGATGCTGTACAGTGATGGCCGGTTTGGTAAAACACATAAACTCATGGTTAACTTTGAGACCATGAATACCCTAGTACAAGACTGTAGAGTGTTTTTCCATATGGGTAATTTAAATGCTGGACATTGTGCTGTACTGGATCTGGTCATCTTACAGTGAGTATCAAGCACTCATAGATTATGCATGCTTTATAACTCAGTAAGTCAGTGGATCTGTTCTTATTTGAGTGAGCAAATTCTAATGAGTTCTAATTTAAGTGAGTTTAACCTGGATATTTTTACATTCATCCTGTCCACTTTCTTTATTTTATGTACCTCTGGTACAGAGAGAAAATAAAGGAGGTAAGCTGTGTGTTTGTAAATCTACTTCTAGATTGCTGCATGTAGCTTTCACCAAACACTTATGTTTAATTCATTGCTGTGTGTCTTCTGATTTCATTGATTTCTGTACATGAACTTTTCTGTCAAGCTATGCAGAGGCTCCTACTACTGCAGCTATTTTAGGAACAGTTGTATCTTATTTTCATATATATTGCATATGAATATATATCTGTAGGCAAACTTATGTGCCTGTGTAAATGCTGGGCAGAGCTGTAGTTTTGCAGAACCCTTAGTAAGAAAGAAAACAGAATAGTGGAAAAGAAACATAGTGGTATTTCTTTCAAAGAAGGACTACAGTAAAAGCTGTGGCATTATAGTCTTGAATGAAAAAGACTATTAAAGCAAATATGTATCTCAGTATTTTAAGTATCTAAATTTATGTTACGACTGAAATTTAAGGACTGAAACACAAAGTTGCAGCTTTCACCAATTAAAATGGTGAGAAGCATATTTATGGTAGACTCAATAATTTTAGATCATTGAATATTTATACTTCATAATTGGCCAGTATTCTGTCATGTTTATGACAAATGATCATTGATTCTTACTGAAAAAATGTAAGAAGTGTACATTTGTTTAAGTTCGGAATTAACACCAAAATTATTATTTAAGTTTTAGATAATTCCCAACGATTTAATTTTAATTTATTTTAGCAGATTTTCCCTTTGTTCTGCACAATAAGCCATATAGATGGCCTTTGGAATCTTGTGTGTCATAGATCCATTATATCTACTGTTTTGCAACTGCAGTGTTAGTGGAAAGATAGTTACTGCAGTTAATTCATATTTGTATTTCTGTGATTGGAAATATAATGTACTTTAGAGCATTAGTGAAATAAATCCTGAGGGGGGACATTCAGTTTCCATTATTACAGGGACATAACTACTTTTGCTTTCTCATTTGTTTAAATAAGTAGATTCATGGTTAAGGTTTATTTTGCCTTTCTATATCAGCTCAATAAGAAATAATGTCAGCTCAGCCTAAAACTTTAGTTCTGCTTGAAAATTTTAGAATATACTTTTGACTAATTGCAATCAATGAATCTTGGGAAGAGTCTGATGTAGATAATGCCCTCTCTGACCTGGTATTGTACATTATGGACCATGTAGAAATCCTGCATGTAAACATTGGGGTCTTAATAGTGAAAGATCACATTTCCTGTACTTAAAACTGTTTTGAGGATTGGTTTTGCCCTGCTACAGTTTTGCAGTTACTTGAATTACTCTTATTTTATGCTGAGCAGAGAGCTTGCAATTTGCTGGCATTTCTCTGCATGTGGCACCAAAACTATTTTGTTTAATGTAATTCTGTTTAATTTCATTTCTGAAATGCATCCGGTGAATTGTTCAGATTAAAAGGTTTAATTTGAATGATTCGATATGTCTCTGTCTAGAATATGTGGTTTTACACTTTGGTTTGTTTTGTTATAGAATGCCTAATGCCATCTGTTGATTTCAAATGGATCCAGACTTGCAGGGTAAGGATTTTTCTGATTTTTTCCCAACTTTGCTCAAAAGGCATTTCTGTGTCCTTTTGAACAGAAGCTACTGAATTTTAATGAAATCATGCCACCTTGAGAATCTCTGTGCTGTAGCATGTAAATTACAAATTACACAGCTGTGATGTCGTAGCTTTTTATTGTTGGATCTGTCCTGGCACCTTCCTTGCCATTATTGGCTTATGGAATGATCAGGCACACAGGGCCATGATCCCTAAATTATAATAAATGCTAGGGTTTTTTCCATACTTTGGAATAGGCATGAAGGGTGACCGTACACTCCCTTTTTTGAGTGCAAAATCTTAGCAGACGCCTCATCTGCCACAGAGCAAATAGCTCAAAATGCAGAATAGCAGATAACCAGCTGAAGATGTCAAGAATCAGTACACTTCCATGTGTGTAGGAGCTCCTTTGTCAGCTTCTCAGCCAAGGGCATTTATACTTCTTGAGGTGAAATTTGACCCACAGCAGGATGATTACATGCTGGTTTTCTGTCCAGAGGGGAAGCTCCCTTCCTATGAAATGAAAGATTTTAATGTCCCTAAATAGCCTCTCATCAATAATAATTCTAAAATGTTTTGCTATTTTACTTATGTGTTCTCACAAGTTAATTCTGGAACTGTGCTTGGCAGGCACAGAATGCCCTACTTTGAGGCCACATTTTGTCTGTAAGGGTGGACTTGAATTAAGTAGCAGATGGCTACTAAAACAGATTCCCTTCACTTTGAAAATCATCATGTACATGGAAGGTGTTTGAGTTGAATCGTGTATATTTCTAGCGTTTGTATTTGAAAATAAGCATTTGGAACTTAAACCATAGCCTGCTGAAAACTGTGGGAGTTGTTCTGTTGCTTTCAAAAGGGCTTTGGATCAGTTTACTGAGGAAAGAGAACTGATGATGCGTGGAAATCAAAACTCATTTTTCACGTTGTATGACATGCTACGCTACATCTCCAAATAATATCACAAAACATACTATGACAAGAGCAGGACTAAACAGATGGTATAGCAGTTATTGGCATTTTCCTATAACTTAGACAGCATCTGGGAACCAGCAGAGCCCATAATTTGCTGACTATTAATATTAATCTGGTGTATTTCTTGGAAACCATTGCACACAGATTGGCTCCTTTCCAGACTGAACAGGTGAAGTATTTTGTGAGTTATTTCTACTCATTTATACATATTTATTGCTTATCTTTAACCTCAATCAACTGCGTGTAACTCTTCCTCTCTGAAGTGCAGGGAGAAAAGAATCCCTGAGGACAGAGGGATAACTGATAAATCCCTTTCTAGTTCCTGAAGTTTAGTGAACAAGCCTTGTTTTTTTGGTATTGAAGTTCTAGGTATGTATGTAAAGTATCAGGTGTGGGTCGTGGTCAGCATCTCTTACTTTCCACTCAGAAAAAATCCTTTAGAGATGTGAAAAAAATGAGCTGAAATCACTTAAGGGTATGGGATTTAGTAAAGCAGAGTGAGTGGGTTTGCTAAACAAGGATGTCAGAAGTAATTTGCTCTGGCTTGTCTTCTTCAAGAGTCCACATGTTGATCTTGACAGAAGATTTGTTTATTGCTAGAAACAATATGCATCCAAAACAATAACCCTGCTGTGCGGACTGACAAACTGTTCTTTGTATTAAGGCATCTCTGATCAAAAAACCTATTTGCCTGAAGAAATATTATTTCGTTATGATTTTGGCTAAAAGTATGTATCAAAGGCCTTGTTCTGATCGATGAATAAACTTGATTCCCAAAGAAGCAGCTGTGCTCTCTATGTTTAATTGTCACTGTTTACAAGAAGACTGTTCACCCCACAAAGTTATTCGAAAAATGAGAAAATGTTTTCTGTTTGTTTTCTTCCCCCCCCCCCAAGTTTTCCTTCAGAGTGTTGATCAACTTGAAACTCCAAATTTGGTTGTTTTGATTTTTAGTTAGTTTTGAATGAACCACTCTGTTGTAATGTGTGTTTGTTTTCTTTCACAGAGGCCTTCAGTGACGTTCAGAGCTCCGTATACAGAACAGCCCTAAAACTACGCTCAGTACAGAGTCTTTGCCAGTGTTAGTAGCCAAAGACAATCCTGTGCTTTTACAGGGAGCAGAATCTGTATAAAATTTGCATTGCTGTCACCATGAGTTATTATGCTACTTTGCTCTCTCATTTTCCACCTTAGAGTTTCAGAATGGGTTATGAACACCTAAGATCTATGTAGTGCTTCATATACAAATTGATTTTTTTTCCTTTTCAATGTCAATGGAAATACATTAGTAAAATTCTAAAGTTATGAAAAAATCAAATTATTTTTACAATCTGCAACACTGCTATGTAGACACCAATGACAATTATTAATCTATATCTAGGTATTATCATGCTCATAAAAAGTCAAATTCTACTGTGTTTCTTAGGAGCTGATTTATTGGAAATGATCGTGGCTTACTGAAAATGCACTGACTGACTATAAAAATTTATGAGAGCAAAACAGAATATGATAGACCAGAAAACTCCTGGTTAGTATTCATTCTCCCTGTCTGAAGTGAGAGAGAATTCAGTGCAAGCAGAGAGTTGTACAACAAAGTCCTGGTCACCTAGCTCACTTTGAAATTACTGGATGTAAATTCCATATTGAGCTAAATTTTGTGGAAATCTTGAATTTTCCATTTGAAACAGTCTGTGGCTGAAAATGCACAATATTGCACGTGAGGTCTTCAGGGTAGCACAGAGAAGGTGACTAGTTTGTTGGCCTTGGACAGATTTCTTTCATTTGGGGATTCTCTTCTCTGAATATGTTTAGTCTGGTCTCAGCCCTGGTATGATTTATCTACCTGATGCTCTGTGCCATTGTGGAAGTACCAATTCACATAGGTACTGGTTTCTTTTTATATGGTGTACTGTTCTAGGCTTCATTTTACAGACTTGTCCTAGCTAGGCATTCTGACAAAAAAGATGGTCATGTTTCCATTCATGAAAAGTCAGGGATCCTCATTCATTTCTTCCTTAATTTTCCCACAGTGGATTTGATTGACGTTTCTCTGATTCAGCACATCCTATCAAGTGAACAAAACCAGAGGGAAGAGCAGATTTCTCTGAACATGCAGCAAATCTCTAGAATGCTGATGAAACTGTTCCAAAGGGCAAGATTAGAAAAACCAGGCCAGGTAGATCCAAGAGCTGTTGAATTCACATTGAGCCTGCTGATTGCCATGTATGACAGGTGAGAAGAAGAATAAATGTAGGTCCATTGTGAAGTACCATAGAACCAAAGAATGTTTTTTTTGGACAGAACCTTAAACATCATATAGCTCCCACCCCAAGTATTGCTAGACTAAGTCTGTTTCTACCACTCACACACCATTTCTGTGTGAAACTCACATTTTGATTGGTTTTGCTATGTATAAAAACTAGGAGTAGTTCAGTTGTAGGTATATGAGGCACAAAACTGCATCAGTTGTCAAATATTCCCAAAACTATCTGTAAATCCAGATTTTTGGCAGTCCATGCCAGACTTTTTCTTTGAACAACTTTACAGAGTAGCTCTTTTCCTGACTTCCAAGATATTTTGATACACTCCTAAGAAAGAATCTGTATTTGCCTCTGGAGAGCAGTACCCATGCACAGGTGAGGAATTTGCCAGTCACTTTTCGTTATGCATTTTTCTCAAGCTTAATAAGTTCATCTACCAATTATGAAAAAAATAGCTATCTCATAACTAAGCTGAGCAGCTTAAGGAATAGAAAAGTTTCTGAAAAGAATAAGGAAACAGGTCACAGAGTGTATTTTTCTTATGTATTGTTTGTGAATAATGGGTTCATTCACTAAAGGCAGGATTATTTTATGATTGTATCTGGTTTGAAAGACAAAGTTCATTGTACAAGTTATTTACCACAGGTTAAATTTTTCCCTTCTACATCACAGCAAAGTTTTTTACTGAAAGTAAATGAGATGTAAGTGGTCTGCAGGGCTTTTTCTTGAATCATTATTCATTACTCATATGATCACTACTGCTTAAGGTCACATTTTATCAATTTTTTTTTGTAAAAAATCAATTAAGTGTAAGAATAAATGATGTATTAAGAAACAAATCTAGAAACTTCAAGACTATTTTGTAATTTGTGTGCATTGTAGGAAAATTATTCAGAAGAATCTTGTTGACAGGACTATCTTGGTCTTTTAGTCTGTTTTCTTAGGACTGTGTAATTTTCTTTTTGCTGCTATTTATTTAAAAAAAAACCCCTCACAAGTTTCTTGACATGTATGTAAGATAGAAAAAGCTTCTTATAATTTTCTAATCATATTTTTCATCTAATCATGTTTTCTCTGTAGAGTGCTATTCTCCACTATTAATGCTGGGAAGTATTTCATAGGAGGAGCACATAGGAATTTTCCATGTTTGTGTGGTAGTTTACTTAATAAGCTTACATAAACATCTTAAGGGAGTTTGATTCCATACTTTAACTTTGATTTTGGAGTTTTTTCTTTGAAATTTCTGGAAAAACAACAATTTCTCATGCAGGTCATACTTTAGAGACTATATTGCAGCTTTACAGTGTGGGTTTATCTAAAGACTCTTGAAAACAATTTTATGTAATGATATTTTGAAGCTTTGCAAATGTAATATTTTAAATATAGAATTCCAGGATTTCCTGATTTCTGGTTTCTGATTAATGTCTGCATTGTCTTCACAAAAAAAAATTGGTGTTTTTCATTAGGTGCTTATGTCACAAAATTGGGTTCTAAATTAATCTACATTATTTATTATCTAACTGTCAAAACTAAATGTCCTGCTCCTGCGTGTATCCTTTTGATTAAATTGAGTTTCAGTGAAATTAAATGTAATCACCTCAAGAGAAGCTAAGTGCAGATCTGGGGCCATAATGGAGCTGCCTGATGATATATGCAAAACTCTTGATTGTATCCTTTATTCACTACTGTATTTGGAAAGGCTTTCCACAAAAAAAAAGAGCAGAAATTTTTTAGGACATACATTGTAAATGTAAAAATTCCATTTTACTTGGCATATGAAGTCTTCGAAGGAGATGTCTTTTTGTTTTATGATTGCATGGTATCTTGGAACAGTTAACTCTACAATTATGCTCAGTGACAAAGGGTTCTAGACATAAAATATCACTGAAATGTTACTTTGCTTACATTCATACATATAAAAGGATACTTGTTTTGAACTTTTCTTCCTACGTAGTATTCTATTCTTTAGAAGTTTGTCTTTATATTCTCAGTGCATGTAGTGTAACGTATTTCATTTTCCTAGATCTGGAACAGGGTATGTCAAAACTAGATCTGCTGCAGCTGCCTTAATTTCCCTTTCAGGAGACACTCTACTGGCTAAATACAGAGGTGGGAAATGTATGATTTTATACACTGGCTGAAATACTGAACATTGAGGAAAATTTCCATTGTAATTTTTTATTTTAAAAGAAAATGCAGCTCTGCATGAAGAAAGTCAATTATGTCAAATGCTTAGTTATAGAGAAAGACTGATGCAGAATAATGCTTTTCAATCAGTATCAGTAGCCATCTTTGCAATAAAGAGCCTCAGAAGAGGTCATAGTAAAGTTTAAATAGAGCTTCTATTTGCCTAGCAGGAAAGAACAGAAACCCCACGGTTTTAAATTAGCAATTCACAATTTAAATAGAGAACTTCTTGTATAAACATATTTAAATATTTTTCCAGTTGGTGTAAGAATGAGTTCATTGCTTTCTTCTTTGCCTTCCTTCTCTTTCCCTCACTGTAAGGGAGAATTATGGTCACAGCAGTCACTGAGAGCCTGTTAGGTACATAATAAAGTGAAAATTTCTTGAGGGATTAATTTTTTAGGCTGCAATTATCATAGCTGCTTGAAGATAGCTTGAAGACAGTTCAAGCTTTGTCAGGATTCCAAGGTTTTTTTCCTTGTGTTCAGCTTTATTCCAGTTTTATGCTGTCCCTGATGGGAAGGAGACCTTGATTACCCGTAGTGCCCTGAGAAGCCTGCTAACAGACTTAAATCAGGTAATGTCACTGCAGTGCTGTTAGACAACAGATTTTGTAGAAGTGTTCTAACCTAGGAGAAAAAAAACCCTCATGGTTGATACCTTTCACATCTGATTACCTTATGGGACTGAAGTTAGTAGGACACTGGACATCAGGACCTATCATGCAAAGCAGGTAAAAGAAACAAATTCTATCCCTTTTCTCAAAATAACTACTTGCATTAGTGAATGCCTCTGTGAATTCATGTTGCCTGAGCTTACAGGTCCTGCAAACAGCTGGATACTACTGTTCCTAAAGCAACTCCAAGATTCAGATGTCTGTACTCACTAGAATAGCTTGCAGTTGCACCAAGTTGCCTTAGTATAGAGGTATTTCCAGCTGAACTGGTGCTGAAAATGGGATCTGAAAATGACCTCTGAGATTTAAACTCAGCGTCCTTCAGTACTATAGTGTGGATGCATAGTATGTTGATCCATTACAGTAAGTGAGTTGGAAACAAATCATTCTGACACACCCTGAACTGTGAAACTGCATACTGATGGCATGAATATGAACAGGTTTTCTTCAGAACAGTGTGTAAAATGACATTGCTATAGATACTTCACCATCTGTGTGCTGTCACCATTGCAGCAGAGCATGATGGGAACATCTGTTTTTTATTGAGGTGTTTCTGAGCCTTTCTTCTTGATGTAGGTCCCAGCCATTGTGGGAGAAGGCTGCACTCTGTCTTGTCTGGAAATTGCAATTCATGACTGTTTCCATGGGGTGAGTGAAATTCTGATGTCCCGGGAAATTATTCTGAATGTTGCTGATTGATTAAAACTTCAAGTGTATCACCACATAACTTCCTCAAGTATCTACTTTTAAGAAGCAGGGCTGATGATCAGTCTCACAGAATGGGACGATTTGTATCTATAGAAAAGATGCTCGGTAAGATACTACTGAGGACTCTTGCATTTATTCCAAAACCTTTGGAATCCAGTAACATTTTACAGAAATAGAAAATTTGTGCCAGCAAAATCCAATATCAGAGCTTTTATTAGTGATTGTAGGTGAACCACAAGTTTTTTTCAAGTGAATGTCTGAATTTGAGACATGCATTTTTTCTAGGTTCTGAATGCAGCTATTGTTGAAGAAAAATTCCTATCTTGGCTGAGATCAGAGCCTGCTGTTCTCCTGTGGCTCCCTACATGTTACAGATTATCAGCCATGGAAATGGTTTCTCACCAAGCTAGATGCAGAGTCTGCAAAGTTTTCCCCATTACGGGCATCAGGTGTGTCAATGGTCTTTAGCATCCACATAACTAGTTCTTACCATTGTTTGCATACCCTACAGGCTGTAACTGATGTACTAAGTAACAAACTTTGACCAATCTAATATAACCAGGAAAAGAGGATAGAGAGAACAACTGCAGTCTAATACTCTAGCCTTCATCCTACTTCTCTTTAGCTTACTAGCACAGACATGACTATGAAAACTTGCCAAAGGTAAACTGGCAGTCCAAAGGTAAAGCCAATAAAACCTGTGTATTTCATTTCTTAGTGATTTTTCCTGTAACCAATTGTATTAATTGGCGCATTCAGTTTTCCATCTTAGCATCTTGGTCATCTAAGTAATGGTATAAAGGCTCACCCCACGTTCTGCAGCAGTCACCTGGGGCAGAATTGGTTTGTGTCCTCCAATAATACAGAATAGTGGTATAAAAAGAACACTATCCATTACCTTCTGACCAGAATGCTCAGAAAAGCATTTTACTGTTACTATATTCTCACTGATTGTAAGCTTACAGGTTTAGTTTTTTGCATTTTTAGCCTTTTGTTTACAAATCCTATATCAATATTACAGTTCTATGGGAACACCAAATATAGGTAAGCTGGTGCATAAGCAGCATATGAACTTGTAACTGCATTCTGAAAAATGGAAATGGTGCTAGAACAATGGTTTCTTCCAGGGACTGCATTTCAATGCAGCAAATAAATAAGATCAAAACCACTGGTGGGTTCAGAAAAAAGTCCACAATCATTTGGACAAAATAACCTGAATTCAGAGAATGATGAGGAAAGTCATTATTCTAACAAAGGTGTTTCTTTGTATTTCAGAGCCCAGGGATCTGGGTTTCCAGTAATCAAGCTTACTTACACCAAGTTCTGACTTGTGGGAAGGTAAATAAATCCTTTCGTTTTCCCTCACAGGTATCGCTGTTTAAAGTGCCTCAATTTTGACCTTTGCCAAACCTGCTTTTTCACTGGCCGTCTCTGCAAACCACATAAGAGATCACATCCTGTTGTGGAACACTGTGTGCAGGTAGAGTCCTATTGTACTGATTCATTTCCCTGTTGAGGCTCTTTGTGTAGGCAAGTAGGCAGTAGATTCTTGAACTACATGCATTAGAAAGTTACGTGTGTATTAGCCATAATGGCCATGACATATTAGCATTATTCATCTGGGAACAGGGAGTCAGGAAAAGGACAAAACGGGCTTCTAACTTTAGATTGAGTATCTTATTCTAAAGTAACTGAATAGAGCTATGAAATACCCCAGTGCAAGTCGTCTTCTTAAGGAATTTTATGGCAAGTTTTCTGTTAGCAGATAATCCTTAAACCTATGAAAAGTCCCCTCAGTGTCCTAATGTGCCTTCATCCTAATCCCAACACAGACTCATCCAGAAATTAATTAATCCTAAAGTTATACAAACTCCTGCATGAAATGTCTTTCTTTTTCTCTCTTTTCTGAATGTCTTCAGTCTTTCCACTTTATTGTAAACCTTTCTGACTCTCTGTCAGTTAGGGATACAGCACAAAGAGGCAGCATGTGCCCAACTAAGATCACATACGGACTCTGTTATACGGGCAACTTGTGCTATCATCATGCTAGTGGCAAAGTACAACACTGGGAATTTGTGTTTGGAAGACCAAACCTTCTCCTTTGAGCAGGAGATTCCAGATGTTGCACACAGCAGGAGAAGAGGTTTTTTTGTGGATCTGTATGAGAGTATCCTTCTGTTCCAGTAAATGAGCTGAAAAGCACTTAAGAAAATTTCCCTAGGAAGCTGTACCTCCTGATCTCCTTCCCAGTCTTCTGCAGTTAATGTGAAAGATACCTGGGCAGCCAGTGTTTGCACTAAAACTAAAACTAAAGACTGTTAGGCTCTTGTAATCACCCTTTGTCTGGGGTAGCATTAAACTGTCATTACTTCATTGCTCTCTTCCTGAAAACAAAACCCTATTGCTAACATTGTGAGAAAATATATATGGATAGTCAATATCTGGATTAAAAATAATGGTTCAGTCCTCCAAATATTCTTCCTCATATTCCATCGGTGAGGAAGTAGGAAAATCAAATGTTAACTGATCTCCTCATGAAGAGATTTCTAAGTAGAGACATTAAGATTAGTGTGAATGGAGAGTGAATGGGAGCATGTGTTTGTGGAAGCGCCAAAAGGAAGGGCAAGAGAGATAAAGCAAGGCAGGAGATGTTGCAGTCTGGATTGCAGTGACATCATTGCTGCAGAATTGCAACTGAATCACTGAATTTAGGTTTCCTTTATGAAGTCCTACTCTAACACAAACCCTGTAAATATTACTTTATAGGCCAAATATTACAATACAGGCCAAAATCTATACCAAAATTTAAAAGATAAGCTACTCACTATGACAGATACCATTTTTGTATCTGTTGTGTGGAACATAAAATAATCAGCAGTAAGTTGCTATCCCCATACCTTCCACTCTTAGCAGGTGCTGCTATTGTCTGGGTAAGTTTTCACTCTGTCTTTATCAGGAATTGAGCAGCTGAGTGGGGGTTTAAAATATGAGCAGAGTTTTTCCTTACCATGCTGACACCTTGTGGTAATGTTACTACCACCTTGAGAAGCACTAGGAGGCATGTGGTGTGTTTTCCTTGTTTTCCTGTTCAGTGTTCATGGGGCTCACCCCATGTTCTGCAGCAGTCACCTGGGGCAGAATTGGTTTGTGTGCTCCAATAATACAGCTGTTGAGCTTAGTTGTTGTACATGAGCCTGACACTCCTGTGATAAATGGATGTGTATTTTTACTGTATTCTGTGAGAGGAGGATGTGAGCCATGGAAGACTACATCTACGAATGCTTTATACAAGTATAAAAATATTTCTTCCTTAGATACTAGTCAGCAGAATTATTGTTGTGACTGTGAGCTTAATCATTGTAAGTACCAAAATCCTGTGTTAGGCATTTCTAGGCTGCCTGACTTTGATCCAGGCAGTATTTTGCCTAAAAGAATTGGAGCTGCTCTTTCTTGTGGTCCTGCAACATTACCCACCTCAGCTCCCCTTCTAGGGCTCAGATAGCAGCCATGAGCCTCATCAGATGGTGAACAGGTGGACCTTTGCTTTGGACTATGTCTGTTTCTGGGCAATACCAGTTTGAAAAGTCACTTTCTTCTTTATTATCCCTCATTCCAATAGATGTCAGCAAAGGCGAATGCAAAGCGCTTTCTCTGCACCATCAGAAACAACCTGTCTCAAGAGCACTGCAGAAGAAAAGAGGCTCAGAGATGGACAGCTCTGGAGTCAGTGGAGGAGAGGCACTTCCCTGCTCACAAAAAGACTTTGTGAGTTTCAGTTTCAGATGAATTTATAATCTCTGTATATCAGGCTGTGGAATATTTCTTGATTATGTCCTTTGAGTAAGGGATTTTGTTATGACAGATACCATGTAATGATTTTTCTGTTAAAAAGGGAAAGAATAACAGAGAAGTTGCTGCACATTGTTCTGTAGCTTAACTATGGTTACCATGCTGACAACCTAATGATCAGTTGTCTTATAAAGTATAATAGGATTGTGTCTTACTTCCCTCCTTCCTTATGTTGTCTCTTTCACTCCATTCCATTTCTTATACAAGCATCAAGCATTGCAAATATTTACTACCTTTACAACTGCATGGGTTTTTAAGCACCTCCTCTGTGAAAAATCCATTGGAAATTAGCTGTGAATACTTTCCACATGTGACCCACAGTGCATTCACTGGCAGCATTCTACTCAAGTCCCACTAAATTGCAGGCCTGTGGCATTACTCACAATAGCAAGTAGATGATCTCACCATTCCTCTTCTTTCAGACCAGTTGTTTTGTTTGCTTTGGTTAATATTTAAAGTCATTACTGTATTTCCACTAATCACAGTGGTTAATAATGAGAATTGGAGGTTGTGTTGAGATTTTTCCCAATAGTTTCTCCTTCCTTGCTATGAGATTTTGGTTGATACTTAGGCATGGAAACTGAAGGGAATGATTATAGGAGATTAGCACTAGAAACATAGAAAGGGTGAGATTCCTTCCTGTTTGTATCAAGATCTGGCAACTGTCTTGCATCTCACGTGTTCTCCAAATGAGGCTTCACTGAGGCTGAAATAGGGAAAAATGGTCAGTCCTCTCTAAAATAATTAATTTCATCTTTATGTGAAGGAAGAGAAAAATCTGTTTATTAAACTGGGTTGTGCTACTCTAGTAGGCTTTCATTTAGAAAAAAAAATTATATGCTATAAGACCAACGGATGATAGTTACAGTGATCCTCATGGAGAATATTATTTCAGTGTTTGTTTTTTAGAATGTGGTGAAATGCAAAACATCTTTCATTGCTAATATTTTCTCTCTTGTATTTGGCAACAAAACAATATTTAATAGTTTTGAATGTAATCAAATCTTTCTGGAAGCAATTGAGATTTCTCTTTAATTCTGTGGGGGTTTGCTTACCTACTCCTTGAGTAGCAATAAGACAAAGAATTTGTGGTTGCTGTTACAGGTGTCACTGTGGGTCTAATAAATATCTAGGGTTTTCCTAGGATATAATGGATGGAGCAGCAGGAAACTTTACTATTTTTTGTAGTTAAATTCCCTAGTATATTTAACTCTTGGCTAAAGGAAGCAAGAAAGAGAAGCAGCAAATTGCACTGAGAATAAAGGAGTGGAAAGAAGAACCTGTTGCTGAGATTCTGTTGGGAGAGTGGAATTTGTTTTCAGGAATTTCATTCTTTCAACCAGAATATGCCAGCAGGCTTAGTAAATTTTACTTCTTGATTAGTCAATAGCACACCTGTCTGTCTATTTACACTGCATTAGTTTTCTGCATTTGGATCTTCCTGGGTAGCAAAATCATGTGAGTCCTGATCCTGTCCCTACTCATTACTTCCCTGTTGGTATACAGTCCTCCCATGGAATCCAGTGCTTCATCACTACCTGGTCCTGAAAATATGTCTTTCCCAGTGGACAGTTGTGTCCCAGAGTCACCCAGGTTCATATTTGAAAACAGGACTGTAATGCAGAAGAGTGAGAATAACAAGAAGACACCAGAGCAAGACAAGACAATAGCTCAGGTGAGCAAAACACAAAGCAGTAATAGTTCTAAAGCTGTGAAGAAGACCTAGAATGTTAATTACGTAATTGCCTTCTAATTCCAATGAAAATGTAATGGGCAGCTTCACCTTTCTGTTAATTCCTCACTTATGGTGAAAAATGTGGAATCTGAAAACTCAGTGAGATTTGGATTTGTTATCTTCCCAAGATTAGTGACTTCCCTAGTCTTCCCTAGACTTCCATGACCTTCAGAAGCACCTGGAAGAATATTTGCTTTGGGGTTTTTTGCATTGTCGTAGAGTAGCACGCTAAAGTCTAGATGAGTCTGGAGTCCTCTCACTATTCTGACAGTAAAAAAGGCCATCATGTCTTCCTACNCTACTTTCAAACAAATTCTTATACACTAAAATTTTTCATAGATCAAAGAATTTGTTCTATAGAATAATTTTTCCAGCCATTAGAAATACTTCAATGCACCAGTTTACTGTAATACATTAAATTAAAAATTAACTAGTAAATCTCTAAGACAGACCAAACCCAAAATTTGACATGCACTCCTATAATAAAACTTGCATATAAAAATGAAATGCTCTTGCTGATAAAGTTATGAACAGTTGCTTCTTTTTGTTTTAGGCAATAGCCTCTTTTGAAGCAGAGGTGTTAAAAATGCACAAATCCATTAAAAGCATTCACAATGACAGCAGGTAGGTAAATGCAGTAGTACACTGACTGAATATTGGTGGGCAGTGAATGTCCAGCTGGAGGGCTAGAAGACAGGTGATTTTCCCATACTTTGGAGATTTTGAGATTTAAAAAATCCTATCAAATGAGGACGAATAATGAAAGCTCAGCAACAAAAATTTTAGATTAAGATCACTGGAAAAACAATGGCAAAGCAATAAATTTTGGGTTGCTTTCATCAGCGTTTCTGCAATTGCTAGTTTACATTTCTAAAAGTAATTTTTAGGCAAAAATATGTTCATCCACATAAAAATGTCAGAATAGCACACTTTCTCAAATTTTTCTCTGATTAAGGTTTAATCAAACCAAATTTCATAGTTTGCATGAAACTTATAAATCAAAGTAGAATTTCTAAAAAATATACTGTACATCAAATAGAGATTAATAGCCTGATTACAATAACTATTGGTATAACAGTTTATCACGGAAGTTCCTTCTGATAGTCAAATCTTTGACACTGTAAAATATTAATTCCTAAATTAAAAATCTTTTGGGAGGCTTGTTTGCTTGGGTGACATGGCAGGGGGGAAGTTGGTATGTGAACAACAATGCTTACCTTTTACTTGCATTTTTGCCTTCCCCTCCTTCATTTTTGTAGTTGTATATAAATGTGCTCTCTATATAACCATGCCTATGACCACTGAAAGTGATGGAATTACAGTGGAGTAAAGAATTTGATCCTGAATCTACTTTCTTTATTTCCTTCAGTATGTTCAGTTCCTTCTGTTCCTATTCTGTTTCATTCCAAGTACAATTGCTGCTCCAAGTTCACACAACGGCACTCCAAGGTTAGAACTAAACAATTGCAGTTTCATTGTAAGTCTGTTCTCACTTGGGAAAATAAAGAGATATGGCAAAGATCTTCAGCTTTCTTTTAGATTAGCAATCGTTGAGAGGATATTTGGTATGCCTGCTCCTATAATGCTGCTCTGACCCAGAGCTTATCATAGAACTGGGTGAATGAATCACATTACTCATGGGAAGCTCTTTGTTCTTTTTTGTAGACCAGCATTCACCTGTCTGTTCACAGAACTGGGCTCTGAGTTAGCTGTAGGAGGACAGCATTTTACAGTGAAGAGCCCTTAAATGTTGTTATAGGGGACCACTGTAGTATTAATTTTAATTTTGAATGGTCTGACTCGCTGTCCCATTCAGACAAATCTTGCATAATTCAAGTGAAACTGATGGGGTGTTGTCTCTAAGACAAAGCATAACCAAAAAAAAGTGAATCAGGTGAACTTCTGAATGTAACTAGGCAAGGCAGATAACTATTTCAGATCTGTGATATGAAGCAGTTGGTTTATTACTAGTGTATTACTAGTGTTTATTGTAGTGTTAACAAGCCTTACTGTCTGCACCTCAGCTGTGAGGAAAGCAAAACTATTTCTACCCTGACTTCTTAGGGAAATAACAACTAGAACAGAATTATGGGTGGTATTTCTGTCATACTGTGCTCTGAGTAGTTATTTTCTAAATCTCTGATGTGCATGGGAGGCTGGCACTTCTGATTGCAAAAACCAGAGTGTTTTTTCAAGGACAAGCGGCCTGTGCAGAAGCTATTGGTATCATTAAAGAAACTGCAGAGAATACCAGGAGCAAGAAGAAACTCTGTAACTGCAGAGAATACCAGGAGCAAGAAGAAACTCTGTCAAAGGGGTAGAAGCTGCTTTTACTTCATTGTTTCCCAGGCATGTAATGGGAATCCTTTGCAGATCAGGCAGTTGTTACAAGTAGTTTGCTTCTATACAGAGGGACTGCTGTTGTCTCTCATGTTGCAGCCAACTTTGTGGGAAAGGTAAAACCCCAAGATGCAAGGTTCAGTCCTGGCCACAGTTCTACTCAGCTCTCATATTTTCTCATCTGGAATACTCATGTTCTTGCTAATTCCACGGATACAATCCAGTTCTTGAAATATTGGCCTCTAACCACAAAACTGACAAAAATTTCCTGAACTAGTAAAGCAGATAAAGTTTGTGCTAAAGTGTTTCTTCGTTTCTGTGACTGCATATATTTGTGTATGTCTGGTCTAGCAAAAATCCCACCCTCCTGTATCTCTGGTAGGTACATGAAGAAGCAATTGAAAAAATGGAAGGACGAAATGCAGTTTCTTCATAATTGCCAGGAAGAAAAAAGCTGCAAAATAGAGGCAAAACTCCAGAAACTGAGAGTAAGCCATGAAAACCTGCAAATGACGCTGCAGCACATGAAGGAAGAAGTAAAGGTATAGTGAGATATATATATATATATATATATATATATATATATATATCAAGAATTATCACAGCTACGAGCCATTACTCAACACTAACAGCTGCTTTTCTGGTAGACCAGCACTCTTAATACCATTTCATGCACCTTCCACTTGTATTTTCAGTCATCTTAGGTTATTCTCTTCAGAGAAAGCAGATAAGGTCTTTCCAGTAGGGATTTTCTTGTCATTCTGTGTATATCTGCCTTCTAGCACAGTTATCCATGTTAGCATTTAAATACTACTGCAATGAAAATAATGAATATTCCAATAAGAGTTTCCAACAGAATTGTTGGATGCTTCATTGCAGTCTGCTCTTCAGAGAAGAGTCAAAGTGCTGGCATTGAATAAATAAAATGTCATTCCTAATTGCTGTCTTTTACTGGGATATAATACAGACATCTTATGTAAAATATTTTATTTGTTTTCAATTGCAGGGATTCTTATCATTGCAATTATTTCTGAGATTCTCAAAAGGTCCTTATTTCACAGAAAATGCTTACATATTTTCCCCTACAGCATTTTTGTAGCATTGTCTGCAATGCTGTTTTAGTACTACTGGCAAATTGAAATATTAATTATTTTTACAATGTATTTTCTGTGTTTTCTCTATTGTAGACCATGTTGCAGTCATCAGAGCATCCTTTTGCACAGTGTCATAATACAATGCCCAGAAATCCACATGTTCTGCTGGAAAGGAGAATGCAGAATGAATTAAATCCTGCCCAAATAAGGCCTACTTCCAGAACATATGCAGAATGGAAATCTTTGAATCCCCCAAACTCTGTAAGTAGAAAGCAGCTTTCACAGACGCCTGAGGATCCCACTGCAATGGACTTTATGTTCTCAGATGACCCACTGGAGTCAGTGTCCCTGCAGAGTGACAAACCCTTTATGGGACAGCATAACAAAACAGAAGAGAAACAAACATATCTGCCTAAACCGACAGAAAACTCTCTTGGTGGAATGGGGAATACTGTTTTTATTCCCACTGCAATGCAGATACCACCTAATGAGAAGGAAGTCAGAGAGGAATTGGAACTGCTAATGATGAAACTGAAGGATACTCTGTCTCTCCAAACCCAACCAGGTATAAATTCTCCCATCATCTTGACATTGTCTTCTTACCTTCATCCTGTTTACTCCATAATATTGTTCATAATTATGTGACCCTCAGAGGATCTTGCTTTAGCCTTTGTAGTACTATTCTATATTGTAAAGGAAGAGCATATTCAAAATACAGCCCCTAATGCTGGACTGCTTTGGAACTGGCTGAGTCAAAGCTCCTAAGAGGTAATCAGTCTTGGCAGTCAATTAAGGAGCAAACTTACACTGGTGAGGGCACAGGAGGTTTTTGCTCTTGCCACTTCTGTGATATTGCAACTATAACTCTAGTCCTAGGAGACTTCCAGCAGTACAAAATCCCTCTGTAATCAATGGTCTTACACAGTGGAGCTTTGTTTAACACCCAGGATGTCTCACTTTTGATAATGAGGATGTAATAAGGAATATGACAGAAAAAGCTGGTGTTTCTACAGAGTTATCTTAGAGATTTATAAAGAGTTTTCTAGTGCTCTGGCAGCATCCAAAAGCTTGGAAAGACTTAAAATCTGTTCTGCTTTTCAGCCCAACAAACTGCTTTGCACCAGGAGTTGTTCTCCACAGCTGAGCATGTTTGCAGGTCCTTTTCTGACCTCATCAACCATGTAATTTCACCAGCTTGTAAATGATGGAAACTACCATTCACCTTACAACTTCGCTGAACTATTAAGGTAATTGATGCCATGCCTCTTAAAAGAGCTTCTTTAAAGTGTCTCAGATGTTGCCTGTAATAACACAGCATGACAGATTTCTGCATTTACTGACTTCACCAGGAACATTTTGGAGAGCTATGTTCCTTTTCTGTTGATTTCCAGCTCCTGTGCTGTGACTTCCTCAGCAGTGCAAAAGATTGCCTATTTCTCTCTCTTTAGCTGTTGATATCCCATAGTCAAGTTACTTCCTTGGAATGGTGCTGTATTTCTTGTTGATGCCAGCAACAAGGAAAACTTTTTTTCCTGTAATGTACAGAAGGATTTTAAAGAGCGGAGAAATGGAAATTATTCAGTATCACTTCAGAGAGAAAAAAATATACACTCAGTTATTTACTATCACTCTTTGGCAGGAAGTGCATAAAAAGAGTAAATAAGTATGTTTGTATATGCTCAAAACCAGTTATGGTTCAAGAAAATTTGCAGGCTTTTAAGGATTTTAGTTATGTCACTGAAATGATACCAGCTTTACAAGAAAGAAATTAGTTCTAGTTTTTACAGGAGTTTTTCTGTGATTACAAATAAAATAAATTTCACTTGGGTGAAAACAAAATATTTTTTGGAAACTGGGAGAAAAGTTAGGTAAGTTTTATATTCTGAAGCTTTGTTTCATATATAATCAAACAGTGTTTAGGCTGATGTGAATGAAAAGGCTAATGAAGAACATACAGCTTAAGAAAAGCTTCTTAGCAGAACTCCACATAGATTTTCCTTGTGTTGTATTTTTCATAATGAGTTATAATCATCAAGATAAAGGGAATGCCCAACTCATTAAAAAGGCTAGAAATCTTGTTTTCTGTTGGTAGCACCTCAGACATCTTCTTGAAAGACCTTCCACTGTGGTGGTGAGATTAATGAACATTCTTCATTCTTTCTGCTAGCTTTGTTCAAAGGAGGCCTGAATTACACATACTGCAAATACTCAAGAATTTACAGCAAGAAATAATGGTATGCTACTGGAAACTAACAAGTGGTTTGACTCTAGCAAAGGACGTGTAAAGAGGGTGAAAATTAAAGAAAAGAAACTTATTGAGGGAGGAGGGAGGACCCCACAGAACAAATAATGATGAGGTAATTGGAAAGTGGATATACCCATATCATAACTTAAATAAATATACTGTGAGATACAAGCTTAGTAGCCTTTGCAATATGCCAGTACCAAGACACACACACAACAATCCAAGGAACCTAATTGTTGATTATGGGAAGATACCCATCAGCTTCTGATGAGGCTTTAAATCTCCTTCTAGTGTGTGCATCTGATTTCAACTTGCTTGGAAACAGTAGCAACTGACAAATGCTGGTTTGGTCTGAAGCAACATTGAACAGACTTGGAGCACAAATTCTTACAAATAGATATTCCTGAACTACCATGAATTCTTCTTTCATGTCAGTATGTAAAGAATAAAGAAACTTAAAGAATTGTTTTCCATGCTAAGAAGCAGTTGTTTAGCTCACAGATCCCTGTAAGATGAAAGGCACAAAATCACAAGGTCTTTCTTTTGTTGTTATTCAGTTCAGCTGACAGTGAAGGAACTTCAGTCAGACAGGTTCATCCCATCCTTCTTCTGACACACTCTGAGAAACAGTAAGCCAGGAACAATATCTGCAGAAATAATCCTAGCTCACTCAAAGATCTGCCATGAAGTTTATAAGGAACAGTGCTAGGAGGCAATATCCTGTCTTTAAACACAGTGACAGTTTTAAATGTTCCTGTATAGCAGATCTACTTTCATCTCATACTGAGAGCCCTTGTTTTTTTTTAATACAGACACTCTTTTATCACTTGCACTCTATCACTTGCAGGTTTACATGTAGTTAGTTGCATTCCCTTTTTTATTTCAGCACAATTAATAACACAGATTGACTCTTTACATCAGCAATTTCCAGATGTTCTCCATAGTGTGATCTATCCTAGAGATTCATCTGTTTTGTCAGTCTTGCCTCCACATCCTTTCCTGCCCTTTGCCTCAAAGGCTGAATTTTGCTACAGCCTATTAATTAAGAAGCTTACTGAAGCAGAGAAGTATTGCAAATTCATTTAAGCTAAACATCATCTCAGCACATAGTGGTATCTCTGTCTGAGGGGAGGAAGAAAGCTGCCATGAGGCATTTCCTGAGGGATCCTGTTGTTGCAGGTGGGACCTATCTAGAATAGAAGCACTAACATCTGCCCAAAGGGCCCTGTGGAAAAGCATCTCAATTAAACAGGACCTGTTCAGATAATTTGATTTCACATTTGCTAGAGCTTGGGAGAGTATAGGAAGGGGTAACATCTGCTCTACACCAATTCATTCCTCCAGGGCTGAGGCATCCAGCCCTTAACACTCTTGGTCAGGTGCTGGTCCTGGTAGCTGTAGGGACTGTGAGTAAAGACTCTCTTATATTGATACAAAGTTGCAACAATGAGGTGGGTTTTTTGTTATATTAGAATAATGTAAATAATTAACAACATCAGGAGAGGAGAGAGCAGATCTATTGTAACAGTGCTCCTGCTGCCCTCCCATGTGGGAGCAAACCACTCTCAACTGGCTGTTGGTGAGTACAGTAAACTGTGTGTTCCTATGTTTATCCTGCTTTAGTGTTCCCTCCTCTCTTGAACATTTAAATGGTTTGCTGCATGCTTAACTTGAAGCACAAATTCAGAAGCTGCTAGCCTTCTTACAGTTTTTCGTTTGCTTCCTTAAATCAGGATTTCCCTCAATGGGAATGTGATTAAACCTTATTTTGTTCAAGCCAGTAACCATTTCAAGATTTCTTTACACATTTTGTTACTTGAACCTATTTCTGCAAGTTGATGAACAACCAGGAAGCCCATTTTTCTGTGGGCATTTGGGAAAAAGAAAAAAACCCCACCAAATATTGCTACATGCTCAAGGAAAGAAACTTTGAATGAACAAGTAAATGTAATAGCCCTGAAAGATGAAATCCATAGTTTCATCCAGCCAGTCTGGCAATGGAAATAATTTATATCATAAAAGCAATCAAATGTTACCTGTCATAAGTTGTTTTGCATTAATTTAATGTCAAATTGCCTGTTAGGGTTATCAGTAAGGGTCAGAAGAAATTGATTTTTCTACAAAGAACTTGTAAACTAAAAAAGAAGCAAATGCAAGTTATGTATGAGAAATTTTGTGATTGAACATTTTAAATGTGAAAGCAATGGAGCTGGTAAAATCTGTTAACCCGTTTACTTTTACTGGAAACCTGAAAACATTCTTGGAAGGTATTTTCATGTAAAAATATGTACTATTTTTCTTTAGTAGGATGACGTCTCTGAACAAGGGTTGCTCTGTACAAGCATACAGCTCTGCATACAACCAAACATCACCATCTCTTCTCTAATCCTGTCTTGGAGCCAATGGAGGTTTTTTGACAACTTCCTTCTCTGCTTGTCTATTTTATTGAAGGATCAATTATTTCCTGTTTTGGCACCCAAAAGACAACAGTTTGAACAGATCACATGTATTACAAAAAGGCTGATATACACACAGATTAAAGTAGGCAACTGCTTATAAATCATGCAGTTTAGTGAGGAGACTAAATTCATAGGTAATTAAGAAGACCCATAAATCGAAGTTAATCAGAGATGTAGCACTCGAGGTTACATGCCTTCTTCCACCACATAAATTGACATCAATGGGGATTAAAATGCAAATAATAAAGAGAAACAGTTAAAAATTATCTACAAATCAAAATTTTAGACTAAATGTGTACTTTCCTCTTTTTTCCTAGCACTCCAATGATTCTTCCAAGTAATATATATCTACTCTTATGTATGTGGATACTTATTAAATCTTCAAATGAGTCTTTCTTCTTCAGAACTGGTGACCTCTGAATATGAGAAAATGTCCCTGAAAAGTGACATAAAATGCATATAAGTAAATAATTTCCAAACAGCAAAGAGCAGCTGAATACTCAGTTTCCCACATCTGTATTTCCTCTGCCTTTATCTGCTGCTGGTCCTCATTTTATCAGCATTGCCCCCAAGCCTCTTGCTCTGGTGATAGTCATATCCCTCCATTTGCATGTTGCCTTTCAGTGTCAAGTCACTTTGATCTTTCCCAGTATGGACCTTTTTCTTTAGTTTTCTTATAAAACTCTTCTACTTGTAATTAGCAGAATCAAAGTGCTTAAGTCTGCTCAGAATCCTCCTAACTCATTGGCCTGTTATCAACCTCTCTGCACAGTGGTGAGACCTCTCACACTGTCTAGTAGCACATTTATTATTTCCTTGAGGAATTATGGGATATTGTCTTTGCAATGATTTCTAAAAGGCAGTGGGTTGGTTTTCTTTCTTTTAGACATATTTTTCTTCTGAAAAGTAACTGACTGAGACAGTACTTGCTTATTTACCAGACCTCAGTTGTACAATAGCCTTTGCCCCACTACCCCCCTGGCACCCTGCAGAGTTGAGACAGCAAATTATGTCTGTCTTGGGCCAGGTGCAAGGGCTGGTCTGAGCCTAATAACCTGCACCTGTGAGGGAGGTGTGCACAGCTGAGGCCACTGAGTGGTAAGGGGCAGTGAGACTGCTGGGCAAGGAGAAAAGAGGCTGAGGGGGTTTAGCTGTAGCCTTCAGGTGCTTCTAGGGAGGATGTGCTATGTGGCTTCTTGAAGACGCTCTTCTTGTGCAGCTGCTCTTCAGGAAGATTGCTGTGAGTACAAAAGCTATGTTTTCCTTGTGGTTCTAAAGTTTTATTTTGATTAAGACTTGTTATAACTGTAACGTAGCTACAGTGTTGTAATAGATTGGAAATGCATTTATGAAATCTGCTTGCTTTTTCATAGTGTCTGGATTTTGTTAGGGGAAAGGGATGAGTTACTAAAGATAGCTTGACCAGGTAACTGAAAAACTCTCCCTACTTGACTCTATTTAAAGCTGCTTATCACTTCTCTAGATATTCCCTAGAATATCTAGGGAAATTGAAGTGTTGCTGGTTAAGTATGATTTAAGGTGGATTGAGACAGTTTGTCAGATTACTCATATTCAGCTGTTCTGATTTTGTAGTCTTTTTCATGGATTGTGTAGAGTTTAAGAGTATCTTCAGACTGTGAATACAGTCAAAAGCCTGGGGGGACTAGACTGGTGCAGAAAACAGTGTTTGAATCTGAGTCTAGAACTGACCTACTTCTCCCACTTGTTGGTGCAGACTTGAAGAGAATTGTTTCCCAGGATGACCAAGTATGGGTAACTGTGGAAGTACCTCTAAGGTGTGACAAAGTAGTTTTGTTTGGGTTTTTTTTTGCTTGGAGGATTTTTTTTTTCTCTCCTTAAAAGTTCCTGATTCTCAATCTTTACAAGTAGGATTTATCCATTAGTTCTGCAATGTAATGCTAATATAACACCTTAGGATCAGTATTTCTGTGTCAAGTTCAGATTTTTGTCTTGCTTTTTCCAATTCCATGATGTGTTTAAGGAACTACAGTGAATGCAGGTTACAGATTGCTCCTCATTCCTGATATCATCCTGTTTGCAATTAAAAAAAAACCCAACCAAACATGTTGAAGTTTTAACTATTTAAGAGGAATAAGATTAAAAGCTTGGGTATGAAGCAATAAAGTTATCAACTGTTGCAAAAGTAACAGTATAAAGCAAAAAAAAAAAAAAAAAAAGCTTTATTTTTGGATTTCTGGAACAAGTCTACTGTAGGTTATTTATACCCACCCATGTAGATGTGAAGTACACAAGGTAATTTAAGTGCTGTTAGTGCTGCTCATGGGACTGAGAAAACAGGCTTGTACCTCTCTTTATGCATAAGAAGTGGAAATTCTATTCCTCATCGTTTGCTATGTGATTTCTATCTGCAGTTATTACCAATTGATTTCTACTTTTGCTGGTGAAGTAAGGCAGTAGGATCACAGGTTATAAAGATTAAAACAACTGGCTTTGTTAAGAAACTGTGAGACTTGGATGAGAAGTTAGATAGCTCCTCTGGAAAAAAAAAAAATAGCCTGTCACTGTTATAAGCTGCCTGCTACAGACAGATGTTAATCAGTTGTACAGGGAACACAGATTAATTGATTACAATTCACAAAACAAAGAGGATATGACGACTTAGTAGTACTTAAAATCTCCTTGTATTAGAGTGAATAATCTATCATTTGTCATAAAACCCTTAATTTGATTCTTCAAAATACATCAGACTGTTACTCTTTAATCTTGACTGGAACAAAAGCTCTTTGTTTAGGAAAATCACAGTGTGATTTAGATATGTAGAGCCAGATGTAAACAAAAAGCTAAGTGGGAGTTTAGACAATGATATTCAAAGCTGCAATCCCAAACAAAAATTAATCTGGTGCTTTAACCTGGTGGGTTATCTCAATTTTTGACAATACTACTGCCTCGTGTGTCTAAAGCTGCATTCTGTTTGCACCCAAAAGTGCATCAGTCTGGTAAGGATCAAGCAACTTGTTGCCTGTGTGATGTCTAAGACCACTTGGAAACCAGAAGTGGGTTCTGTGTTACATGCCAACACAGTAAAGATCCAGTCAGAACTCAGATTCTTTGCAGAGCAGGATAGGATCCAGTTCTTGCTTTTAAAATGCAGGTAGTGGTCATTTGACTCATAGTTTAGAAATTGACCCTATGTGTGTATTTTTCAGTCTGAGGGGATTGATTCAAACTCAACTCCTATCTCAAAGTTCAGGATACTGCCTGTAGGGAATAGGGTAAGGACTTCTCAGTCCTTCCTGTCCCAGAGTCTAGCTTTCAATACTCAAAAATATTTTAAGTCTGTGGGCAAGAGAGGGATAGTCTGGTGATATATTGTCCTTGGGGTGCAAGAATCCTGAGTTCAAGTCCATTTTTTAGAGACACTCTAATGGTTTGCTCAGAGGGACTGTTCATTATTCCATGAACATTCCCCCAAACATGTTAATAACTAAGACACTGCCCTAGGAAGAGGAGATAAGGCTCTCAATCCATTGAAGTGTAAGGCAGTTCTGCCTTCTCACTGTGGGCCCATGCACTACACTGTTGGTGATGGCAACAGCACTTCTACCTCTCCATCAAATTATAGCACTTACCCCTATCTGAAAGTGGATATTCTCCAGGCAAGGATATATCTGTTGGTAGTAGGATGAGAGCTGAAGCCTTGGAAGGGACTGAGATTTAGGAAAAGCTATACTGTATCTCCCTTTTGGGAAATGGACAGGGGACTGGGAACCTGGAGACTAGGAATTGCAGCATTAATGTCACAAGTAGTGGTGTTCTTCCTGGAGCTGTAGTTGTGTCTGAAAGTCTGCATGCATCTAAGTCCTAGGTCTGTTTCCATTGTGTGTTGGGTAAAGTTACCAGTATGGAAATGGAAAATAGCTGACTGCTAGATGGCAGGTAGGCATACCCTTACCCTACTGCCAAAAGACTGCCACTCTCCCCATCAGCACAGTGCAATGCCTTCCTCTCAGAATGGGAAGTTCAGAACTAGCCTGTTCATAGTACAACTGTGGTAAAAATGCTGGTGTGGAAGAATATATTGGTGTATTCAGTTGCTGAGCTGCCTCCTTTGTTTGAATCCTCCTGTATTACACTTTCTGTTGCTTTTCCTGCCCTATCAAACAGAAACTTAAAAGCTGTTGTTAAAGTTTAGGGGGTCAAATTTTTACTGAGATCACATTGAACATAAACACAGCTCTACACTTCACTGGGAGGAGTAGGGGATTTTTGCACAGCACCATCCTCTGTTTCTGTATTATTACCATATAGCACAATAGGCCTCTCTTTGCTTTCCCACTAAACTCTAATTATTGCCCATTAGATGCATATTAAAGGAGTAAGTGACCTTGATTTCTCCCTGTGAACTTAGAACGTAGAGTAGCTATCTTCTGCTGAGCTTCTGCCAGCTGCCTTCTCCCCAGGCCATGGGTTCTGGAGAGCACACAGTCCACATAGATATCCCAGAAGAGCTGTGCCAGGTCCCAGAACAAAGCCCCATGTTTCAAATTCTCTGAGGATTTCAGAAAGATCATGAAGTCCCAAAAGCCACTGACAGAGTCAGAAATGCGAGGCTTCCTCATCTCTAGTAAAACAGCTGAGGAGGATTCCCAGCACTGGGGGTCTGCCCGCCCAAGAGCCAGTGGATCAATTTGACTATGGCAGAGGAAAGGTGTCACACAGAACACTGCCATGAATAAGAGAGAGCAGGTGAGTCTCATGGTGCAGTGGATTCTTCCTCTGCTTCCAAGATCCATTGTGTCACTGAAATATAAGAAAACCAAGAGAAGCTGAAAAAGTCTCAGTCTTAGATGCAGGAATAAAGTTGTGTTACTTTACATGATATACAAGGTACTCAGATATTGTTTCTCTGCTCCTTAAAGATTTGTGTATGCTTTTTGCATGTATATCAATACTAGAGGAGTTGCAATGTTCTGTGCAGCAGAAGCATGTGTAAAAATATTTAATCATCCTCAGATCTGAATGATGAACTGTCTTATCTCGAAGTTCTTAATATTGAAAGTTTTTTGCCATTTTTGCTTATAGATCCCTAATATTTTACACTTTACAATTTTTCAGTAAAAATCCATCCCTCTTTACATAACTCAAGCTTTTAGCCGGTCTTGCTTTTCTCAAAATTTTATGTGCCCTTTAAAATAGTCTTCAAAACTACAAGAATCTGTGGAGAGCAGGTGGAAAAATTTTGTTGAAAATGTGTTTTAATGGTTCTAATTATTGCAGGTTTCAGATTCATCCATTGACCAGGAGTGTTTTAGGTGCTAAAAGGCAGAACAGTTCTGAAAAGAGGGTATAGCAAAGCTATCACATAGCAGCTGCATTGTACAACATGTACCTATGCATACAGAATCATAGAAAATTCAGGTTGCAAGGGACCTTTAAAGGTCTCTAGTCCAACCCTTCTGCCATTGGCAGGGACGTCTTTGACCACACCAGATTGCCCAGAGTCCTGTCCAACATGACCTTGACTGTTTTCAGGCATAGGGCATCTTCCACCTCTCTGAACAGCCTGTTCCAGTGTCTCACCACCCTCATTGCAAAAGATTTTTTTCTTTAAATTTAATATAAATTGATCCTCCTTTGGTTTGAAACCATCACCCTTTGTCCTCTTGCAACAGGCCCTATTAAAAACCTGTCCCCATCTTTCTTATAGGCCCTCTGTAAGTACTGGAAGGCTGCAACAAGGGCCCCCTGGAGCCTGCTCTTCTCCAGGTAGAACAGCCCCAATTTTCTCAGCCTATCTTTTCAGGGGAGCTGCTTCACCTCCTCATCATTTTCGTGGCCCTTCTCTGGACTTGCTCTAGCCAGGTCCATGTCTTTCCTGTGCTGAGATGTATTTATGTATAGAAAAAAAGTGCAGATGTGTATTACATGTCACTAAGAATTGACTCTTAAAACTGTGAAATTTGCTAAGTAATACCTATAATGGATGGGTAGAAATTCTGAGAATGATAACCTCTTGTGGACAGAAAGGCCAGTTGTCTCCATCAGATTTCATTTCTAGTACATACTTCTCTGTTGTATTTTCTAAAATGCTTCTAACATTTTTGATATTGAACAAGTTTGGGGGGTTGTTTTTAGTGCAGCTCATGGCATATGGAGAACTTTCCATTTGTGGAAATCAGCTACATCTGAGATCAGCATTTAGGACAAAATTCTGTTTAATGTATGTGCTGATCTGCTGAGTATTCATGCTTGTACATTTTCAGTCTGGTTGCTGGGGGTGGGGGACCTACTTCTCTTAATGAGCTAGATAAGCAACTAGCTTTTTGTGTAGAAAGTCTCTTCCATGAGTGATCCTGAAGAAGTGTTCCTTTGCTATGTGAAGAAAATTTCAAAGGCAGGATATTGATGTGCAGAGGAATTGTACATGAAAAGTAACCCAGCTACATCCTGTGTGCAAGACTAGGGAAGCATAGTCTGCTTTGTGGAATATTTCATTGTAGAGCTAAAGGACTCTTCAGAGATTTCAGTCCTAACAATGTTATTCTTACGTAGCCCCGTCTGGCTATCTGGTTAGGTTCTGAGAACATTTTTGAGGTATTCAGACTTTACTCCCCAGCTGCTTACAGTCACTTTTTAATCTGAGTTTGGGTGTTGTGAGATGAGCTGGCTTGACACCCCTGGACCTGAACATTGCATTTAAGGAACAAGAGGGGCAGCTTGCTCTTCCCACACTGCTCTGCCTAGTGAATATCCCTTACAACAGTGGTGGTAGTAATAGGGCTGTCCTCCTGCTGCTCCCAAGATCCCCAAGAACATCATTCTTCTGTACCCTACTCCACAAGGCAGGCTTTGATTGCTTTCTCAGAAGCAAGCCAAAAACATCCTGTGAGTCACTACTTCATTCTTGTTTGTGCATCAGAGCCCTTACACTGGGCACAGACACCTATGTATATATGCCATGCAGTATGTGTGTCTGTTTACTGAGACTTTATCAAGTTTTTGGCTTTCAAAGCAATTTAGCAGTCTCAGATATGACCATGAGGGTGAGGAGACAGCAACGGGACAGTGGGCAGGGAGCCCCAACAACAGATTGTTCAAACAAAGGAATAATATCAAAAGAGGCTAATAATACTAAGTAACAATACTAAAATCCTTTAAATGGTGGTTCTGTGACTTTGACAGAGCCTATTTAATTTGTGCAGGTTAAAAACTGATCTGGTTGCTTTGCATTTTCTGCTTCCCAGCACTTATTCTAAACTTTATAAGTGACAAAACTGGCTAAGACAAGGGTTCTGGATTTCTCAAAAACAAGGGGACAGCCCTGGGCAGGGAGCTGGTAGGGCATTAATATGAGAATCGATGCCCTTCAAAGTATGATGTGCATGGCATCAGTAAGGGCCAGTAGCAAAGGCAACTAGTCCTTATGATCTGGTCAAACTCGGGCAGCACTGTGCTGTTAGTCTTCCAAAAGGCTCAAGATTGTATTTTTTAGATAGTTGAGAGCTGGAGGGGATGCCCAGGAAACGCCAAATTTCATTAATCTCTTACCTGTGCATGTGGTGAATGCTTCCGTGCAATTCCTCCCCTACACTCTCCAATCTTTAGGTCTTTCTGTCCATACATTGAAGTTTCTGTGTGTGAGTGCTATTTACACTTCCCGGTTCTGACTTTACCCACCCTCCCCCCTATCCCTGCTTCTCCTCGCCGTTTAGTCTGCTCCACTCACCGTCATGGATAATGCCTTACAATAATAATTTAAAAGTTAATCAGTTATTATCATTTAACTTAGTCCCTCGGCTGTGCGGCTGCTGCAGCCGGTCCCGGGCCGGGTGCCCGCTCCGGCGCAGCATCTCCGGGCAGTCCCGCTCCGCTCCCGGGGCTTCGGGCAGCGCCCGACTCCGCTCCCGTCCCGCTCCGCCCCGGCGCCGCCCGCAGCTCTTAGCGCTTACTTACCTCGGCGCTCCGGCCAGGGCAAGACTCTCCGAGCCCGCTGCCGCCGCCGCGCTCCTTAAGAAGCCGTAGCGGGCAGCCCCACTTAGTTTTTACGTCAGGGCTCGGGAGCAGCCCCCACCCCCTGGGCCCGGCCGCTGCTCCCGGGCACCCGGAGCTCCCTCTTTCTCCGTGCGGAGCTGTCCTTGCTGCAAGTCTGCTCCGCTTCTCTGCCCCGCCTGACTTCCTCTGCTTGCGGACCCCCGCCCTCCAGGGGCAGCCTGGTGGCCGTGCTGCCTCTGGCCGAGGGGAAGGGGTGCGCAGCGGGGTGGAAGAGTAACAGACCGGGCAAAGCTGCGGCCCTCCCCTTGCCCCCTCTCTTACCAGGGCTGTACCGGGAGGGCACGAGGGGAAGAGTAGGAAGCAAGTCCGCCCGTGGAGCTCATGTTGTCCAGAGCTGGCTCAGACCTCAGGCATCTTGCTTTATGTGGTTGGCTTTTGCAGATTCCTCCACCCGAGAGCAGGAGTCTGTGTGGCTGACTAGAGCTATTTGCTGGTTAGGGATCAGCCCACGTGCTGCAGGTCCAGCTCTCCTGGAAGTTGAAGCAGATACCCAGAGAAGAGCCACAGAAGGGCTCCACTTAAAGGCGTTAGTTGAAGTAGTTGGACTGAGCTGCTCACTGCAGCTTAATTTACACAACTTTACCTGAAGAAGAGCTCACTTGCAGGGCTGTACGTTCTCCAGTGGAGGAGGGCGGAGGCCTGGTCTGGTTACATTTTCCATGTTCCAAGAACAATAATGTGGTCTACTGTTGTTGCATTTTCTCTCTGTGAGGTTCTCAGCTGGGTTGTGACCTCTGAAGCTGCTGAAAAACCTCTCTGTATTGGAGAAATGAGTTAAGCTAGTAGGGAAGTGAAAGGAAAGCATTGATGAAAGGCTGTCTCCTGTTACAGCAGCAAGGAGAGAAAAGCCTGAGCACAACTCTGCCTGTGCTCACTGTGCCTGCTGTGATCCCCTTGTGTACAGAAAACATGCTACTCAAAGAGCTGTGGCTCTGTGACCAAGCTGATAACCAGTGTTGGGCAGAACTTGCTTAACACCAGCTGTCTGAAGTAATAGGCAGGTGAGAGACCATTCTTTTTTCCCCCCTCTGTAGTTTATAGGCCAAATCATGTAGCACCTTGCTGCCTGTCTGAAGCCAGTGCAGCTGCAGCAGTTCATACCAGCTGGGCAACAAACTCTTTTTCCAAGGCTTTCACTGGTAGCTTCCTTTTATCTCTCCATGTGGAATCAAAATCCCTTCTCCAGAAAGCAACTGTGCTTCAGTAGCATAAGGCTTTTCTTATTTAAAGTCAGTGGGTCCACACTGATTCACATCAGCTGGAAAGTTGGCTTGAGACAATGATTTCTCTGATGTTCATCAAGACCTTTATAGTTTGCATTCTTTCTGTGCATCCAGTCCATGTAAACGGAGAAGCAAATTCCTTTCCAAAACCTTGGTCTTGTGATGTGCTTATGACAATAAACACTGCTTTTCTTTGATGCTTTATCTCCTCATTAAGCAATCCCTGTGAAAGTGTGTTTTGTGTAAGTAATGCTACTGTTTAACAAAAGTGCAAGGAACTTTTTGGGGATGAGAGAACACTGGCTAGAACCCTTGTAAACAGCTGTACTGTAGGACTTTGGCCAACTTGCAAAGGTTCCATTTATTTGGCTGGAAGTGTGAGTTGAGGAATGCCAGGAACAGTGGTCACCAACTGCTGAAACAGTCTTCAGGATGAACTAAAGAGTGTAATACCTTGCAAGGGGCCCTTGCAACGTGGTGAGGGAAACCTCTTGTGTAGGATCGCCAATATTTCTTCTCTCTGCTATTGAATGCATGCTATTCCAGTAGACTTCCTTCTCCTGGGTTCTAGGGCTGAAATGATCCTTAAGGATCAGCTTTTGGTTCTATTTGTTTCTTTTTAAAGTCTGCTCTGTGCCTGATTCTGGACCCATGTGCAATCTGAAGCCCCCTTGGCAAGTGAGTAGCCAGTGTGCTCCTCCTTGCCTCTGTATTTGCGGATTGAACCAGGCAAAGGAGAAAAGGAAGTGTGCAGGTAAGACCTGTGTTGTGATGGAACCTGAAGGCAGCTCCTGGGTAGAAAAGGCTCTGAGGCTGCTTGTGTTCATGGTTGGCCTGGCTCCAGGGGCCAGAGCAGAAAAGATAAAAATGCCACAGAAGTGGTTTTTGCTGTTGTTTCTGTATCTGTGGTGTGTCGCACTAAGGACTCTGCCCCATGTTCAGGGTAGACCCAAATGGAAAGGAAATGATAAAATGTTTCTTGTGAGTTGATAAATTTCTGTCAACCTGCAACCTTTGTGAATTCATTGTTAAGAAGTGAGTTTGAGTCCCTTTCTGGGGTACACTTTATCTGGTTTTGGATCAAGAACAACACTGGTTTCATTCCACTCAGAATCCTGGCAGACCCAAGGGTAATTGAACCAGGGCCTCTCACAGACAGGAGAGTTACTGCTCAAGGGAAATACTGCTACTGATAAAATAGTTGGCTCCACAAATACTTCCTGAGCCTACTACACTCTGCTCCCTCTGAACCAGAGCACTTATATTCTATTTCTGGGAAAGAGGTTTTTGATAATTAGATTGATCACCTCAGCCTCCTAGTGGAGAAGAAATATACCAGGATTGGCCATCTCATTCAGGTCCACACAATCCCTCAGTAAAGCTTTCTGTGTCCTTCTTAAGCTATCAGTAATGTTTCTTTCATTGCAGCACATGATATATTCCCCTGGCAGTCAGTGTTCATGTCTTCTATGGGTCTCCATGCCTTATAAATTTAATTCACATGAGCTGTAGGTCATATCCAGAGTCATTTGCAGAAAGATATTTTTATCAAGAAAAGTTGATTATTTACTCATAGATGAGACAGGTTTCAGATCATGTAACGCTACAGAAAGGATGCTATTTCTACCAGAAAAGCATAAAATAAAACAAAAGGTTAAATGGCCAGGATAAAGGAATAAGGGATAGATAATAAAAGCAGGAGGCCATTTCACTGATACTTGCATTTTGAATAGAGCAAAGGTGTAAATAACTATATACAGAGTTGCTTCCTTTCTGCATTTGCTCCCAGCAAACCTTCTGATGTGATTCAAAATTAACATTTCAGTTAATAGGGAGTGGCCTATGGTTGCTTGCGCTAAGTAAGCATTTACACATAATAAAAGAGATTCAGCACTGGGACGGAGGGACAGCAATGTGTGATGGGAGGCACAGCTTGTCTGTTACGTCCATAAGCAGCCACACCTGAACACAGTATTAAGCTTTTTAAAATATTGCACGAATGACACCTGTTTTAGGCTTATTTAAAAAATAAAAAACTTTACAGACATGTTCTTAGTTGAAAGTTACATTTTGCTGAATTGGGTTCCAAATTATTCCAGCCTTGTGTGAAACTTGGCTAAGTGACAGCAAAGGCAAAATTTGTGATTATCAAAGTGGGGGAAGCCCAAAGGTCTGTTGGTTTTAAATTCATAGTACCTGGCAGGGGCTTGATTTTTCTTCAAAGTCCATAAAGGCAGAGTGTGGAATCCTACTCCCGTTTTTAACTTTTCCTATTCTCTTTTAAGCAGAAGATTAAAATGTCCTTAAAATTACCTCCCTGACAAACATACCTAAGAGCTTCTTGGAAATAAAATTAAATATTTGATCCAAAGTCTACAGCTCTATTTTATTCATTTTTAAAATGATACGCAGAGGGCTTTAAGTATCTAAACCTGTTTTTGTCAACTTTTGATGTCAAGTTGGGTTTTTATGTTTTTGTTTTGTGTGGGGTTGTTTCGTGGGGGTTTTATTTGTTGTTTTGTTTTTTGGTTTTTTGGGAGGTTTTTTTTGGGTTGAATCTCTACTCTCGAAGTGTTTGATGACCCCATATTGCTCTGAACAATCCTCTAGGTTTATTCTCTATTGAAATGGCCAGCAGGAAAGTCATTGGGTGTGATGCAACACTTAGGCAGTTCTAACCAGTGGAAAGATGTAGTTACCAATACAATTCTTCAGTGCTGCACACTATTGCTGATGACCTGAAACATTTCCATGGAACTGGCAGACAAGACATGGGACAGGCAGGAAACTAAGGTATTTCTGTGCCAGGAGCTGGAGCCCTGTGGACACCATGGCATGTCTCTGGCCTATGCTGAGAAGTGGCCTTCTGCTAGAAGGTTTGAGGAACTGCAGCTCCCCGTTAGAACAAATTTGTCTTTCTTTAATAATGTCTCTCTATGTCCACCAGCTGTTGTATGTGAGCAGCTCTGTCTCCAGGGCCATATTTTGGAGTGTTTCCCCAAGAGTAAACTTAGATGACATGTCAGAAAAGTGAACTGGCTTCATTGTTGAAGCCATTTATTTAAATTAATTTGTGGAAGAGGTAAGACTTCTCCTGGCAAATACATTTAACACAAGCTTTGAAAAGATGTGTGGAGCAAGTATTTTTACAAGTGCAAGCTAAGCAATGTTGGTTAAAAAATTAATAGATATTTTTGAAAACATAATCTGGTGATATGTGACACTATAAATGCAAATGACCTTTGTAAAGGATGTGGCTGCATTTCTCTCTAGACTAAAACATTCTGAGAAAATAAGAAAGAACCCCAAACTGACAGTGTAGTACATTAACAGTTAATTGTTCATGTCTTTTGGGCAAGTTGTCTTACATTAACCATTCAGTTAGAGAGCTTTTGATTAATTTAAATGGCATTTTGAATATTTATAGCCAGACAACTATTAGATTTTGAATCAAGGGATTCGTTGCCATTTGGGTGCTGGACTGATATCAACATGTTCCAGAATAAAGTCATTGGTTCTTCGTGACTCAGCCCTCCTGCTTCCTCATGTTCCCACAGACAGTGGAGAAACCCTTCTCATCTTGAGCACTCCAGGCAGACAGGAGAGTCACCCTGGGTACGTCACAGTTAGAAGGGCAGTTCAGTGAAACATGTTTTCATAAAACTGATAACATCTAAGAAAGCAAGGCTGTTATGGGATCAATTTCTCCCAGGGAGTTACAGACAAATTTTCTGGGGAAGAAAAGCACTTTCACAATGAGTTCTTTCCTGAAGCTGAGCAGGATTGCAGTGTGGAGTCTCCTACCTTTTCTTGCTCTGAGGGTGTTTCTTTCCTGCAGGTCTTGGGAGAAAAGGGTGTTTGAGTGCACTTGCCTCAGGGCAGCTCCTGGGCCATGCCAGTGGGCCACCAAGGAGGAGTGCCAGCCCTGCCACTGTCACACTCATCCCACAGCACAGACACTCCCCTGGCAGCCATGACCCCATGCTGGGAGCCTGCACATTCGCACTCAAAGTTGTTTGAGGAAAAGTCTTCAAGAAGAAATTGGAGGAGGGGATAGCAAATTATTTAGGGCCAAGAAGTAGGTCAGAGGAGAATCTGTAATGAGGATGGATATTCTGTGTTGTGTGAAATGGAATTGTGGGATCTTTGTCTCTCCTTGATTGCCTGCTCATTCCCAGACTGTTTGCTGGACTCTGCTTTGCTCTGTGTTCTGGTGCTAGTTCCTGCTGGGGTTCTTTGGCACTTATAAAGTAGTTGCAACTCTTCAAGCCACAGATGTGAAGACTTATAAGTACACTACTGCTGTTGTCAGAGGAGAAAGTTGGGTTTTTTTTAATGTGCAAGATCTGTCATGAATAATTTACTGGCAGAGAAATCTACCTTATTGAATGATTTCCCTGAGTGAAGTAGTAGAAGCTCTGTCGTTTAGATTACTTAGATGAGACAAAACCCATACATTATCAGTAAGGAAACATGTGATAAAGGCAGATAGAATATCAGGGATTTTTTTGAAAGTTGAGAATATATTTTATTTATTTTTAATAGGTGAGGCCACTCAGCCTTTGAAACTCTCATTTTTATTTCACAAATGTACTCTTTGAAACCTATTCTTAAAGGGGATGTGACAAAGATCATGCTAGAGTGGATTTCTATTTAGTGAGTTTAATTTGAAACTTCTGAAAAGACTATAGTTTGATTTAATAAGGTCCTTTCTTTCCTATCCTATTACTGACCAGGCATGGCTAAAAAGCTGCATATTGCATGAAGATTATAGGGGTTTTTTTAATACCTGGGGAGGGAGGTTGTCTCAAAGTTATCAGCCAGCCAGCTCTGCCTAAAAACAGTGATCCCTGGCCTAGGTGCTAAAGGTCACCTTTGAGTACAACAGTTCCTGTCCTAGAGATCTTGTGTTTGAAATGAAAAATGCTCAGCCAAATCAGAGGAAGAAAAATTGAAGCAAAAATGTAATGGGACATGAATCTTTTACCCACCTGCCCAGCCCTCTGATCCAACAGCACACACACAGGATTCTGTCATGTAAGGGAATTGTTTCTTTCTTTCTGCAAATGAGGCAATTTTCAGTCTTGTGTTCAGAAGCTCCTCATTACACAAAGCAGAAGTTAAAATTAATTTCCTGAAGGCTTTCAGTGAATGCTGAAGGGCACTAAAATAGTTCAGTTTCTTGGAACTGCTTTCTCATTGCACAGAAATCCTGGTCAAGCATTCATGGTCTGTAAACTATGTTATTGTTAACAATATCTGTAAGAGTAACTTCATAATGGAGCAAGTCTTGAAATGGCAATGCAGAGTTCAGATGTGCCTGAAAGGAAATAGAAGTGACTGACTCCAAAGGAAACAGGCTTGTGCACTTTGCTGCCATCTGATTTCATTGTTGTGCCACCCTCAGAGTGCGGCACGTTAACAAGGGAAAAGGTCCAGGGAGGAAATGGATGGTCAGAATATGTCAAATCCCAACATAAACATAAGAATAGAGTATGGAGGTTTAGACTGTGGTCCTTGTACTTGCTTTTAAAAGTAACGTGAGCTTTCTCTTTGAAGGAACAGATTGAGACTGCTTAACAAAACCATGAGCACTGCTACTGCAAGTTCTGTACATCTATTCTCTAATTATAGTTATTGGTGTGCTTTGGAACAAACCAGACTGCTATAAATCACGTTTTGGGAAGAGGTCCTTGTTAGAGAGATAAACATCTCTGTTTACATAAGCAGAAAATCAGGCTTTGCTATAGACAGGTGGAGCTTGAGGTGTTCCCAACACTGCTACCACACAGCTCAGACCACTAACCAGCAGAAAATAGGGATGTGTTGTCCTGGTAGGGTCTGGGCACTTCCTTCAGCTTGACAGCACAAGGTGCTGTTCAGCACAACTCCCATCAAGGGTCCTTAGGACACTGTCAAAGCTGCAGGCTCACAGGAGTATCAGTTGGTGCTGCTGGTGCTATTTTCTTCTGTAACCCTGGAGTACAGAAACTTCCACCTGGGCTGGGCTGCAGGTCAGTAGCCAGCTAGGAGGGGAAAGAGGGGTTGTTTCTCTGAGCAAATAACTCTGCTGTTACAAGTACTGTGAATTACTTGTTTGCGCTGAAGTTCCAAAAGGCAGCCAGGTGCCCCAACACCTGGATTAGAGACTAGGGATAGATCTGTTCAGTTTTCTGCAATACTAAATACTCCTTTCTTGGAATAATAAAGCTTTTATGTACTGATTAGGAGTGTTCCACTGTGCTGTGAATCCACAGCATCCTGAATGATATGTGTTGAGGAATCCCCCCTAAAGAGTGGGTAGATAGTAGATAATTAAAACCTCAACAGTCCAAAGACTCAATCTATGAAAAACTGTACTGAATTAATAAGGTCAGTGCTTATTCTATTTCAAGGCAACTCATAAATTTGTATCTTGGATGTAAGGTATGAGGGCAACATACATAATGATATTGATTCTAGTTTCCATTATGTACAAAACACTTTCAAAGGAATCAAGTGGGGAAACTGGGAGCTGTCAGTTGTTAACCTATGCTTCCTGCAATTTATACAGAAGTAAATTTAGCACAGCTGTCATGAAGTTACCATTTTAAAATTTCTCTTAAGGCTTCTGCAAATAGTACGAGGTTTGAGCTACATAAATGTTTCATTCATGAAAAAAAACTGATCACCATCTCAGCTGGAGACAGGAAACCAGTCAAAAGTAGTTTGCCTGTGCCATTTTTTGGCTGGACAGTGACCAGGTTAAACTGCAGTGAAGAAGCACATGTCATGTGTGGGGACACCTAATTCTGCACAGGAGGCAAAACTGATGTTATATCCCACAGTTTGTTACCTGTGTGAAATGTAAGGAGTGTGTCATGCTCATGCCTTTGTCACCAGTTAAAGTACAGCTGCAATAACCAGCCCTTCTCTCAGCTTCTCGGTGTAGTGCAGATGCAAACATTGCTTCAGTCTCCAAAGCAAATTCAAAGCCTTCAGTAGCTGGACTGAGGGCTGAGGAAATCTGTGAATGTATGATACACAGTGGTGGAGTGTTGTGCTTGTGGTCTGACAACTGGACTTGGACTGTGTAAAATGCATTTAACTTCCTCCATGCCTTGAGTTACCAGCTTTGATGGGGGAAATTCTTATACTGGCTCAGAAAATGCCACACTAAAGCATGGCCTGTTACAGTGTTAGTGGTAAAGATGAGGACTATCCCATGACTTATTACAAAACCAAGCTTCTTTGGAAGAAAATTTTAATAAGAAAAAAATCAAGTGACAGTTGTTATGGATTTTCTATAAATTAGAGCATTCATAATTATGCTGCCCTCAGCAGTTTGTGGTTGTTCAGAAATAACACATTAAGTGGCTGGTGATGCTGGTCTGATATAGAGTCCTTGTACTTATCTTGTGTACTGCTTGTGTTACCTGTCCCCACTAAATAACTTGTTCCACAAACCTACAACAATGTGTTTGCTGAGCTGTGAACAACAGATTACTGAACTGAACTATAGTATGTGTAGCTGTAAGATAATGTTTTTGTGACCTTTTGCTTTCAATAGTACTGGTTTGAGCATTTCTACTACTAAAATTTAGTTACTTTTTTTTATTTAAGTTTTCTGTGGGCACTTAAACAGTCTCTGTGATATTACTTATGGATAATTCATGTTAAATTAACTTTTCAGCTCTTGTGGGTAGGAATCTATAGGAAGTGCATTTAGAAAAAGAGGTGGTTTTGGGTTTGTACACTGTGGCTTGGTGTTGTGTTGGTTTTGTTCACTGGAGTAAGTGCCCCAGCAAGATCGTTCTTCAATGTTTTGTGCTGGGATTGAGAAAGTTTTCAAAGACAATTCTAAGAATTTTTTCTTGTAAAATCAAAAGTATGCACCTGTGTTTATATTGCTTTTCCATTCATATGCTACAAAGACTTAGCTCCTATTTTAATGAATGACTCTCTATTCTAATTATAGCCAAAATGTTGCAGGTTTATATTGAGTTTAAATTCTATATTCAAATGACAGGAAATGGAAGTGGATAATAGTGGATCCATTAATGAGAGTGTTCCCTCACTCTATTGTTCCAAATGAGAAACATGCTTTCATACAGAACCTTGGGAGACACCAACACAAAAGTGTATTTTGTTTCCCTGTCTGGAGCTGAAGAAAGCAAAACAATATCAGTAGTTATCTGGTAACTGTGACATGCATGCATTTAATTTTCCCAGGCTGGCTTCACTAGAGTTAGTCTGGCAAAAAAAGAAACGGGGAAAACTTTTCAGTATGCCATTAAAGTGATGGCCATTGCATCTGGTTGTTATGATGTAATTATTTAAAGAATACTTCAAGAGCCTTATTTTGGACTTCTTGTAATTATCTAATTCAGATTTTTGAGCCGGAAAAGGCTTCCCTCAACTACCAAAAGGCTCCAGGTCTCCCTGAACTCAGTGTAGCCAGCAGCTGGGACTGAAGCAGACTGGGCCCATCCTGGGTGCCGAGGTGCTGGTTCCATGCACGGCAGGAAGGCTGCGTGCAGTGTCCTCCCACAGACAGAGCTCAGTTTGAGATCTTTCATAAAAGAAAACTCCATTCAATTTCCATTAAACAAAGGCAATGATTCCTTGAACACAGAAATTAAATTAAGCTGAGAGAATAAATAAGAAAAAAAAAGATTGAAAATTAAAAACTACTCCATTCCATGTTCATGACATTTTTAATACTCATCTTGCTAAGATGCAGAACAAAGACTATTGAATTTCCATTCAGTAGCAGCCAACAGGATATGAATGAGTATTAACTTCAAACAAAAACTTGATTTATAACAACATCAAGTTGTGCACTTAAAAAAATAATTACAAATCATTTTTAAAAGGAAGAGTAACAGTGGAAGCAATAATGAATATAAAACATGACTGATCAGGCTTAAAACATAACTTCAAGTATTCTATGGCATTTCCTCAGACATTTGTCTCATCAGTTTGTGCAATACCCATCTTTGCATAGTAAAGAAAAATTGGTTAGACTCCAGCCTTAAGTAATCTGTCTCTTGAACATGCACCTATGCAGCTGTTAATTTGCCTGGCAGACTTCTCTTTTAGCAGTATCAGATCAAATCAGTGAGATCATGCAGCAGACTGGAATGGGCTATACAGTTACCACAGTTTCTTGTCCAGCTGAATAGGTAAACGATGGAGCAAATGTAGAGTGGATGAAATGGAGGCAGAGTCAACCTGGTCTTCTTTTGGTGACGCTTTGCGATGAACGAGTTACTGCTCAATGGATATGCACTTCCCAAAGCACAGTGAGGGGGATGCACAAAATCAACACCTAGCAAATCCAGTTTCTTAACTGCCTACCAGCACAGGAAGCACTTCAGCCTCTACCTGCTCTTGTCACTTGTGTTGTGTGCACACAGGGCAGAAAGTGAGCTCTTCCTATACACACAATGGCTGAGGACTGGAGCATAAATTCAGTCAAGAAATCCTAATTGCTATGAAACTGCTGGTGTAAATAAAAAAGTTACTCCAGCACTGAACATATATACATAGTAGTTGGGGACCACTGTGGTCTGACTTAAAACATCACATCACACACTAACAATGTTGTTTGTGAAATGCTTCTCCAAGGTTTATTACACAGGTAGTTTATGTATATCAAGTTGACTTATTGTAATTTTTGATACCACTGGTGTTTCTGTTGTGGGTTATGCTTGCTTTGGAAGCAGAACTTGAAAAAAGTTAGACATTGTGTTCCCAATCAAGGCATTTTTAAAGAACCATAATACAGTTGCAAGTATTTTTGATTTGTCATCAGAGAAATGTCAGTAATTTAATTCTGCTTAAAGCCAAGCAGGAATTTTTCAGAATAAGGTTTATAATTTCTATTAATGTCAACTACCTGTATGCAGCACCTTTAACTTATAATGTAGTAAGTGTAAATGTGATTATGTTAAAGCTGATTGAAAATATTTAATAATAACTGTGAATCAAAACCAGTACATCGAGACTACTGAATTGAACATTATCATAATAAGAAAAATAACTGAAATGAGGTTTTCTAACTCACAGGAAAATGTCTGCAGCATTTTTTTAATGTTTTGGCTCTTAAAGCTAACTTGGGAAATGGATTTCCTCTGAACAAAGATGCAGGAAGTAGAATAACTGGGCTTCTGTTGTTACTAAACTACAACTTTTAAATTAGATCCAAAATTACAAAAGTCTTTAATTCTGATTATCAGACAGCAATTAAATTTTCAGTTACTTCACTTATCAAATGATTTAAGTTTTAAGTCAAGATTAAAAGGATGAGCCAGACTGTCCACAAACCTTTCTCCAGGCAGCTGCAGCCAGGTGAGCCTGGTTCCTAGGGACACAGGACTGCTGCCTAGGACTACTCTGGAAAAGTCTGTGTTTGTACAGAAGGTGTCTCTAAAAGGAATGACAACACACCCGAAATCACCTGGGATCTTGCACATATTGTGATGGTCATTGGTTGCCAGTAGTCAAGGGTCAGAGTATTAACCTTGCATTAAACTTTGAAAAGTGACATGCATCAAAGAGATATAGGGAGTGAGTTAAAAAGGTCAGTCACTTTTGCAAGCTGCTTTGAGTGGATTGGCAGAAGGCAAGACAAGAATAGCTCATTCCAAGCTTTAACATCTTTTGAGTATTTTAAGGCTTATTTAAGTTTTTATTTTACAGGATCTAGGCAGGAAAAAAAAGTAGCTTTTCTTAAAAGAAAAAAAAGAGCTTGGCACTTCTGTGATTAGTTTGAGAGTGTGTTACTTATATCATGGAAAAGTCTGTATAACAGCCAAAAAAAGTAATTCAGACTTATAGTCAATACATAGATATGCATTTATACATTTTAATTGTTTTTGGTTTCAAGCATACAAACTTTAGATCACATCTGTTTGGTGTCAGAACTCCCTGCATCTGCATGCTGTTATCTGCCTTTTTTGAGCAAGCCCAGAACATCTGCTGTACAACATGCTACAGAAAAAAAGGGGAGGAAAAAAAACCCAAAACCAAACCCAACATCAAAAATAGATTTACATAAAGAATAGAACCTTTTTATATGGAAATTCTTTTCTCTCATATATATATATTTATATATAATCTGTGAAAATGATAGATCAAAATCTTATTTCCATATTTACACTTTTTCCTTCTTGGAAGAATTCCGTCCATCATTCAGTAGCTTCCACACCCAACAGGCTCCTGTCCAAGGTGGACAGTGAGCTCATGGAGCAGGGAACCCTCAAGTCCAGCAGCAGAATGCACTGCATGGCTGGAAAAGCTATTGAAGCCTGGCACTGGCTTCTCAGTGGTTTGTATTTATTGGGCTGCAGATTCTGCTTGGGGTCAGCTTGCTAACTTGGTTGTTTGTATGTGAGCCATGCAGGTTTACCCTTTCAAATTAGCTCCTCATGCCACTGGAGTTTGATAAGAAAAAGGAAGTCATGCGAACTCAAGTGAAGTTAGAGTGCCAGCAGGCTGGGAAAGAATCTTTTGCAATTCCATTATTTTGGAACAGTTCTCTTATTGCACTTGGTCTGTGTGTCTCCTTCTTAATTTGAGAAAAGGAAAAAAACACCTGATTTTTGAAGCAGTTTGCTTGTACCACTTGTCAGTTAATGTTAACAAGAGAAAGAGGAATAGAGGAAGTATTTCCAACTTATCTCCAAAAAGGACAGTGTTCTACCAACTCAAATCCCAACATCCCAACTTTGTGTTTATAGTTACTGTTCTCAAGTTCTTCTGTACTGATTTAGTTCCTGTGTAGCTACAGTCAAGACATCATACCCAAAATCCAGTAGTGCAAGAAGCAGTTTTTTGAATGGCATTTCTTCAGATAGGGCCTTGTTGAGTTGGATCGAACCTTCGTTTTTTGACATTTCTTCCAGGTTGCATCAAAAGGAGGTGGAAAGAGACAAATGCAAGACATTAGTTAGATATAACAGGAACAAAGCCATTGCTAGGGTAATAGTAAAGTAAAAGGCTCACACTGACACAGTTTAACCTGTAACTTTTTCAAAGGGTAACTACTAAAGGAATTTGGTTGCACGCTTTCTACAGCACGGTATCAACTGGTTTTCTTATGAAGTTTAAAGATCATGCTGGCATACAGAAATCAATTATTTCTGTAGTACTTCAAGTGGTGCTATAAATTTGTAGAACTTTTCAGCTCCCAGCAACACATGTATGCACTAGGTCAAGAACACACACATTTACCTAAAGAGAATGAGTCACAAGTGCCAGGAATGGCAGTACTTCAGCCCACAGAGGCCAAGTTCTCAGAGCAAGTGCCCAGCTCTGGCTACACCAGAATTTAGTTTATGTAATCCAGGGTGACAAAAGTGTGTGTGCCTTTGTGAGCTCTTACCACACTATTGACCATACGTGCTGTGACTCTTAGTGAGGTGCAGAAGACAGCTGAGACATTGCATTCGAAGGAGACTGGACAGCTTTGGCAGTTGTGTGATTAGAACTGAGTGTTAACCGTGGGCAGCAAGCTGTGACACCAATCTCCTGCGATGTCCTATGTCAAACAGCAAGACATTAGGAAGCAACAACAAAAGTTGGGTGCAACCTCCCCAGTATCTGGCTTTATGTGGGGCATCAAGCAAGGGGCTCATGCATTTAGTTTTACCATTGGGCATACACACCACTACCACCACCAAACCAACATGCAAAAAATACAGAACAGGAATTCATATATTCTCTAAAGCTACAGACCAACCCCTGGATTTTCAATCTTCTGCAGCCCTGCTAACCTCCACCACTGCTACAATATTTATTCTGTACATAAGGTTTAACTGGTGGCTTGAAACTAATGCAAAGGCAACTTGTTTTTGAGAGGACTTCCAGAGGCTGGTAATTCTTGGGCATCCTTGATTTTGGTTTTTTCCTTGGATGCCTGTGATTGGATTTGTGCAAGACAAATGCTTAAGAATTGCTAGTTTTTGAAAGATTACTGTATTCATCTTTCAGGCTTTTCCCCTCCAGAAATATTGTACTAATGCTCCTTTGGACTGAGGCTGACATTACCTCAGTATCTCAATTCCTCATCCCCTAAACTACAGATAAACTTGAGATAAAGAAATTAATTTTCAGGCCAACTTGCAAAACTGCCAGATAGGAAGTATGAATATACAGAACTTGGTTAAATGTGAGTTAAAGGCTGCTGTGCATCTGCTTATCCTGCCAGTTTCAATGGGAAAAGGACATGTCTGCTTTCCTTCCCCTCCCCCCCTCCTTTTAAATACTGTCTAGCATCCTTGAATTCAAGTACTACTGATAAACAACTAATTAGACAGTCCTTTTAAATCAACAATGCAGATGAAAAATCCAGGTGACATAACTTGCCCTTCTACTAGATTTGCTTGAAAAGGAGAAGTCCTTAAAACAGGCACTGAATTACATTGTTACCTGAGCTTATTTTAATTAAAGAAATGGACTTTACAAAGTCTTAGAACATGGTACAGAGGACAGATGCTTCCCAGTACAATCTAACAGAACTCTTTTGACTCTTATCCTATCTGTTCTTTTCTAACCTGATCTTCACTAGTGTAGTGTTCCAGTACAAACCTCATCATGCATTCTGTGATCTGTCCAAACCATATTATTTACTTATTTCCTAGTTTTTACAGCCTTTGAGGAACAAGATACTGACCAAACCACTGCCTTTCTTCACTTAGGATATTCTGCTAACAATGTTGTATGAGAGAGAGAAACATGTGAAGAACTAAAATAAGAGCCTGAAATAGGGAACATGAGGTACAGTGTCAATAAGGAAACAGTACACACATGCAAAGCTTTAACAAAAGCTGCCATCATAGCACTTTAGAGGTGGGCAGGGACCACCCTGCAGGAATTGAAATTCTGTTCTGATTGCCTAACCTGCTTTAACAACTTCATCCTGAATTACCAACCATTATAATAGTAAAATGAAGACTGCTAATTGTTTAACTTAAATTGCCAGATAGAACAAGTCTCCCTCTTCCCCAAGAAAATTACAAGAAAGGAGAGTAGGTGAGTAGCAGGTTCTGGATATTTCCACCATTTTAAGCTATGGGTTACAGCAGTACAAGGTTCCTTCTGCTTTGCTTCTGTTAAATGGTAAGGGAGCAGAAGTGTCCTCTATGGAAGGACACACAGGAGGATGATGCTACTTCCTAGTCCTTTGTTGGTTTATGTGGAAGATCTTAGAACATCAACTTCTTTGCATTTAAAGTTTTAATGCCTCTTTAAATAATGAGAGTTAGCCTTTCTGTCTGTTATCCAACCAGAAAAAGGGTCTCTAAAAATAACCTATACTTTTCTTTTTGTTAATCAAAAAAGCACTTCATGCTACAGCACATCACTGTCTAACATCGTCATGTTTACAAAAAAAAACATTTCAGGAAAGAAAAACTGGTTTCAAAAAGGGCTAGATGTATTCAAGAAATACCTTGCTGCAATCTGCTGTATTCTTTTGTGCAACTAACTAAAAACATAGTCACAGAGTACATTACTTGCAAATGTGTGCCCCTGTGTGAGATCATGTAAGTACAAAGGTTTATTGATGTATTTACAGATTTTATGCAAACCCAGTATTTTAACCACATCAACTAGCTAATGTTTTCATAGGCATTCCTAAAGCATGGTTCAAATGCTGAAGGAGAGCTTAAATAAATTAACTTTGCCTACAAAACTGATTAAAATTAACAAAAGGAAGGACTAAAAAAAGCAACTTAAAATAGGACACTGACCTCTCATTTATTCCAGTAGTTTGAGGAAAAAAATGAGAAAATACCTCACCTTTGGTTCTAGCTGCTGTTTGTGCAGTGATGACTGGATTTTGGTCCACAATTCATGCTTGATGGAAATGCTGGTAAGGGACCAAAACCTCCTTCCTCATGAAATTGCCACCAGCATTCACTGCTCTAACTTGTGGAAACCTTTAGGGTCTAAAGGCAACTGCACAGACCAGCTCAACCTCAGCATCTATTATAGCTGGGTAAGTCTTTGGTTCCTCCTTTAATCTTCTATTAAAGAAGGAGAAAACCTTGCAGGTCTTTAACTAAGAACAATTGCTGGAAATAGAATTGTGCCTACAATCAATTCTCTACCTGCCACTTTTGTACTCTGCTATAACAAGCAGCAGCTTTTCATGTGCATTTCCACATCACTTTAACTAGTATTACCTCTTAGCAGTGTTTTGTTACCAAAATTGCTGTTAAAGTCAGTAACAAAAGCATTAATTGACTTACATTACTGCAGTAGCTTAGCAGAAGTGAGTGAAAATGTGCTAGGGAAAAAAGTGTAGGCCCCTGAACTACTCTAATGGTAAAAATGTCCTTCCTATATTAAACACTGTATAATGAAGCCTTGCATAGACTTGCTGTACCAAAATCAAGTTCTGACTGCTCTCTAAACACCAACAGATTTAGAAGTACTCTGCAAGGCTCAACTGAGTAAAATCTACTTCTTAACAAGGTTTCTACCCACAGCCTTTAAGCCACCTGAAATGTCTAATGAGATTCTACATTCTCTAAAATTGTCAGTTAATATTTTCTTTCCTATTCTGTCCACACATTAACTTGATTGAAAATTAACCTTGGATTCATTCTTGAAGCTGGAAGTTGTTTGTTGAGCTGTTTTTACTTTGTTTCTCTGAACTTGCATCAAGCCTTCTTTTACACTTCCCCTCCAACCCCCACCCCAGTTCATGAACAAAGTTTGCTTAGTTGCAGCTTACGTTTGATATGGACTTGACACCACAGTACCGTATGTTCATATGAACATCTGATAACCTGTGAAACAGAAATCACATCTCCCAGTTTGTAAAGCATTAGCTACCTTCTCTCATAGTTGCAGAGACTAAATATATCACTTGCTTAAAAAAAGGAAACGTTAAAATCCCTTTATTGTCCTCACCTGTCCCTCCAGATCTATCTGAAGCCAAGTATCAGGGGTCTACATGTGCTAGCCCTCTTTGTCTACAAGCTGAAATGCCTCTTCTGTTCCCCTCTGGCCCCCAGAAGAAACATGCACTTCAAGCTGTGAGCTAGGCCAGGCCAGTGTATTTGAGGTTCTGCTACAGAATAAACAGTTGTATCTTCCTCTTGTGAGAGTAAGAGCTTCAGGAGGCATTTCCAGTGCAGATCCTCTATAAGGATAATGAGCTTTTCCCTTTGGGCAAACAAATGACACCAAGGTGCAAAGCTGACCACTTGTGAGAGCAGTTTGAGAGGTGTGAAACATGAAGAAGAAATAATCAATTTCATCCTGTATTGTTTTACACAGGGAGGGATTGTTCTACTCCTCTCTCGTGCAAATTCTCAAGCTCTGTGGCTGTTGGAGGCAGGGGCTGCAGTGCTGAGGACAAAGGTGGCCAGGGCACAAGACAGCTTGAAAAGACTCAGAGGAAGAACTGACTAATTCTTTTATATTTTCATGACATGTATTTTGTTTTCAGCAAGCTACCTTGTGCAACACACACCTATCATCTAGGCAGGCACACCCGGTTTCTGCAAAGTCTATGAATTGCTAGGTAATGGACAAATGTGTCTCTTGGGGTAGAAAACTCATCCAAAAGGGTGAGCTGACTTTTTTTTTCCCCCCAACAGACTCTAGTTTGGTTAATTCCCATGGGCACCCTCTGAACAAGCACTAGGGAAAAATGAATGTGGCAGGTTCTGAGTGTTTCTGAGAACACCAACAGTGACAGGCAGTGCAACAGGGAGTAATTGCCTTGTCCAGGAGAAAGGGCAAAGCCTGATTTGCTGCTTTCAGCAGGCCTGAAAGAGATTTTGAAATATTTTGCTTCTACATGCATGTTTAATTAAGGCCAGCTGAAACTTCAAAAATATAAGAGTATAAACCAGAAGTAAAACATTTTCAGGTGACCTTTGAAAGTGAATTACAAGATAAATATGACCTTTTCACTAGATTCTATTTTGATAACTGCTTTAATCAATTAGGGAATAATTTTTTTCTTCTCAACTCTGACATGAAATATGAATAGAGGCCATAGAAATTTTTCTTTGAATTATTATTATTATTACTACTACTTATTCTTCTTGAAGAATTATGCCTTATTGTTAGATCATGGTTTAATCTTGATTCATGTTATTGAAAAGAAACAGCAACTTTAAATACCATGAGAAATCACTTGTATTTAATTACTTCCATGATCTGTTAGATTATAAACACTGATTCCAAAGGGAGATCTTTGTTACCAAATACAGACCATGCATGTGGGCAGAATGGACACTACAAAAAGGGCAGGAATTAAGTACCTTTGTACAAGACTCTCTGCTTTAACAGTCTCAAGTGGAATGACTAATCTCTTAGTCCTCATAGTTACAAAACACAACTAGAATTGGGAGAGAAATGCTTTCATCTTTCAGGAAACAGCTCAAGATTTCCAAATGATTTCTCTAAACCGGAATTTGTTTTTTATTAATTTGTCTATCAATAATAATAATAATAAATCAGTAACCACAAACAAGTTAGGTCTGCTATTCCTGAGGCAACTATGTCAACACAGTTCTTCCTGAAAACTACTCTGCTTCTTCCACCACTGACCATTTACACAACGTCTCTTGTTGTCAAGAAGTTGAGCAGTTTGAAAGTATACTATGACATTCAAAATAAGACTTATCTTTTGGGGGCTTTTTAACCAACATAATCAGCTTCTGAGAACAGCACTTCCTTAAGTGTTAATTTAATTTTCATGAATTCACCCAATTCTTTTATTGTTATTCAACTTTGCACCCTGATAACATTCGTTCTTTTCAAATCCATTTTCTCCACTTGTTTACTGCATGTGTAATTTCTTTTCTTGTTTAAAGCAGCTTGTTAGAGTTTGGGGGGGTTAACTTGGAACTCTTGTAGCAGGAACTCAAAATTAAGTGATGTAAGCAAGAAATAGAAATGCCAGAGCCACCGAAGAGAAGACATGCGGCATTGCTTACTTAAAGCCCCATCCTGTCCCCCCAAGGACAATAGCTGCTACCAGGATGGCACCAGCGATGGAGCCTATTATAAGATTGGTGGCACTAGGACCTGTGATAAAGGATTAGGGTAAGACACACATAAGAACCAACGACTTCATTCACATTATGTGAAGCATCTGAAGGGCACTCAGATAACTCAGGGAACAGAGACAGCACACAAGGTGATGCCTCTAGACAGTCTCAACGAGCCCAACTTAACTTACTTGTTTTTAACAATAGGAACAAACAAAGCTGTTGGTCTCTGCATTGTGCTATGCTGACTTCTACCATAGATAAAAACCTAGTATTAGACAGTGAATTTCATTGTAACTTACTCCATTATCTGCTACATGAACAGCCAGCTGAGGACACTAAGATAGTTGTCAATAATTCCTTAACTTAGAGGGAAACGTATAAATGCTGTATGTTTTAAGACTACAGAAAATGAGAAAGAAATAAAAATCAAAAAGCCCTCTCTTTTTTCATGGAGCTCCTGAAAGGTGTAGATATTTTAATTTGAGCTGAGAGCATCTAGCACCACTTACTCATCAGAGTCCAGACTCCCTACAGTTACATCAATGCTAAATTTACAATTGTTTGACAAAAGCAAAGGATTATATAATAGGGAACAAAAGTTGAAATAAAAGTTTATTTCCACTAAGCTTTCCAAACATCAAAGCATCTCTTCATCATCCTCAAGAAGCTACTGAACAACAAAGTGGGGAAGGGTGGAGCAGAAGAAAACAACAAAAAGAAGCAGCACAAAATATGTTTGTGCAATTTTCTGAAGAGGGCAAGAGAACATCTAAATAAGATAATAGTAATTGACCCTTAAGTGCTCTGTTTACACAGGACAGAGGAAAACTGACAATAGGCTTCAGTAACATTTGCTCTGTACAAAAACTTGCTATTGCAGTCTTTGATGTAAAACATTGCATCTGAACTCAAGGCAAAATGAAAGTGATTCAACAGTTCTTCTGCAGCATATCACACACTTTTTGTTTAACCATTTGCATATTCAGGAACAGCCTTCAAAAATGGTTCTTACCTCCTAGCCCACTCTCCCCAAACCAACACTTCTGTGCAGCAATTGAAATTTCCTAATTAATTGTTCTGAAACTGAGTTTGGAAAACTGTCACACAGCTAATACAAGGAAGAAACAGGAGCAGCCAGAGAGCAGCAAAGAAAGAGCAAGGGCAGCTGCAACAACTGAAAGTTTTAAGCTGTTGGGTTGATATCACAAAACCTCCTGCCCAGCCCCACACACTGCAATAAGGACTTGCCCTAAGTTTTGCAATTTACTGCAGCTGACTTAACTTTATTGCCTCCACTTTCTCACCTCAGTGCTTCTGGAGATTCTGATTAGCTAAAAGAAAACCAAGTTTTCAAAATTCCTTCCTGCAGTTCCTATACAAAGAGTATTCAGGAATATGAATAAAATACTTAGACTGAAGAAAAATATAGTGAGCTTGACAGATGAACAGTGCACAAATTTGACAACAAAAATCAAAAGGTAATTTTGCACCATTTGGAAGAATGTATCTTATTTGCACTTACCTTTAAGTCACACCTGGCTCAAATTAACAGGCATGAGCATGGTGGAGGGTCAGTGCCATCCTGCAGGCACTGTGGTTCCAATTAAGACTTGCTTGCAACAGCAGCCTAATGAGCTACCTTATCTGACTGAGATCTATGGTTTACTCTGGATTTCATCAAATGATCTCACAGAACAAAAGACTGAAACCACAGCAAGTGATTTATCTGTAATAAATTTCATTAGCATTTTTCAAGGCTTAAGCCAATTTCTTTCCAGCCACAGAATGCCATCTTCTCACAAGGGAGGCACAGTGATTAATTGATAGTAACATAGTCATAAATTAGATAAAGATCTGTCAAATCATCACTTTTTACATCCCTCTTCTCACTATGTTCCCTGGTTGTTAAATGCCCAGGGATGTGTATCCATTTCATAGTGCATATATAATCACCAAACAGCAGTTTATTCTTTTACTAAAGTAAATCAGTATTCATTTTATTTACTATAAATATTAAATAATTCAATCAATCTAAAGAGAAGAAGATAATATACGAAACAATTAGGGTTAGGTAATAGAAAAGTATAAATCTAAAAAAATCAAGCTTGTAGAATAGGTAATATGACTAAACAGCAACCACTTATTTTTGAGACTGGAGTACTCCAGTGTTGACTCCCAGTTTAGAAATAGAGAGATATAAGAGATCACTGATAAGTCATTGTAAGACAGACTGTGCACATAAAAGTACTTAAAATTAGATTACTTTTATGTCTTATACCTTACTGTAAGGATCTATGCCTTATGTTTTACTAAGCATTACCAAAAAAGCTGTATTATTAATAAACCAGAATTTTGCTACCAGTAAAGAGACATTTATGATGAAAAATAAAAATCCTTATGTTTCAGCTGAATAAGCCTCTCTAGTCACTAAACTCAGATGCTTGACAAACCAGAAGTAAGAGGAAGGTTTTAACAACCACCATACTGTGGGATCATTTTCCATCCAGACTATCATAAAAGGCAACACTTTGGTACATTTGGTCTTTCCACCACACTATGGCTATAGTAGTGCCTTAGACACAGATTTATCAGGAGGAAACTCCTGCAGATAACTGCCTGGAACACCTTTTCCTGCAAGGACACTGCTCTGACATGGCTATTGCACCATCCCTGGCCATCCTTTAGGACCCTGATATAAATCCTACTGAAGGTGTTAATGCAGAACACACCTGTAACTTCGGTAGACTTAAGACTATTACCTAAATTTTCATCATCATCAAATAGATTCTACAAGAAGTAATACACAACATTTGAAACTCTACCAATATTAGAAAAGGCAATTTTACTGCAGACTGTCCTGCTGGTAAGAACAGCTCTGGTGATCTGATGTCTTTTGCTTGTCGCTTTGCCAGCCAAATCCTCTGGTTTAAGTTATCAAAGCTAATGTCCTGGTTTAGGGCAAATTTGGGAGGAAATTTTTGTCACCCTAGGACAGCTAAGTATCCATTTTGGTATGAAATCTGGAAAAAAAACTACTGCACCATTTTGTCCCCCCATGATTCCTGAAATAAGTTCATAAAGCATTAAGTAATTGAAGTCATTTCAGCACTTTGAACAAGCATTTACAATTTGCAAGTGAAGTGGCAAGGAAGGAGGAAGGAGGACAGGTCCTGGCATCAGGTTGTGATGATCACACCCCTCCCCTGCAGCCACACACAGTAGCCAGCAGGGCCTGAAGGACATTAGGAACATGGAGGGAATTTGCATTCCCTGCTTGCTTTCTATAAATCAACAAAAAGTAGCAGTGGCTTGCCTGGAATGCACGTTTATATCTGAAGAAATCAGAGGACAGAGGATGCAGGAAAAAAGAATGAATAGAAACAAAAAGAATGAGTCAGATAGTGAGTGACAAAAGCAGAGAAGAGATGAAGAAAAGCTGGCATTGGTACAGAAGGATACAGGAGCAAGAACAAATGGTCAGGGACACTGGGCAGAGCTGAGTGGCTTGAGACAGCACGTGAGGGAAGAGACAAACAGAAGGGAACAGGGCAGAATGTAGCAAAAGGCAAGTGGTCTTCAACTTGTAGGAAAACTCTGTGCTCCAGAATCTGTCCCCCAAACCTCTACAGCTTTCACAGTCTTCAGTTTTTAGCAAACAGTTGTACAAGCTACCAGTAAAACACAGATCTGATCTTTCTCAAGGAAATGACTTACTACCTTCTTCCTTCTATTTATTCTCTAATAATTGTCCTTTATGAACTCAAAGGTCTCTAGTCTTCTGAGAATCTTGGATCAGTTTCATGTATAGACAGGTTCCTATTGTTGCAGACTCAGACACACAAAGTGCTGCCTCTGGACTAGAACTGTGTGTGAATGCCTTTGCACTCAGCCTGACTGGGAATCACAGACTGTCCTGCTAACGAGTCCCCTTCAGAGAGGTGCCACTGTCACATGCCAGATGTCACATATAGTACTAGAAACACGGAGAAGCTGGAAATCTCAGAGCAGCAAAATAGCAGCCATCACCTGTAGTTTCCACAGTGAATGCAGAATGAAGACAGCTCTTACACAGGCTGTTTTATATGTGTATATGTCCATGAACACAAATTTATATAAATCATGGCCATTGTTAAAATTGAGGTACTGGGATAACACTTAGGATTACCATTTCCTAGAACTATGAAAAGACAATAAATACATATTCTTTATATGTGAATACTACACTCCAGCACTGTGCCATCTTGAGGTAACAGAATCCTAGCAACAGAACCTTCAGAAGCTTTCCTGTAAAACTACCTGTCTGTATGACTATCATCAGCGTTCATCTACCTAGCTTGATCATTAGACTGAAAGCCCTGCATCTAATGAAACAGTTCAGTCTATTTTGCAAAATAATCAAGAAATTCCATTTCTCTCTCTTTTTTTTTTTTTTTTTTTTTTTTGTAGTTTGGTGTAATGGAAACATTTAGACATTTAATTTTATGGTGACAATGTAAAAATTCACAAAGTTATTGTTTTATGCCCCACATTACCCCAGACAGGAGTAGGTTCAACACTGCATGAGCAAACCACATGACACAGACACAGTCAAATCACACGACAAATACGGTCACCACAGGACAAAGCTAAGGGGCAACACAGAGGGCTCAGGTGCATACGGTTACCTCACACACTAAGGCACCAGACAGAGAACTCAAACTAAGAAAAGTGCTTACTCTATTCCCCACCCTGTGCCTCCAAAAATCACCCCCAAGGCCAGAATGGTCCCTGCCACTGCACCTATTAGCCTGTTAGCAGCCATGCTCACTGTGTGGAGGGAAAAGGGAAGAATTTTTCAGGAAATCATCACATATATGTCTGAAATGAAAACATGAAATAATTCCTCAAAGGAATACTTTATGATATAATCCACTGTTGGATAAACAATTCAAATCTTGCAAACCTTTGTTTACCAAATAACGTAGCTTTAAAAATTCTGAAATGAGCTCTGTTTGGCTTTCCTTGAATGCTTGCAAATATTTCAATAAGAAGTTTTCCTGTAAATTCCTTTCAGCTTGTGATTCTGTTATTTACTCTAAAAGGGAACATCCTCAACCTACTGCTTATTTAAAACAGCCAAAATGTAAATCAATTGCCAATAAGAAATTTTGATCACCAGAAACTTACTGTATCCATAGTATAATTAAGAAAATGAAAACTGTTTGGAAACAATTCCACCTCAGGAAAAAAAAACAAAAAAACCCCAACTTTTAAATTAATTCCTTTACTAATTATTAATATTTTTATTTGTTACTGCATTTATCAATAGGACTCTCTGTTTATCTATATGACCTAAAACCAGATAACACCTTTTAAAAGCAAAAACCTACCCCAGAAACATGCTTCAGGTAACAGCCTAGAAATTTTGATATGTTCAGACAGTCTCTCAAGACATCAAGGCCTTATTTTTAATGCCTAAGAGAATTCTTTTGAGGAAAAAATTCTATACATCTCCTATTTTAGAGATTAAAAGTTTTATAGATTCATTGAGTCACAATAAACCACAAGAAAGCAGCTGAATTCCCTGTCAAATGGGAACTTAGGGACAAAGATTTTATAGACTCCATGCTGAGTGAAGTATGTTTTAAAATATTTTGGAGATTTTTTTCCTGTTTCATAAATATACACACACAAACACACACACACACTTGAGACATAAGTTCTATATTAAAATAAACAAACACGACTCCACTTGTCAAATAAAGGACTAATTCTGCAAATTAAATTGCAAAGAAGAATCTCATGTGTGTATGGAGTCCCACTGATTTCAAAACTGCTAACCCACACTCTAAAGTAATTCAAAGTTTCTGCAGTAACCAAAAACTACCAGCAAGAACTCTTTGTCTTTCCCAAACTGCTAAATGCAATGTACATCTGCTAGTACAGGATACAGTAGGTTGCTGAGTTTAGAGTAATGTATTAATAGCAGCATAATTAAGGACCACTAATTTTTTTATCCTGAAATAGAGAATGGAGCCAAAAAGCAATTGATGGATGATGGAAAAGTCTGAAAAGTACAGCAGAATAGCAGTCAATTGTCAATTATCACAACAATACATAAATAAATAGCAACACTCCCTAACTATACATGTTCTAATTGTAGCAAGAAAAATGCTTGGAGTTTTGGTGTGAAAAATCTTAAACTTATTAGATAGATTTTCACATCATGAGTGTTTCACTTCATTCAACCTTATGGCTAAGGAAAAACAAGTATTTTGGTTTCTGTCTTAGACTTGTAAACTGGCATAGGGAGCAATATGACATAGGGAGCAATAACCAATAAAAACTTAATGGAAGCTACTCTTGAGTATGTTGGGTTGTTACTACAAAGGAAACCACTACTGTACTCTTCTGCAGTCTTCTCACAAAGGAATTCCTCTATAAGCACACAGAAAGAGGTCATAGTGTTCAGTCTCCTAGATTCATTTCTAGGTGATTCAACATCAGTAAGTTACTGTAACACCATAAGAAAAATAATCCATTTTTGGAGATCATCGAGTCACCTTGAACGAAAGCACAGTCTGCCATTCTGCAGGGGACTCCACTGAAAACAACAATCTAAACTTTCCCTGTACCTGCTGGCAGAAATCCATGCACATACTATTCATTTAAGGCTTTTTCCCAGAACATTCCAACATTGGTGTATTAATTTTCACAAAGGTATCTCCATTCTGAACTAGATGAGTTAATCCAACTTACAGTAATTTATCAAAGATAAGTGTACCCTCTGTGTTACCCTTCCTATAGACCATTTCACAGAGGAGGGAATAATTTCTTACCTACCAGATTTGGAAATGAGCAAAGTAAAATTCATGTGCTCTCAGTGTCACAGCTGTAAATTGTGCTCTCCTTATCTACACACACAAAGAACTGAACAGCTCTGTAGTGTTGTTATCCTTAATTTTTTTTAAGACTCTCTAAGCAGCATTCCACTGTCAGGAAGGTCTTTAAAAGAAATGGAATGATAAGTGGCTTGTAAGGCAGAGTACAAACCAGGCAGCTCTACACTGAACAGTGTTGGGGTTGGGAGTCCAGGAAGCATCTGTACAGATTCCCTATAAAAATCTGGACTGGTCTACAGAGCCTCCTTCACAACAGTAACTTGTTTCAAGATGATCTCTTCAAACAGTTCGTGGCAAAGGTCTACTGGAACCGTTCTGCTAAGGGGTAACAGAAAAAGGCACACAAGACAGATGTAGAGCCATTCCAGAGGGACACAGCAAAACCCTGTCCTTCCTTGAAACCTTGGTACTTTTAGAGTAATCAATTAGAGTCTGAGTCCTCAGGACTACATTTTTGAACAACTCTTTCCTGCCTTGCAAATGGAGCAGAAGACCGTGGAACTGGGAACTTTGTCTGTAAATGCATAAGACTAGATGAACAGTCTGGTGTTGAACAGTGCCCTGATGACAGGAAAGACATTTAAAAAAACTGGACAGCACAAGTCCAAAGATATCCAAAGATGTTCTTTGGCAGAGGAGTCAGAAAGAAACTCAAATACTTTCCTTACTCTTTGAAAAAACTTTTGGATTATTGCCTCAATCCCTCCTCTTTGTATTTGTACTTCAAACGTAATTGAAATATGTACCAAGTACAAGCAACAATGATTATAAGAATAATTTAAGTTCTCAAAAATCCTTATTTCTTTTTTCTTTCATTGCAATATGATTTCAAGGAATCTGATTTTACCAGGGACATTCCACTTTTCCCTTTTTTATGATACAGCTCTCTGAATTAGTTGACTGAGAAAATGTCCTGTAATTGTCTAGTAAAATATAAATATTCAATTATCATATAAAAACTAAGAGCTACATGAAGTCAGATTCCAATCACAACAAAAACAACCATTAAAAAATAGAGAATAAGGGACAAAGGAAGAAAACATTACCTGTTGAAATCTTCCCCAAATTTATAGAAAAACTTTTAGAAAAGTAGAAGCTTAATCAATTCTCCAAGTAGAAACACCTACTTCCTCTACATGAAGCAGAATTTAGCTGTCTGGGTCTAAATACAGCTGTACAATAGTATTTGCTTTTTATATGCTAATTCTGCTACCATATATCTGCTACCAGAAAAATGCCATGAATACTAAAAAGAACATAAAAACTGAAACAAAACACAAACCCTTGGGTCCTTCATCCTTCTTGCCACCAGTATCCCTGACAGGATCATCAATGCTGCAGTCTGTCCCAGCCCAGGAGAAATTACAAATGCAAGTGGCTTCATTACTACAAACCTGGAAAGAAAACCATAAGTGACAGCAGTTAGTTTTTAGCTACATTTTATTAACATGTCACACTGCGTTTAATTAACATGTAATTAGACATTTAATTCATGGTATAAACCTTACCTATTTATATATTGTAACAATAGCACGGAGTGTTTGGAATGATGTAACACACCTGGAAGTTTGCCTTAACACTCCTAATACTCTCAGTATGCTGGGAGAAGCAGAACTGATTCTATCATCACTGGCACTACAAAGCTGCACAGGCTGTGAAAAATAACAGCAATTTAGCTAGACTAGTTAGATCTTCCCAGCCAACCAACTGGACTTTGAGCCTGGATGCCCAGAAGGGATACAAACACTTGCCTTTGAAAAGGTCTGAGACATGGTTATACTTCCCACACTCTCATTTACAGCTCACTCCCACGTGGAACAAAGTCAATGTGTTTTCACTGGCTTTGGCAGCATTTTTCCTCAGCAGCAATGAGGAAAGCTTGTCTGGCTTCTAAAAGAGGGAACAGTTCTTCCTAAGTTTACATTTACCTGAATGACCTCTAAAAAAGGACTTAGGACTCTAAAATTGGCAGTGTATTTATTAGATAGAGGAAAAACATATCCAGTGGACAAAAACTAAACCATCAAATCAATAGTAAGAGTTAACAGCTATAAACTTTCCATATGAAAAAGAACATGGAATGGTGTTGCTAGAAGAGGTTACTGTGAGAAAAAGCATGACACAAGAAACAGACAAAGAATGAAGTTTTGACTATAGAACTAGAAATGAAGCAGATCATTAGACAATCAGCTAATAATGTCTTTTGGACACTGGAACATAATGTGAAAAAAACCCAGAAAACAACCTACCCACAAATGATTCTAAGTAGCACATGTGATTTTTTTAAATTCAACTTTTATCATGCTCTGCTTTTAAGAAGCACCCACTAGAGAATCTTACCTAAGAAGCTGAAGATAAACCCATTTTATGGCAGGTTTGATCAACTGAAATACCCTTTTAAAATTAAAAACTGTAATAATCCAAAATAGAACGGGTAAGATAGTTCACTCACCCTTCATGTCAGTCTCAAAATATACCAAGGTGATTTCTAATCTCCTAGATACTTTACTTTCCAATTTTAAAAATTTTCTTCTTGATTTTGAACCTCACCCTCTACTTTGAAAGACTCATTTTCATATTCAAGTATAAACAACAAGAAGAAATAACCCCTTTCTTGTACAAAGTCTAGCCCTTTAGGCAAGTATTTGTCTCATTGAATCCTACAGTGGAAAGGTTTTATTGGTATTTAAAACAGTGATCTATTAATCAAAATAGACCTAACATCTCAGACAAATGAACTTATGGGTAGAATAACAGAACATACTGTGTCTGAATGTAAAATGAAACACTTTGGGTCTGTTCAAGGACTCCGTTGAGGACCCACAGTCTGGAATTTTAATTATTTAAGCCAAGGGCTATAAATCTTTGAACACAAGACCAACTTTATAAAGGTGTTAGTGTGTAGGAAAAAGTTTAATTGAAGATGGCAAGTAGCTTGAAATATGGGTAGTACATTAAATAAGTCCTTACAATAACTAATGTCAAAAATCTTTCTTGCTACTAACAAACCCAACTGTTTGGATATGATTGCAGAAACAATTTGAGAACTTTCCTTTCTAAATTTTTTTTTATGCATCAGAAAATGGCAGTCTTCCCCTGTATCCAACATTTGTGGTTTCAGATCAAAAGGTCTTAGGAAGACTTCCAAGTGTTAGGATCAGGTAGAGCAGAGAGAGCTGGGGAAGCTGATCTGCTCACTCCCAGTACAGACTCACCCCATGACCAGAACAGACTTTTCCATTGGAACCAATGGGACAGCTGCTTATGTTCAAGGACTGAATTGGCAGGCACTTTTTGTCCAGACACATCATCTGAGGTCCACATGGAGCTCCATCCTCCACATAACCTAAATCCGTATCATCATCTAAAAGAACATGAGCACCACTAGGAGAAATAAGTTTTAAGATAGTATTAGCATTATGACTGGAATCTTTTGAAAATATTAAAAGCATGGCAGTGTAGACACCTTTCTTTCATTTAAGCATTCAGACAGACTGAACTGAACTGGAGAGATTTTCTGTCCATCCACAGCAATGACAACGTGTTCCAGTTGTCAAAATAAAAATAAGACTAGATGAGGACTTAAATACTCAAGAAGAGCACCTTAGGCTTTTAGGTTTTTTAAGTCCCTGACAGAACATGCTTTTTTCTTTTTTCCTTCTTTTTTTTTTTCCCAAATGCTGTGAAGTACTATTGCTAGAAAAAGTACTAAAAAACTAACTTTGCATGTGATTTAAATAAAAACACTAGTGGAATAATGGAAGAATTACAAATCACTGTTCACTCAAGACCCAACTACGTAAGAGAGTGTCTTAGAGTGACAGCAACGTCACCAATGTCTTCAAAATACAAATCCAGTATTGTGCACAGACTCAGTAGTGCAGCAGACTGAAACTCATTACCCTGTTCTTTAACTGAACTGTAGCTGAGCATCTTATCCTTCCATAACTCTGCAGTTTCCTCCCTCTCAGCCTTCACTTCACTACAGCTGTTTCTTTGGATATTTAATACTCCAAATCATTATATTTAAAATACAGTCTGTTTAAAACACAGACTTTCCCCACCCCCAGAAAAACATAATGCTGAGCATTAAGCTCTGACTGTGAAGTTCTGCTATTGGAGGGATCAAGAAGATGATTCAGAAGTATAACCCACATTTTACCCTCTTTAAATGCAGAATATTAGGCTTTTTATGGTTTTAGGATTTTTTTTTTAATCAAAAGAAATACCACTCAGAATAATGATTTTGCTGTAGTTACCTAAAATTCACAGAATCTCACATGTATGTCTATCTTAATTCAATTAGGATTGACAGAGATAAATCATGTTGGAATACTGCATTATCTTTTACCTGCAGTCCACTATGCGTCCTTGATGATAAAAAGAATTTGGGATAATTTCTCCTTGAACTTGACCAACTCGTGGAACTCTAGTAAGATTAGTACAGAGCAAAAAGCCACAGAAAACATCACTGGAAAATGAAAACATAAATCAAAATATTACTGGAATAATATGAGGTAAACTTACAAAAAAGAAAGTCTGGCAATGATGCTGCTGATCACAGTAATATATTACCATAAGCCACATGACAGACTTTCAGAGTGCAAGCCTGGAAATAAACTATTATTTCATTTAAATGACAAGAGGCAGAAACAAGTCATAATTCATTCCAATCCACCAGTGAGTGCTTATGAGCACAGAACTCATCTGTGCTCTAAGAACAGTCCAGTACAAGTAAGAGGGGCCAAACTGTAGAGAGCTTTGTCATGTTAGGCTGAATTGCTTTTCCCCTCTCTCTGAAAGCTTACACACCATATGTTAACATCAAGTTTAAAATTTTCATTGTATTTTATTTCCCTTGCAGGACAACAGAACCGTAGCAAACATTTTTACTGTGCAGTTGTGTGTGCCCAAGTTTTGGTAAAGAATCTTCTTTCTTTAATGTTATATCTTCAATAGAAGGATATCAGCTAATACTGATTGTCCTATGTCACAGAAGCAGCTGGATGAATGCTGGAAATTGACTTTGTTAAAACTGAAAAAAGCCATAAACAGTCTTTCAGCCAGATCATTGTCCTGCATCTCTCTACCAACAAAGAACAGCTTTTATAGAAATGAGAGGTTTAACATACACACCAGAACACACTATCCTCATCTAAATATTAAAAAATCCATTAAACAACTCCTTTCCTTATGATCGTATCTGAAAACTAATGACAAAAAAGCTATACAAGCTATGCAAGCATCAAATAGTCAAAGGAGTAAAATGCTATTCCAAATGTATGTATGTACATAATTAAAAATTACAAAACAGAAGTAAATCAGGAGAAATATGTCTATCTACTAATGGTCATTAACTTGAAAAGTAAATTTAATAAAATATTCATGTAGTAATGATCACATGGAAATGAATCAGGCCTTTTCTCTACAGCATCCAAATATCTAATGGTCCTTTCTGGTCGAAATAAAGGTTGGAACAGCATAATCTGGTGTCAGTCCCAGAGCAAGTGAACAGAGTGTGTGTATTTGCAGTCTAATTTACCCCTGCCAAGGCTGAGGTGTTTTTATGTTATGAACTTGTGACTTTTTGTTGTCTTGTCCCTAAGCTCCTCTGAAATAATTGAAGTCACAGTATATTCTTCTGAAAATCTAGAATTCTTTACAAGTGTATTGCTGAGTCACTCAGATTTGTCAGAGTGCCACTTTTTCAAAATGCAAATCTCATGAGGAAAAGAAGATTCAAAATAATGCAAAACAAGCTGCTGAAACATGCATGAAAAAGTAGAAAAACAATATTAAACTATTACCAATCTATTTAAATGACATATAATCTCTACCAAACTGAACTTACTGTTTGCTGCACTGAATCCATCGGTCTCCATCCTTTCCACAGTTTCCTTTTGTTGTGCCTTCTGTATTAAGCTTTTCATAACAAAATTTGTCAGATCCTGAAGACTCTGTTGATGAAGAAAAAAGAAACATGCTTTCCACTAACAACATGACAGCTTTGAAACTTGCAGAATTTATTGCTGACGTTCTCTGCAATTTTTTAAATATGAAACATCAATTTAATACACGTGTATGTGCACAGTGACTAAAAGGGAGAACAGGCTAAACAGAAATACCTACTGATATGTTCAAAATTTGCTCTGAACTTCTAAAAGTAGCCTCCATGGTGTCTGTATTGTATTCTGCATATGAAAACTATCTGTGGTCTAATTTTGTTCACTTCATAACAGTTGCACATAGATTTAATTTAGTTATTTCTCACTGCAATTTTTGCTGATCTGCATTTCAGAAGAGTTTATGTAGGACATTTGTGATAAGCATATGTTCTGACATCAACTCAATGTTGATTTTATTCTAATTTTCATATGTTCACAGGAAACCAAACTTGAACAAAGTGTAATTTTTACTTATCTTTAGGAGTAAAATTCTGAAGTAATAGCTTTTAAACCCATAATTATTTACTGACAAGCTCATTTGTGTTTTCTAAAAACTAATCTAAGAAAAGAAAATAGCAAAGCACAACAATTCTATAGAGGAAGATAAAAGAATAAGACAGAGTGGCCTCAGTGGCAGTTACGATTAGACAAAATGCACAAGAACACACTAAATGCCAGAGCACGGGACGTCCCGGTAGTTCTACTCTACTGAATTGTCTCAAAGTCATTACACAGAACATCCAGCTCCTCTCTGCTGCAAGCAAAGCCCATTGCAATTGCAATTCTATTTAACTCAACACCTCAGGACTCAAATCCATACCATGTATATTTAAGTTCACACCAATGTATGAATTTTCCTGACTTGGAGGATAGTACAGGAAGGAGAGGCAAGGTGGAGCAGCTTTGGCAGGAACCACTAGTGGGATAATGGAACTGGTGACTGTCATTAAGAAAAACCCTAAAACATCTGTTTTTGAACTATACCCAAAAAATCCTCAACTCGCTCCCCTCCAGCAGCATTTGCTGCCCTACCCAAATCTGCAGCCACATCATGCCAGAACTCTCTCACTGACACCACTCCCAGATGCAGAATTCCACTTGGCAATCAAGCCATTCTCCCACTGCAGTCTACTCACTCTACTGATCAGAAAATTTTAACTTGGAGTGACAAGAACAAAAAATAAAGATATGAAAAATCCAAAACAAAGGCAGGAAAGAATTAGAAATAAAAATACATTTGAGGTAGTTAAAGTCAACCTACTAGATCCCCAGATATATTTGCACTGATTATCTCTTGTCTTGCATTCACCGTTATAGCAACGACCCTAAACAAAACACAACATGTTAGGAATGACAAGTGAAAACAACTGCATCTCCTTCCCCTCCCACAACAAATGTCTCATTTTCATTCTTCACACGCATGTGGGGATGTAGATTCCATGAATTTGGGTAGGTGAAGTACACATTTTGGCCCAGATTCCCAAAGCCAGTCTGTGTCCAATACATACTGACATTTAAGCAGTTGCTTTATACTTTTATATAGTTGTAAAGAACTTATTAACATGGAGTGTAATAAGATATCTACATATAAAATGTAGAGATACCAAGTAGATTTCACTCGAAGTGGAAATTATTACTATTCATAGAGTGCATAAAGCACAAACAACATTGATGTTTAAATGATAAAATTTATGAAGAAATATGGAATACAGGATTTTTTAAAATCAATGCCAAAACAAAACAAGAATGTGTATTTGGTTGATTTCTATTTGCTAATGTGTAGGGATTTTAAAACATTGCATACCTGATTAGAATCACAGGCATACCCATCTTGTTTATGAAGATTTGGTGGACACTGAAAAAAATTAGGAATCTTTTTTGTCATGTGTACTACTGTAATAATACATCAGAGTATCACACAGGAATTTTCCTGCTTTTAAAAAAACTGCACAATATATGAAGAGGGTTGAAAACATAATTAGTGCAATAATCTTTATAGCTACAAATAGAAGTGAAAAAATTAACGTCTTGAACCATGAAATACAAGGTTTAAGTTACAGATCAGGCAAAGAATAAAGAAGGATACCTGACAAAAATATTAAACACAAAACCCCAAGAGTAATAAAAATCAAATAAACCTAGAGAAGTCATCTTTTGAGTCCACTTAGATTACTGTTTTCATGAGTTTACAATAGTTTATACTCCATTATTACATCATCATTTTGGGCATATGACTGTGCAGTTTGTTAATACAATTTTCCTGTTAAATGAATACAAAAAAAGAGTGCAAACAAACATCAGCAGTGCAAGCAGAGTGTACATTTCTGCACACATACCTGTCCAGAATCTCCAGTGCAAAACTCTGCAATGTCACACTCGTTCACTGCGTATCGACAGTCGTAACCTCGTGGGAAAAACTAGAAAATGAAAAACATAGTTCAGTACTAAGAATACATCTACATAAGCTGCTCCTTTTCCTTCTACCTAAACACACACTTTGAACTTTAACAGGCTGCACATGACTGCCATGGACAGCTGAAAAGAACAATTGATATATGGCAGTAACACTCACAAGACATGATGTATTGCAGCAGGGCCCATCACTACAATGAGCTCCGTTAGAAAGAGAGCACTTCTTACAACAGTCTGCATAGCATTCCTGAAGAAAAAAATAAGCAAGAAGTTTAGTTTTCCATTTTAAGCAAGTTTTTTTCTTCACAATCTTTCCAACAACAAGCTATTACATACCAGCAGACAAAAGATTCAGTTTAGCACTGATGATTTGAAATGATCAGCTGGAAGAAGCCTTTGTAATACTCAAATACTAAAGGGAAACCAGTGACACACAATGCTATGGCAACACAGGGATTCACATCTTCTGAAGCCTGTGCCAAATTTATGCTGCCTAGTTTGATAGTATTCAATGCAGGAAAAAACCCTCAACCTAATTACAGGTGCAATTATATTTAAATACTAGAACGAGTACTCAAATCTAGAGGGCAGATTTTTGCCAAAACATTACTGGAGTGTTTCTGCAATAGTGAAGAAAAGAACAGTTTACTTATTCTGTTTGAACACAGGGACCAGTCTCCAAAGTATCAGTAAGGAGTCTCCCACTCCAGTTATGCTATCCAGGAAAAGCAAAGGGGTAAGCACTTCTCCAGTGCAACTAAAAAACTGGAGAAACAGCTGTATCTTGTCATTGGTGTAACAGGAACTGTTCAGAGGGCACTGTCTTTGCACTCATTGTCATTTGAAAAAATATTTTAACACAGGCCTTTAAAAAAACTGCTCCCAAACAACAGGCAAAACAAATTCATTTCCATAACCTTTCCCCCCTCTCTTACCAATCACTTAATTTATCTTAATGAATTTTGTAAGAGAGACTTGTGGAGTAATATATAACTCTACTTACCATTCGGAAACCACAATCACATTCTTCTCCTGCTTCTACATATCCATTTCCACACTCGGTGGTTTCAAAGAGCTGAAAGAAAAAAGCCCCCATCCTAAAGTAAGAATAGAACTAGTGTCAAGTGACTTCTGTGTCACACACAACCCATTCTGCAATGCTTCACAAATGTGCTGTCCCAGACAATGCAGGTGCCGTGCCTGATGGAGAGGCAGTTTGTTTTCCAAGAGCTGCTTATCAGAATGTTTCAGACATGAAAGGCATACAGCTAAATTACAGGAATGCTGGTCCTCTTTAGGAGAATGCTGAGCTCAGAAAACCATGATAAATAGAGACAGTCTACAATAATATTTAAGGGGATGACATTTGAACTTCATTCCTGTTCCATGGACTCCCAGTTTTCTGGCAATTCCTTCAAGAAACTGGTCCACAAGATCATTCTTGGGATTTGCTCAGGTACCCACACTTGCTTATGCAATGAGCTACTGTTTGTTCCTGTGCAACGTTTGTGCATGAAAATAATAAACAGAAAGAAATACTGACAAAAGGAAGTCCTATGTGCCTTATTAGTAAGTTATACACAACCACATATAGACAGTACTAAACAGCTAATCCTAGAACCAGATACATACAATGCAGATAAATTCTGCAATTCAGGATGATGCAGATTCTATAGTGGTTTCACATATCATAATTTTGATTAAAGATACTTTTCAGTCTTGCCACAGAAATAATTTTGCAAGAAGCTTTTCTGTTATCAATATAATTCTGCTTTAAAATCATATAAGAATATCAGAAATCTCCAATTTAACTGGAATATTAGCAGCAGAAACACATTCACTACAACATGGTTGAAATGAGAAGTTAGAAGTTAAGTTAAAATGTGAACAGATAAATCTAAGGGTGAAAGATGTGAGTAAACCTTTCTGCATGGGCTTTAGTGGAAGTAAAGCTGTGGAGAACCATCGAGATATGAAACGCAACATACAACACAGTACAAATTATATATAAACTTGTATGGAATTCTTCTTTGGTAGTTTTGGTTGGGGCAGGAGGGGGAATCATAATGCCTAATAAAAAAGAAATACAACATTTCACTTTTGTTGTGCAGACCACATAGGTAATCAATAGCACCTACAATTTTGGGTGCCAGAAGCAAAACAATAGTGAAGAAATATCTGTATGTACTCTTCTTCACCAGTAATGTTGACAGGATTTAAAAAAACACTTAATTTTTCTTTCCCCCCCCTCCTGTTTTTACTACACTTTGGTGCAAAGAGCAAGATCTCTTACTCTGAAATTGAACTTCATTTTTCTATCAAACAAGAAAATTACAGAACACAAGCAGGCACACATAAATTTCCTATGGCAATCAGGAACCACTTAATGTTCACATACATGTCAGAGCATAACTCAGGATATTATTTTTAAAATGGCATCAAGGTGACTGCTTAACAACTCTGTTTTACTTACCTAAGGATTAAACACACAATTTTCTACCTTGCCTCCTGACCTCCAGATAAGAGCATTTAAAAATTGTATGATTATTTTTCCCCCTCAAAGTACTTTAGAGCTGTGAAGCACTGGCACAGACATTATATAAAGATAATTCAACCTTTTCCCCGGGAGCCTTTTCCCCAAAATACATCAGATTTTCATCCAGTGAAATTGCGTCAAATAGACTTCTTCACATTACTTTGCCTGACAAATATCACTAAAAACTGAAGTAGCCTTTTTCTATTTCCCTACTTATTCCTTTGTGTACAAATTCTTGCATTCTTGTTCTATAAGCAAAGATTGCTACCCTGGGAAAAGATTCAAAACCACTCGGACAAGCAAAATTTTTTTTAGTTAATTGTGCAAGGTGATGGTCCACCAAAGGGTATAGCACAGTAAACAGAACAGCCTAATAGCCTCATGTGGTATTAAATTCTACAAGGACAGCAGTTTGACACTATGATTAAATAGAATATTAATGCTTTGGATTGCTCTTACTTGGCAAAAAGAGCCACATGGAATATTTTTATATTGCTCAGCTTTAGAGGGATGTCAGGCTAACATTGTTATAGAAAAAATTATGACCTTGGTAAGTTTTCAGGCAAAAAAAGCAACGGCGCAAGGAAACAGCTCTGAATAACAGAGTTTGCTAGATGTACATTTGAAATGAAATGATGCTAACGTTGAGAACAACCAAATATACTACTGTCTATATGAAATCATCTTTGGATTTCTCACTGGCATTCTTTTTAACAACCTCAGACACAAAGTCCAAGAATTGAGTGTAGGTGGAGCATACACTGCGACCTCACTTCTGGATTTATTTTGCACCACTTCCAGCTTAATAAGCAGTGTATTTATGCTGAATGTGATATTTATCATTATTTGAGTATGAAGAACTATGGATAACAAGCGTTCCTCTCAATATTATTTTAAAATGCTATGGGCCTGAACACCTAATTACAACTTCAAAAAAATACCCACATAAATATCTGAATAAATTAGAGAACAGATGATGTCAGTGAAATTATCATATTTTCATTACAATGTGTAGCAGATGTCCTGACTACCAAGTTATTTATTACCTTTGTTGGCCTGTTAAAAAGACAAGCACCTCCCCCACGAAGTAAAAATTCTTTGTATTCTGCAATGCTGCATTTGGAGAATTTCCTGGAATGGTATACCCTAAAATGGCAAAGAATTAGGTGAGTAAATGCCTTGAAACACCACCAGCTACTGGAGAAAAAAAAAGGGGTCAAAACATTTTTAAAATACTGTAAATCCCAGTTTCTTACAACCACTGCATGCAACAGTATGACAGCTCAGTGTTATTCTCAAACAATAAAATCAGAACAAAAGAAAAAGTTTAAAACATTTTGCTTTTTTTATATTTCTATTTTATGAATGTACAGGATATAAAACTGTAGCTTTTAAACGTCTTAATAAGGTAAACCCACATTATCATAGTAGCTGCTATTCAGCCTTTCTACTGCATGCATAATCCAGTATCCTCTCAGGTTTGTTTTTAGCACCTAGAAGATGCTACAGCAAGACATTTCACAGCTTAATACAGACTGGTAGAAGAACAATTTCATCCCATTTTGTTCTGTCATATTTGCTAATCTCATTTCATGTCTCCCTAGTTCCTATACTGGAAGAAAGAGTAATCATTTGTTCATGATGTTACAGACTTCTCTCATATTTCCACAACTCAATCTTTTTCCCAGACTACTGAAAATGTACTTTACTAGTAATTTCTCACTCAGAAATTGTCAGATATGTTTATTAGTCATGTCTTGAGATCTGGGAATGAGATCTATTCACACTATTAAAGACTGGGGTAACCATGCCATAAGATGGGTTCTCCATTCCTTTCCTAACATCTCTTGACACTGATGGAGAAAAGGCTTTGAAGGGCAGCTAATTTTTCACTCATTTCATTAGTCAGTCCTTTTTCAGCTTCTACATGACCATCCATCCCTGGCTATTGTTTACTGTTAACCATTTCTACAGAAGAGGCTTATTCCACAGCCTCTTCTAATACTTCCATTCAAGACCAATACTTGGATGAGTTTACCATATGAAGGAAGCCAGCATCTATTCTGATTACCTTGGATTCCAGAAGCAAATTTATGGCATGATTTTCTGCTGCATTCATACAGTGGCTGACAATTACAAGTCTACAGGGAAGCCACAAAGTATCTCTACTGAAGAACCAATTTCCAAATACCATACAAAGAAACAAAGCTCCTTCTGTCTTATTTGTAACTAATTTTCTCCATGAGTTCTGTGCTCAAGCTTCCATAGTGAGCAAGATACTGACAGGAACTGATCTATAAGACTCAAACCCCTATATTTCAGAAGTCATCCTTTTCTAATCATGTGCTTACAGTATAGAGAAAAGAGTCTTTGGCAGTGTGTGAGGGTGGAGGGTAATGAAATTCCTCCCATATAGATGTGCTTCCCTTTCAGAGTTCACTGACCATTAATTACCTAAGGATTTCTAGTTTTTCATTTATTAGCACTAAAACACATGGATAAAACTCAATGGATATTTCTGTCATAATGTAAACGATGAACTCATTCCAGAGCCCTCAATTACTGATATTTGTGACATACCCTGTTTCCTCCATGATGCAACCACCCCAGGATTCAGTGCAGTCACACTCTTCTCAGACAAGACCAAAATACAACAGAAAAGGAGAGAAGTTATAAATATGCTTGCAATAAATATAAAGTACTCACCATACAAATGGAGCCTGACTAATTATACAAAGATTTGATGGTTGCTTGGCTGTACAAACTCTAGCCCCAAAAGGGAAACCATCCCACTTGACGACATACCAATACATTAAATAAACATGGTACTTTCAGATTACCATATCTGCAGGTTCTTAAGACTCAACACAAAATTTCAGGCAGTACACAAAGCTAAAAATAGTTGGCAAGGTTCTTCCCTACATGTTCTCAAAACAAGCTGTACAAGGCTGTGTGCAGTACACAAAATACTGATGATTTTAAATGTTCACATCTTCTCCTCCCTAAAAATAAAGAATACCCTGAAAGAGGATTGGTACTGGACAGGCCAGGCTTTTTCCCTCTGGCATAAGATTATTAACAGTAATATGTGAATCAGCCAATCAAACATTCACTCGAAAAAGTAGTTGAATGAAAATGGATTTACAGTTTACTTACAGCTATAGCACGTAAGTCAACAGTGACCAAATTAATAACATAAAACCAAAAGATCAGCACCTTATGGTTGGTAAAACAAGCTGCAAACTGCCCATAAAAATGATCTACCAAAGATAGATGTACTGTAGTTACTACTGGAAATCCAGAGTTTCTCCATGGAAAATACTGAGAGATTATTTATATGGTTATTTTTACCAATATACCTTTGAATATAGGTTATGAATCTAACCTCTTGACACTGGACATCACTGGGGTCATTGAAAATGTCACTAAACTGGCAGCTCTGACTTTGCTGAAGCTGAAATTTCACTACGTATATTTCCAAAAGCAGCAATTCTTGTTCTACAGTTACAGCAATTTTGGCATTTCTTTCAAACACAATAAAGGAAGTGTTTATGTATTTAGCTAAGGAAGACAAAAAACTCCGTGTACATACTCGGTTTCCTGGCAGCTGGCTCCCATTGTATTCCAAGATTCTGAGCAAGACTCTGTGCTAGTTCCTGTGCCATGGGCAAAGGGAGGCCATACTGCATTCCAAGAGGAGCACAATTATAAAAAAACCCCAAACCATTAGTTATTGCAATGAATAATACACTGGCTCATTCTGGCTTACCACATACCTACTATGTCAATAATTCAGTGCAGTCAATTACAATTCTGTGTGCATATAAGGGAAATAAACTCAGTAAAGTACATAACAGATAAAATATTCCTCTCCTAGTCTCAGGCAATCTCTCCCCACTGGTTAATCTAAAGAAAGAAGTCTGTTTGATATATATGCAATACAGTTCTGTAATAGTCAGATTTAACCCGTGTAAAAACAGGAGAATTTCATTATCAATTTAACACTACACTGAGGAAAAAACCCAATAGTGAAAAATCAATACACAGGGACAATTTGTTTTCTAATTTCAATATTTAAAAATTTCAGGAAGATTTACAAGCCATTGGTACCTCAGAAGATCAAGTGTCTTACAGGGGTAAGAGAAAGATATTCACTGCTGTGTTTCAACTCCTGTCTGAGAATTTTTGGGCCTAAATTTCTGTCAAATATAATAAAAGCCAATTTAAGTTCTTTGTAAGAGAATAATGCAGACAGGAGAAATACTTTCTAAAAAGAAAAGCACTCTGAGCAGTAGTTTGATGATGATCAAGAAGGTTGACTATGAGAATCGTAGCTTTTTAATATGTAAGTTATCTTTAAAGCCTGAGTACTGAAACATATAAACTCTTGGGATTATAATGTAGAGATTCTACTTTATTTCACTTTAGTCATGAAAAAAAAATTACCTCATTCACTCCTACTCCTCTGGCCACAGAGCAAACACCTCCAAAGTAACTTAAGCTGCTCCTTTTGTAATGAAATGTCACATTCCTTACAAACAAATAAAAATGAAGAAACTATAACACATTGACATTGGGCACCAAGAGCTTATTGAAAGACCATACTCTCACACATACTATGATAGATTGCACGTACATTCATTTATTTCTAGCATAAAATGCAACTGCAAGTTTACAAACAGAACACCAACACTGAAAGAGGTGGTTTTATATAAGTTTTGACAAAAAAACTGTTTTTCTCTTGTAGAGTCAGAATCATTCTTAGCCCACAAACAAAGCAAGCACAGAAAGCTTGAGTGCCAGACTCCTAAGAAAATAAAGTGATAATATTTCTTTTAAAAGTTAACAATATATTCCAATTTATGATCTGTCAGGAAGGAATTCTGTTCTGAAATGTACCAGTATTGAGAACTTTTTAAATTATTATCTTAATCTAAACCAATTTAAGTTCTAGTTTCAAATCCAAATGAAAAGACTGAGAAATATACCTAAAGGGAAAGTAAGTTAATACTGCTCTTTAACCTTGCCTCCTTTCATGTATTGTTAACAAGCCCCAAAAAAATCAGTTAAGTAATGTAATCTGGAAGATCTAGACTATTCAATAAAATGCCTATAAATTACTATGAATTACACCTATTTTAACTTCATAGTCATAATAATAAACCTACACAGCCTACAAACAACCTACAGTGATACTGCATGATGTACAAATGACCTAATCTTTGAAAACGAATGTGTTTTTTTTTTTAAATTACAGGTTACTCCATACAGGTATGTATTTCTTTTTCAGAACATTCTAACAGCCATCAGAACTTTCAAACTGCAGCTTAACTAAACACACCCAGGGGCTTTACAACAGACAGGACTGTAGTAAGGGCTGAGTAAGGGCTGACAGGCACTTCTGGAAGTGTTCAACTCCCTCCAGCTCCAAGGAGGCTCAGCAAGAGCATGCCATGTTCCATTAGTTTTGGAAAATCTCCAAGCATGGGCACTCCATAGTCTCTCTGTGCAGCCTGTTCCAGCATCTGATCACCTTCAGAGTGAAAGGGGGGTTTTGCCCTAAGTTTAAATGGAATTTCTTGTATTTCAGGTTGGATTTGGTACCTTTCACCCTGAGAAGAGCCTGTTGCTTGCAAACTCTTCAGCAAGTGACATAGAACGTGCATGGCAGTCACTAAGAGTGCATGTCAGCAGCACTCTGCCTGTACCATGAAGAACAAAATCAGCGTTGTATTGCGATGCCTGTGTTAAGGAAATCTGGAGGAAATTCTTCATCCCCTATTTTTATCTTCTGCTGAAGATGAACTACAGGAGAATCCCATGGAAGACAGTTACTCCAGCCTCACAGTATGTCATGCTGCTGGGAGACAGCTTAAGATCTTTATGCTGCATAGGGGAACACACATTTCCTGCTCTGCTTACAATGCCATGAAGTAAAATAATCCTTGCTCAAGGCTGAAGTCGTGCCTAGTGATGCAAAGTGGAATTTCCTCTCAACATGCATTGTGTCTCAGAACAATTCATTATAGCTCTAATGAAGACCTTCCATTAACAAATCACCACTGCAGCTACATGTGTGAACAAATTTACTAACTGGAACACTCTTGTGGCAACACATAATCCTTCCAGCTCTGCCCTCTCCCGATTGTAACTGGAAAAGCAGCACATTACACACCTGTTTGGCAAAACTAAGTGTCCTTTAAGGGCTCATCAAAAGACACTTCACATGTGACACTGTCTCCAGGTTGCAAAGACATTCAAATATCATTATAGATATGTATCAACATGACCATGGTATATACTACACCTACTAAAAACAGGTGTTAAATATCAATTAAGCTTCCTAAGGAAGACAGATGCTGATTGATACAGAGAATACCAAGCAAAAAGAGTAAGAAAGAAGAGACAAGTAGAAAAAAAAAAAGCAGTAGACAGGAAACAACATTGTAAGCCCCTGGCAAGGGTACATACGAGAGCAGGTGCACAGCATCAGCGTGCTGCTTGATGTAGTGCTGCCGGTACTTGGAGAAATCGTGGAGCATCTGCAGAGGGTCAGGGTGGATATTAATACGATCTCTGTCAGTCCAGGTCTCCACAGCAACGAGAACCACCCTGGTGTTCAGCTGCTCCTTGTATATCTGAGGGCAGAGACAGGACAGGCACAGGAGTAGAACACTGGGTCAAACATGCACAGTTAGCCAGTAAGAGTAAAGCGGAAGGACAAGAGGGATAAAGCAGGAGGAAAACATGGGGAAACAGTTAGCTGGTAATGCCTTGCATTTCCTAAAAGCTGATCTTCTGATCCACTTAAATTTTATGTTTTAGAAGGAAAAAAACCAACCCTTGTTGCTCTTTTTTTTTTTGACCCACTGCATTTTAAAATTCTCATGGCAAATAGCTTTGCCATTGAGTTTTACAGAAAACCTGTGCAAAAATCAGCAAAGAAGAAGTGTAAAGGTACACTGAGTGATCTCAAAGAAAAAGAAAAGAATAATCTCAAAGAGTAGCCAAAGACAATTTTAAAGTTGAGATTAAATAATTTCCCAGTTTTCCAATAATTCCAAATTTAACTAATGCTTGATTTTCATTTATATAGTATGATCACTTAATTCTCACATTGCTTGAGTGGAATTAGGGAAAAATACTGATTTTTCTATAAATTTTAATGCTACTGTAGCAATAGACAAGGAAACAACAATCAGGCATTAATAACAACAAAACAGTTTTAAAATATGCATTTTAAGATAGTGCATAATACTTGGCTCTGACATGAAACTGCTGTTATTTTTAGGTTCAGTTCAAAAAATGTCAAATTTTATTAGCTAAGGTTATGCAGAACTTACAGATCTACAAATGATGCATTTCTTATTCACCCTGACCAGAAACCCAGTTTTGTATCAGGGCAGCATTATCCTTATTAAAAAGTTAATGTATAATATTCAGCTTAGACAAAACTGAGCTTAGCTGGTTTCTACCTCTTGTTTTTATATTTCTGTTATTTTTTCTAAGACCTTTGAAAGAAAAGAGTATTAGCATGCTTCAGTCTCAGGGAGACAGGCTGAGAACACACAGAAAATAGTTTACAACATGAGAAAACCCAATGAAATTAAACTGCCTGAAATGACATAGGGGTGGATCAATAAAGACTTTACTTCTGTTTGCTGAGAGGAAAACTCTATTTCCTGAAGCAAACAGCAACAAAAGAATGGAAGAGGGGGCAGACAACCTGAAGGCCTCGGAAAGCCAATATCCTTTTCCCCACAATAAATCAGTAAGAAACCTGTGGTAAGTGGTAGGGTGGTAAGTCCACCCTATGGACACAAGGAAATAACAAGGCAGAAAATCCTGCTCTTTTTCATGCTTTATTTAAAGAGAAAGCCATTAGGATGTCATTCTGTACAATCTCTATGAAGGGACTGAATTCTACACAAGAATGAAGCTTGATGTTTCTGCATACACACAAATAAAAAATGGAAAAAACAGATATATATAGAGAAAAGATGGATGAAATAACTGTCGTTAAAATGCAGAGGAGTGAGAAATAATTATCAGATGAGGAAAAAATAAAGATGTCACCTTTTCTTTGGGTATGTCCAATATAAATTGTAGAAATATTGCAATTATTTACATTTTTATGTGGTCTAGTAACTTTTCTTCAGGCTGCCTGCATTTTCAGATCATTACAGGAAAATATTCCAAAACGCTTCTGGTATTTCATGTATTATAAAGATATTCACCTAAATTTTCAATATACTCCAGTACACTTTATATGTAAGAAGAAATACTGCATTGTTTCCTCTGAGCCAAACAAACTGTTGACAATGTTTTGCACTGAATCATATCCCACAGTTCCACTGGTATCAATAATGTCACATGGAAAAGGGACTCAGAGTCAGCATTGGGTAGCCTTTGTATTCATCCCTACTAAAAGATCTACCTGTTTTCACTACAGACAGAGATCTGAAATGTGTGTGATCATTACATGTGTATCAAAAAGAGGGAAAAAAACCCCAAATTAATTTTAACACAAATATTACTCCTAGTTTATATGTTGTATGCAATTTTTTTTTAAATTTAGCACAGATACAAGTCTGGTATCTGTGTCAGTTCCACCCCTGTATAATGTACTAGAGTGGCATTTTGTTTGTTTTATGCTACAAATAGAGATTTATAAAGCCGATTTTTTTACTCACACTCACTTTTTCTCCTAATAGATATATGGATCCCTTGTGAGCCATACTTGCTGTATGTGAGTTTCAATCACATGTAGTTAGATTTGTGAAACAAATTTGATTAAATCTCATTCTTAATTGACAGATACTGAAATCACCCCTGCCAAGGGCAAACTCTGACAGTTGCAAGCTTAAAGAAAAATGCCACAGACCATCTGGTAGTTTCTTATACATTTGCCCCAGGCTATTTTTCTGCAGAGGAACTAGAAGTGCACTTTAAAGTGTAACTGAAATTTGGTATCTGAAAATGATAACATTTTTAATACAGTGCTGAAGTAGAAGTCAGTGAATCAGTTTTCAGAAGAAACATTGATACTTACAGCATCTACAAGGTTTACCACAGACTTTGCAAAATTGTTTGTGTATGCAGTTGAAGAACGGTGCCTTTTGAACTAAAAGAAGAGAAAATAGAACACAGTGAGAACTTAAATATTTATTACTAATTCTTTATTTTTACAGCATGAAAATAAAATTATTATTTTATGAAAGAGTAAGGGAAAAACTCAAAAAACTTTTCAGATCACAGCCTATATCTCATATTCAAGAATCCATTGAAGATAAAGGAAGCCATGTATGTTATGCAGCCTTTCCCAACTGTAAAAGGAGCATTTAACCACAGGAAATACTGTGTTTAGAATCAGAGTTCAAATGTTTGAGACAAAATTACAGGTAAACATGAACATAAACATGAACTCAAAATTGAGAGGACACTTTACCCATTAAAATTGCTTAACCTGATGAGTTACATATCAGATTGTAGCAGCCATGTTCCATCACTTTAATTATAAGACATGAAGATGAAGTATTTACCACTTATCCTGTGCACAGTTCTTTGCAAAGGCCTCCTTTTCTACAATAGCACCACACTTTCATGACATGCATCAGTAATTACAGGAAAAGGCAAAATGGAAGAGGGAGCACAAGGTAAAAGTAAATATGTGTTTGAACATGAAAAGAGTTAAGCTGAATATCTTAAATTCTAACTTCAATTTTTTTAATAGACCTAGATGAGCTGTATTACAAGTTCTGTTTCATAATATCTGTGCATGCCATTAAAATGGTTTCATGTCTTTCCTTAACCTGCCTCACAAGGCCCTTCTATTCTAAGTCAAATTTTTTAAAGATGCAGCTATGGTATCTGAACATGAATCCATATAACTTTCAAAAAACTCTAAAATTATAAACCAAGATTACACTACACAGTATGATTTGCAAATAGGAAAAATAGGTCTTCAAAATCTCATAGAAAATGAATGTGAAATTTCTTAGAACAGAGGGAAAAGCCTTTATCAAAAAACTTACTGATTTTGACTACTGGTTAAAAGCAACAAGTCTCATTGCCTCACAGTGTTCCATGAAAGTGTCATTTATTCTCTCTATGAAACACAGTACTTAAAAGAGGCCTTGGAAGAAGATACTCCTCTCTGAGCAATTGAGTAGCTGCTCTTAGGTACAGATATACACTAAGAGGAGCATTATATCATGGACTGCTCCCCAGAGAACAATGGCAATGGGGAAGGGGGAAAGGGTGGCTTGGGCTTTTTGTTTTGAGTCAATTCCAAACCTTTCCAGAAGTGAAAGGTAAAATAATATGCTTTGGAAAATGTTCCTTGTTTTCATGAAAGAATTAAAATGCTAAAATCAATAGCAATATACCACATAATGTGGTTAAACACAGATCCTAAAAGAAATTAATCTAAACCAGTAAAAAACACAACAACCTAGTTAAATGTGTTGAGATATCTTTATTGCTAGAGGAAAGGAAATGTTGTGAAAATACACAGTATTAACCATTTAACACAATGATCAAGGAGGTTTAAGATACTTCTTCCAACGAGGATCTTTGCTGCAGGGGAAACCTGCCCTCTCCTGGCAAGTAGAAAATCTTGAAAGCACATTTAGTGAGCTCCCGGACTGGCAGGCTGTGACTCCTAAATGTGAACACTTCTCTAAGTATATCCATTTTATTCTTTGAAAATAATAATTATCTGCTTTTAAGTCACTGATAACTATGAAGCAAAAACGCTTGTGCTCTAAAGTTCTAACAAAGTGTGAGAGGAGACAAAAGTGTCTGTAAATAAGCATAGTGAACACCTTCAAGAACATCTGTAATACAAGAGGCCAGAGAAAGAGACAGACATAGGAATATTTTCTCTTCATAAGGAATGCCAAGCACAGACATCAAACAAGACAACAAAATGGCCATAACTTCAGTTACTGAGCACTAGTGCTAAATAACCAACACCTGAACACTCTCAGAGTAGTTTCCTATCAGGCAGCTTTACAAATGGAAACAGCTCAAAAAATTTCTGTCCTACTTTTTCCACCCATTCAAATTCTCTCCACAGTGCTAAATTAGCACAGATAAAATATAGGTTATATTTGTCCAGGCTACTTCTATGATTTGAGAGGTGAGGGGAGGGTACATTATCTGTCTATTCAGCACCAGAACAAGTATGAATTACTGCATCCTGGTCAGATATCTTCTATTTCTTGCTCTTAAATATCATCCCTCAGTGTTGACAACAGAGCCCACAACTCCATGAAGCACTGGGAAACTTGCAGCAGGGTGAGAGACATAAAAAGCTCTTGCAAATAAATAAGTGAAAACTATTGTATCAGCAGAATTTGATTTAAAAAGAAAAAAAAAAAAGTCTTGCTTACAACAAATGTCACTTAGTCTGACATTTTCCAGCCATCCCTCAAGACAAAATGGGGAGAAAGTTGGGCTTTCCTCCCCCCATGAATTTTGGGGTTTTTTTAATGACAAACACTTCCTGAATCAAACAAACAACTTACCTTTCACTCCATTATCACTCCCGTTTATAAGTATGGAATAACCACGAAGAACAATCAGAATTTTGTCTACATGTTTTGCTGCATTCAAATTTAAGTTAGTAAAACTAAACTCAAAGTAACAAATTATGACTTCTTTCTACACAACTTCAAAGACAGGATGTCATTTTAGAACATTTAGTGTGTTCAGGACAAAAAAGGTTTTTTGCTTTCCTTTGTTGGTTATGGGCATATTAATGATACCAAAGTGTTCCAGATTCATTTTGAATATATAATTGCCTCAGAAAATTTTAGGTAACATTAAGCTTCATTAGGTATTATGGCCTACAGTGTATCTTACAGTACAAATGATAACAGCTGCTGAGAAATAAAATCCTGGGCCCAAAAGTAGCTGATGCAGCACAGTGCTGTACATCAGCCTACAAATGGAAGATACATCAGTCACCAAAAGGAAGATTACCACTGAATTGATATACTTACCATTTTATGGTCATTGACTATCATGAGCTCCAGATATTTCATTTCTTCAAAGACACCACGAGATAACTGATGAATTAAAGAAATTCTTTGAGAAATCATGAAGATGTACTGATTTTCAAAAACGACTGCAGCTGATTTTTATTATATATACATATTAAATATATACTGTTTAGGGTATGTAAACCAATAGACAACTGGGTGAGAAATGCAAGTAGGGTAAAGAATCATAGCTCCAGTAACTTAGACACTGGCTGAGAATCTGAGCCACATCACTAAAAAAGTTCAGGGTCTCCTCTTTTTGCTTCAGTTCAGACACCACCACTGCTTCCCTCCTCCTTTCATTATGTACTATTCATCACAGATTTAATGAGGAAGGAAGTTACTAAAAACATAAGCACACTCAGGAATACGGTGTGGATTGTGCAGCTCAGTGAAGAAATACAGAATAATCTCCTTTAACTCAATTATTCCCCTAACTGATACATATGCATGTGAAGATCAGGAGGACTGCCCACTTATGTTCTCACAGTAACCCAGTTCTGGGTGTCCTCATCTGGATATTTGATTTAATCATGCTACTTAATGAGCCAAGTGACAATAAAGTAGCAAGAGTTCATTCAAAATTATTCTTTATTCTCAAGCAGACAAAAACCCTAAAATTCTACAGTAATTTCCACTACTACATTTAGATTTAATTGATGCATAATATTGCTGTCACTTTAGAAAGTTTATCAACTTTCTTTCAATTTTTCTGTTTCTGAAGAAAAGTCTTGTTATCTCATTTGATAATTGTATTATGTGACAATATTAAGCTTCTAAAAATACTTGTTTCCTAAAGCCTGTGTTCTCTTGACATTAAAACTACAGAAATTAGTGAGTTTGGGTTTATAAATGGTCTTAACTCAGGGTCACAATACTACTTACTGCTCTCTTCCTTCTCCTTCTCCTCAGCCACTGCAGTTCAGACAGAAAAGGCCATTCAGAACTGGAGTCATTCTCTGTAAAAATTACAGTTCAAGAAATTTCATGGCATTATTTTTAACTATTTATGTACACTGTCCAAACCAAAAGTAGATTAAGATCACCAAAATTAGAACCACCCTTGCTATTCAAAAGCTCATTTTAAAAAATACATAAAATACATCAAAACTCAAGTAATTCAGAAATTTTAATGCATGCAAGGATAGGTGAAGAAATTATAACCTGGGCTTAGAATATACATTTTCTTCCATCTCATTGCCTCAGTAACATTAATATCACTGATTAAATTCAGTGATTTTCAGAGGAAAGCTAAATACAGATCTGTGGATGAAAATCTTACAGCTGCCTTTTGAAAAATCTATATCCTATTGCAATAATTGTGAAAAAAGGCAGGTAAATATTTATTTTTCAAGATTTTCTAAATAATCAGCAATTTTATAAACACTGCTAGTCTAATATTCAAATTTTCCAAGTTACACATACAATTATTACCAACATTTAAAAACTCATAAGCAAAAACACACCAAGGTCCCGCAACTGCTTGGAGGCTTGTGTTCCATAAGTTCTTTGGATGACATGTGGCCTACTTTTACTTTCCTAAAAAGAAAAATATGTGAAATTTTCTTCTAATTAATAGCATCAAGTGAAAAATGTGGCACTTATTTCAGTATTTATAATTTCTATTATTTTCTCTATAAAATGCAAGCAACTATAGTACCAATTTGGGATAGTACTAATTTGAAACAATCTATTTGTAATCCTGAGCAAATCATAGTTTCTCTGCTTCAGCAAATTGACCAGTCTACAAAAAAGTGTCACAGACGTCTCTGAGATTACCTTGAAGTCCTTCAAAAGCCTTAGCATTAGAGAACACAGAGCCCTTATTCCAATAAATCACACCAGAATGTCTGTACCTGGTTGAAACCTTCCTTCCACAGATGAAAAGCAACTATTACTGTTTATGTAAAAAATCCTATCTAATTGCAGCAAATGGCAAGAAATCAATCAATATACTATCCTAAAGAGGATCCTTTCACCCTGTTTTATTGGTGTATTCCACACTTTAAAAGGACAAGATTTTTAATGTGTATTTTCTTTAGAAGTCTGACATACCCCAAATTATCACATTTGAGTATCTGCTCTAGAAAACAACTCCTTTCCTCTGTAAGACGTCCTCTGCAGAGCCTGCCAACACAAGCAATTCTTTTCAAAGGGTAGGTTGCTACTGTTCTGTAGCTTCCATAATAAATACAGAGCACACTGAAGGACAATACTACATATATTTGCTAATTTTGGAGGGAAAGAGAAGGAGTTTTATATAGTATCTACTATAGTTAAGATTAATCCAGCTGAATAAAGTACACTCTGAAGGCTGTGTTCAAGATATTTATTGCACATACTGCAATTAAAAAATGAACCTCTGAAAGCTGTCAGTACTGGTATTATTTTCAGTAGTTTTGAGAAAATTATGCATCTCATCTGTTTTCTTATTTAGAGCTCAACTTGAAACCTTGAGTTGGCAAATGGTACCTCACTTTTATAACCAGAACTTTTGCTCTATTTAGTTTTTACTGAAATACCACTCAGAGAGATATAATGGTTTCCTTTGTTCACCCAAGCAAGAAAACAGTTTAGTAAAATTTTCTTCTTTCTTGTATAAACATAATCTCCATGAATTTACTGTGTCTATGTTGTCAGTTTTTAGAACATGTGCTACATCAGACACACAGCATGTATTGCTCCTGGGAGACTCATTCTTTTAGAGCTAATATTGTCCCATGTCCCTTAAGTTTCATTTACACCCCAATAATTGACTGTCCAAATGATACTGAGTCCTCTGAATGTTGATCTGGTTTCTTTGACAGTGTCAGCCAATGATTTATTCAGACTCTAATTTCAGCTTTCCAGTACCTAAAACATGTCAGTTCTGCAGCATTAGTTATTTGTCACATACTATACACACACTGTCATACACACACTAGAGCGAGACAAGCCTGAGAACTGTGGCACAGCATCTGCAATATATCCTACAGACCAAGCAGGACACAAACCTTAAGAATTCTCTGCCTCAATGTTGCAAAATCTTTTCACTGAAAATCACTCAAATACTTGAATCACTCAGAAGTTAGAAATATACCTCCTTTACCACTGGCTGTGAAATTGTGTCAGCTGTATTAACAACTGAAGTTTTAAAAACTCTTGTACACAGGAAACATGAAATACAAAAATAATGATAACAAAATACTTGCACAAATGCAGTCCTATATACTGACCCAGCATAATCTTGTATTTGAATATGCTGGATCACAATCATTTAAGCTATACAACGATCACTGACTTAAGACATACAAAGTTTAAGATATCCAGGTGTAATTATCTACTTAATTATGCTTTTTGTAGAACCATGGCAGACCAAGAGCAATCTGATGCAACTGTTTAGAGAGGAATGTACAAATGAGTTCCAGAGATCCTTCCAATGAATTTATAAACACTTTAGTTCAAGTACTGGAGAAAACTGATAAACATTTTCAATAGTCCATAACCATGTGCTATGGGAAACAGTTTCATTTGGCTGTTCCCAGCATCTAAATGATCAACAGCAAGTAGGAAACAAAAGATCAAAGAAAAGCAGGGAAAAATTGTAGGTAAATCATAATTACATATTTGCTACCTTAAAAAAATTCAAATCGAGCGTTTTAAAACACTTTTTATATCAATGCATTAGACATATCACTCATTGATTTATTCTAATACTTTTATTTGCTATTCCTTAAGCACTCTCCCAAGCCAAATAAATTAGACAAAAATAAACTTACTGCAGTGTGGGTCAGATCCATTGGTTCTATCAAGTACAAATAAGTACTATCTTCAAACATACCACTAGAGCATGGAGAAAAAGAAGTGATATTTAGGATTACAAGGCAATTGGTTTGACTCCAGGACATGAATTTTGATAAGACAAAACCAAACTTAGGGCTGAAAAACTGACCTATATTAAATATATATTCATTGCTACCACAATTGGGGGATTTTTAAGATATCTGGCACATTTTAATGGCCTAACACTAAATGAAATGGCAATGCAATGATCAAGTACCAAAAGGGGGAAAGATTTGACCTTGGAAGAAAGGAAGTCCTATGACACACCCTGAGCATGCAAAATACAATCAACAACTGAGTTGCACTAAGCAGTAACTAATAGTGATTTCTTGCATTTTTTCCTTGTACAATCTAACAAAAAGATCCATTTTTCTATGACAGAATCATACATGAATACTGAGCATACAAATTGCTGAAATGTAATTCTTGTTTATCCTTTACCATGGTAAGTCATCTGGGGAAATATTTACCTGCACTTACTGTATTCAAAGGTTTCATGAGACAACATCAAATCACTAATTCAAATAATACTAAGAAAAATTTCAAAAACAAAATCTTTGAGCCCATAGTGTTTCAGTTCCTCCCACATTAGGAGACAATATTCAGTAATAATAATTAGTTATAGCCTTGTTTAAAAAATGAGAACATGCACTTACTGAAGTCCATTACAAGTTGAAAGAGCAACTTTAGAATCCTTCACACCTCTGATATTTCCATGGTAGTAACAATGCTCTCCCCCCTACAATTTTTAAAAACAAACCATCACACACAAAATTATCCTGATTTACCTGTTGCTTAAAACCAATGCAAAAAAAAAAAAAAAACCAACAAAACCCCCCCCCCAAAAAACCACTAACAGCAACAATACACATTTACCTCATTTATTACTTGTCTTTACTGTCTATCAGCAAGAAGCTCAGGTAAACTAAAAACAAAAAGTATTCTCAAAAAATTTCATTAAAACCCCTCAAGTGTGGTTGTCTCTCAGCCATTGGTTGAAAAACCTACTATTCATCATAAAAATATTTTTAATTGTTGTGTCACATCATCTGAACTCCAATGTGCACATTAAACCCATTCTTTATGCAATTATTATAACTTGAGACAGTACAAAAAATGTAAATGCTCTTTGTCTATGACAGCATTATTTCCATTTTGCATCTTATTTAATGAGTTATTCAGATTCTGATTTAAATTCCTTACAGGTTATTATGTATAATTAAATCAAAGTACTTCATAGAAAGTAATCATTCTGTGTTTACCCTTCCATCAGTGAGAATGCATATATAACATGCTTTTTAACCACTAAATTTGATTATGCTTCTCACACAAAGCTTTTCAAGACTTTTTTTCTTTAAAGATGATCATCTGAATAAAGAGATTGCTATTTGTTCTTCAGTCATTTTTGTAATTAACTACAGCATTCTAGAAAATACAGTACTTTTCATTGAGATCTCACTTCTTTAGACCCACACCAGGAAACAAAACAACCTTTTGTGTTGTTAGGCCTAAAAAGTATTACAAGACACCACAAAAGACCAGGATACAGTCCTTATTTGACCTCCTACACTAATTGTGTGGGGTTTGGGGGTCTTTTTATTATCTATAATGAAGCCTTTTACAGATTAACGTGACCCCAGGAGCTCTACTATTGCTTCTAAATAAAGCAATTCAGAAAACATCCCCTAGGAAGTTTGGATCAAGTTACTGCAGCATGCAAAGGTAGCCCATTTGCTGAGTCTGAAGTTCTAATATAATTTTCCAGTCAGATCCATGATTCAGCAACCGCAGTGCTCAATGCTAGTGCTGCAGCTGACTATTGCATGAGCTTTTTGAAAGGCCAGAGGGAATTGTTTTCTTGCATCATTTGGCATTTTTGCCTATTCTGCAGAATACTGAGTCTTAATGGAACAACTTCCTTTGTATGTAACATGAAACTATTTTTCTTCTTCAGTGGAAGAAAACAAAACAGCATATTTCAGAAATTACATTGCAATGGAATTGTTTAATTCTGCCCTAATCTGCCATGCATTAATTTATTTGAGATTCTCTACAGCAAGGGCAAAATAACAAACCAGACATCTAATATTTGGACAAACAACAGGCTGGACTTTCTGAAGACATGAATACAACTGGAATACTTGCTTGCTTCCACTGCAAATACAGATATAATTCACACTTAAAAAGTTTGCAAGAAATATTTTGGCATTTCTACCAAATACAAAAAAAGTAGTTCCCTGCAAATGTCATTTATAACCTTCCTAGGAACCTTCTAGTCCTCATTTTGTTACTACAAACAAACAAAAAGATTGATCTGGTTCCCTTAGCACTGAACTACCTTGCAGAACTTTAATCTGGCTTTGAATCAGCAGCCTATGGCACTGAATTAAATTGGGAGCTAGTATGACAAACAAAATTAATTTGATGTCTAGCAATATGCTGATTTTGTAATAACTCCAGAGGTTAAGATTTCAGTTAAATCTTTCATTTTCTGTTTCACAACTGTATAATTCTTGCAAACAAAAGTCACTGCAATCTTTTTTGTTTGTTAAAATGTCTTTCATTGCCATTATTCTTTCTCCTTGCACTTTATGCTAAGGACACATAAATAGTTAATGAAGACTAATCTGATGGTGACTTCAACCCCTCCACCTCCTATATTTTACATGATGTAATTGTCCCGGCAGTAATGGATCATCTTCACTACTCATCCTCACCCTAAAACACAGCTTTTCTTTTTTGAACAATTCCTCTTGCATTACTGAGATATCCATCCACAATGAGATCACAGCTACCTTTTATGTGTAGAAAAACACTTCTGAAGTTTTGAAGTCTTGCAAAACATGTTTTCTCTTTTTTTTTTTAAACATTTTATGGGCATTGTTCCCTCAGGAAGACAATTTAAGAACACAATACCTTAGAAAATTTTGGTTTTCCATCTTCATAGTGAATCTCCACATAATTGGAAGATAACAAGTCACTGTCAAAGAAAGGATAAATAAAGATAAGAAAAATCTGAGTACTCTTTCTACTGCTATGGGTAGGTTTGGAAATTTTTGTTAGCATTTTCAAACGATTTTTATCTTCCTTGTACACTAGTTAAAAAAAAAAATCAAGGAGTTTCTGTTCAGTAAATGGTTTGATGGTACACTGGAAGTCAGAGTGCAGTACAGAAGAGGGAATTTCATTCTGCAATCTAATCCCCTGTATTTTAGCTTTACAATTAGATTACCAGCCTTCAAAATATGCAAAATAAGATACCCCTTGGCTTTAGAACGTTTCTTGCTGACACTTACATTGAGCAAATGTATTTTAGTTCATCACCATTTTCAAGTAAGTTTTACATTTTATTTAAAAGTGTAAAAAGAGTGTATTTAAGGCTGAACAAATAACTACACCATTGTTACGAAGACAAGAGTGTATCACTTTCACAAACTGCCAATACTTTGTTTTTTTTCCAAAAGCAGTAATGTGCCTTAAAAGAAAACACACAATGCAGTACCCAAAACACCCTCCACACTACCCTTTTTCTTACTGTCACTTTTTTGTTTTCAGGTACCTTTCTCGTTCTTATTTTCATTCTAACTCTGGCCAGAAAAATTTCTGAAGCATAAAAATTTTCCATAATGTGTAATTTACAGGCAGGGTTTTTTGTTTGTTGGTGGTTTTTTTGTTCATTTGGGGGGAGGTTCTTTTGTATTTTTGGTGGGGTTTTTTGGGGGAGGGGTGTTTGTTTTTTGTGGGTTTTTGTTTTCAGTGGTGTCGTTGTTGTTTTATAAACTAAGATTAGTCAGCCTGTGCATATCCTGCAATAACCTCAGTGCCCCATTCACATCTCACCCTGTTACAATCAGGGTTGCAGCATAATGCCCAGGGAGAGCAAAGCAATTAAAGATGTTAACTGGCCCCACCAAATATGCAAGATAAGCATTTTACTTAATGTGATTCAGAATTCTTAGCATTTTTAAAGCCTCTAATGTACACTTGCCACTAAAAAAAAAAATTAATAAATCATTAAAGGATCTGATACTGATACATATATCAAAACAAAAATATCATTGCTACAAATAAAAAACATCATTATGGAAGTCAGGTGTGGCAAAATAACTCTGATGGGAATTCATGACTAAAAACAACCTATGATAATGGGTATCTCAAACTCAGATTAGGATATTAGCAATCCTGATAACACTTTAAGTCTGGGACTCCTGGCTCAACAAATCAATTCTTCATGCCATATTCATCAGGCCCTGCACTCCTCAGAGAGCATCCTGCAGAAGTCAGTTACCAGTGGTTCTCTTATATGTCCTTTCTCATGAAACTGGCACAGCACATTCTGGGCCTGCAAAATCAATGCTAATAGCCCTGAATAATTACTTAAGTCTAGTAATTTGCCTTAAACATCACTGTAAAAGCATTATTAAAAAAATTTTTTAGATATTTAAAAATAAATTCAGTCAATTCATTAAATCATTTTAACTTTCTCTATTTGTGTCATAGTAAACTATAAACTTTCTGCAGAAAACACAAATGCTGCATAAATAGCGTAAGTGCTTGACTACAATGCAAATATTCATTTCTTCATCATGGCAAGACTGAAGCTTCTAAAAAAGCATACATACACAAAACAGTTTAGGGTGTTGATAATGTCATTTTATTATTTGCATGAAGCATAAAGACTACTGTTCTCAGTAGGGGATGGTACAGACAAGGCTACAGGTAACTGACATAAGTAAGAAAACTTAAAACTGTAATTACAATACAAGTATTAAAAAATTACTGAGAATGATTAAACACAGGAACTGTGCTCAACATGATAGGGCCCTGACCAGATTCCAACTTTGACAGACACTTCTGCTTCAATTCACAAAGACCATTTGGCTTCCTCAAACTAATTCCTGGATCAGCACTTCTCTACCTGTTGCCAAATCAAGCTCACACTTTCACATCTTTTTTGCCCTCTTCTAGTAACCTTATATGATTGATCTCAGAGCTTCTTTCTATGCTATCTAGTGCTTTTTGCATCTCATAAGACTTGTAGTAAGTGATTTCCCACTGTGTGTACTGACTCACAATTAACTATAGTTTAATTATAGCATTTCTCGCAGATTTTTCCTGTTTTGTGTGACATAAGAGTTGCTCAAAAGTTCTTTAGTCTACCCTTTGCAGAATCTTCCCAGAGTTTAGTATTCTTTTCTTGGATTTTGGCTGAGCTTCTGTTGTAACCCAGTTGGTTTCGTCATCTACCAACCTTTTCCATTCTTTAGCTTCGCATTACTTCCCACCTCCAAGGAATTCCCAGTTTGGGTAATGTCCAAATACAGTGTCACACATTAGGATATCTAACATGGAATACTTATGATGCAAAACTCCTATATGTATATACACAAATATTACAAGTACAAAGCAAGGATGCAGAGTTTTCCAGCAGACTCTACATTTTTCTCATCACTGACTTTCCAACATGTATTGGGTCTGTGTGGCAAGGCTTTGGCAGTGGGGAGGGAGGGGGCTACAGGAGTGGCTCTCTGAGAAGCTGTCAGGAGCTGCCCCATGTCCAGCAGATCTGGTGCTGGCCAGCTCCAAGATGGACCTTTGGGATCTGCAGGACACAAGGCACAACAATGAAATTCTCCATGCTGAATGAATTCCCTCCAAAGAAAATTAAAACCTGCTATTTGTAATGTACTTCCCAAATGCCATGCTATTAAAAAAAAAATAAAAAAGGCAACTTAAATTTGTGAAGCACCCTTTTGGCAAATGTAACACAGTATCCAGCACCTAGAAGGTGGAGGAGAAAATGTTTTATAAGAGTTTTGGATTTCACAAAATCATTTCTCATGTGAGGCTGGACCGGAGTGTTTATCACCAGTTTCTGGTCATTATTATGTTTTTAAGCTTGCCACACATAACCACTAAGGTCATGCATGGGCATTTTTCTCTTAACATCTCCCTCAGGAGAGCAAGAATTTTGAACATTCCATTGAAAAAAAAAAAAAAAAATCAGTCAGATGCTCCTAAAACTGAATGCCTCTACCTTGGCAAGTACCTGACTTTTGTCAGGTACTTTGTATCACTTTTTCTTATTTTGTATCACTACTTCTTATTCAACTATCTGCCTACACTAGCAAAATATCCAAAAGAACACCTTGTTTGCAACCATTGAGAAAGGAAGGGTAAGGAAGCTTGCTCTACATTTTGCTAAAACTCCAGGAATAACAACAGATGTAAAAATATACATAAAACTGCTACTGCAAATTCCCCCTGCAAAACTTTTACCTGTTATTAATGCTGACAAACCTGACAAAAGACAAAGTATTTAAAGAAAAGAAGAAGGAAAGAAAAGAATGCTTAACCAAAATAACTTTCAAACATTTTTTCCTACACAAAAGACAAGCACAGAAGAGCACTGTAATTTCACCAAGAGGTGTGATGGGGTTCTTTATGTAAGTGGCATCAAAAAGAAAGGCCTAGAATACACTGATTAAGAGCTCATGTAGAACTGCAATTGCCTGAGGAGTGAAGCACAGAACTCATGCATAAGGTAGGGGTATCCACAGAACAAAATAACTCTTCTTCCTTCATTATCACTTAAAGAATGCCTAAATTTACCTCTGACAGGCAGACCTGAGTTTTAGAAAATACATTTGCATCTCATCTACACTGGACTGTGTTTTGCCACCTTTGATCCATTTTGAGCCATTCACATTTTGCTTAGGGCAGAAATGCATTCAGCACAGCAAATTTGACTTTCAATATGACAAGCACCAGAAACAGTGCAAGCTTTAACTGAAACATGTGTCAGCCATGATCACATCAGACAAAGGTCTATTTAGGTAGTGACACATTAGTATGATCCTTTACTATGAACACATCAAGTTGCAACGTGTTGAACGAACTCACGCCAAAATAATTTGTCTGCTGTGTCCTTTTCTACAGTTCCTTCCACCCTGCCTTGTTTATCTTAGGTAATTGTTCTTATTAAGCTGTCTTGTTCCCTGGCCCTTCTATCTGAGTTACACCGAGAAATGCAAAATAAGCAGCAAAGGGATATGCCATTCCCTGTAGCTGCTGGCTCTGAAGGTATAGGCCAGCTGTTGGAGCAAGCAGCAGATGCTTTCTGAAGAACTCACCTCCACTTCCCTGGCACGTATTTCACTGCTGATGTTTTCATTAGCAGGAGAGCTGCAGAGTAAAAAGTGGCTTACCTCAGCTGGCATCTAACTATCCTGATGAAGAGAACTGATTTGAGTAGCAAAAGGCCATGACATGACTAAAAGATATCTCATATGCAAGTAAGCAAATTTGCTTTCAGCAACCTAGTAGACAGTCTGTTAGAAAATCAGAGTACAGCAAAAATTACTCTTCTTGCATACTTCTTAAATTATCTTTATACTAACCCATTACCAGGCAATAATTTATTAACTATTCTGAAATGTTTCAAGCTCAGTACCACTGTCTGAGCAACCTAGTTTAATTATTTAACAGAACAACCATCAGATGTTTTTGTCCATTTGACAGATATAGTTCAGTAGCACACAAAGATGGGAAAGACAAAGAGACCTTGCTGCAGTATTTTTTAAAGATGATCAAGGTACTGTCATCTAATGCAATACTCATCTACAGCCTTGTTTATATTAACAGTTTCAACTATATTCACAAGCTTTGTTGAACTCACTGTTCTTATGGGAATTTATTAAATTTCTAGCATGCATTTACATTAGTCTTTACTTAGCTATTATCTTTGAAGCTGCTCTGACAAGAGTGTCTCCAAGGAATAAATATACTGTTAATAATCATTATTTTTTAAAACAGAGCAAGACTTCGCTACTTTTTCTTATATTATCTTGAAGGAGCTTAAAAAATCAGAACATGATACTGTGGATCAAGCAAATGTGTTTACAAGTAGTGAGCAGAAATGACTGATGAGGAAAATGCATAGGTTAACTTTTTTATAACTATGGAATCAAAAGAAGTCCTCACTCACTTTTGATATTAATAGGATAAGGATTCTGTAACAGTAAACAGTACGCTTATTTAAAAATCACTCCTTGCATGGTCTTGCTATTGTTGCTTGGTTTTGCTTCATTGGTCTTTGAGGCAGAAAAAAGGATTACCTAACCACAAATCTACAAACTGAAATTACCTAGGTAATCCTCAAATGGGGAATGGGTCTTCAAAAAAGACTGACAGGAAAGCATATAATAGAATGGTTTAGAATACTCATATAGAATGGTGCAGAAAATGCTGTATATTTTTTTCTGGATCAGTCTGCCTCTCTCAGTGCAAGAAACCCTGAGTCAGTTCAAGGCAGTGCAGGAAACAAATTCATAATCCTTTCTCTAGCTATGTCCTGAAGCTCTCCCTCTGAGAATGGAACATGCTGTATTTATTGGCTATTTCAGCAAGCATTTTGAAGGCAGCAGTTCGAAGAGTTCTTCAGAATATTAACAGTATGTTGGTCAGTTTCCACCATATTTTTGTTTACTGCCATGCTGAAGATGGGGTATCACTTCAAAAAGTGCTATGCACAAGGACATGAAGACACAAACAGCTAAACAACATTACAGAACATGAGTTCTATGTCATGGAAAACACTTCAGTGCAATTTGTTATGACAGAAGTTTCCTAGAAGAACACTTGACAAAATAAAAATTTCATTTAAATAACTGTTCAAATTTACTCAATATTGTGTTTCAATTAATCCCTTTTCTTTCCTTACCAGCTTGGAAAACTTATCATTAAGAGTTTTATTAACCTGTAGTGAAAGGCTGAGGGCTGCCACCTGTCTTTGCCAGAATGGTCTCATCCAATGGTAATCTTATTTGCTAAAGCTTCTCTCATTTAAATAAAGGTTTTTCAGATACAAGAGAAACTTGCCTCTCCTGCCCTTAAGCACTTCACTGGAGGTGCCAGATGTTCTGATACTTTGTGTCTAATGGTAACACTCCTATTTAAAACAACTCTCCGTGATGTAAAAATCCAACCAGATGTATGTTTTTGTCCATTATTATTTTATTTCTAATACCAAAAAAGAATGGAATAAGCTTAGTTATACTTACAGAGGGCTGACTAGAGCACCTTCAAATCTGATTAACAGCCATAGCAGAATCAGAGGTATATTCCAGTGAACTCAAAGTTTATTTTGGTTCCCTTAATCCATGCTTCCATGTTGAATTATACTGTGCAACTTTAGCTCTGTCACTGAACCAAGTTAAATTCAGTTATAAAGGCTCCCAAGGGGCATGTTTGATGAACTTAATGATATGCCAGACATACACAGGCTTTATATCAGCCCCAAATGCAAGGATTTCAGCCTGCCTACAAAGCAATCTGAGATGCCAGGAATTCACTTCGACATAAAGATCTCACTATTGACAAACCTGGGCCGTATCAGAAGTCAAGTGAAACACCTACTAAAGTAGAAAAACAACAGTTCTTCACCATTGCCAGGGTACAGTAGTTACATGTGGAATAAAAACATAACCTGAGGATACATCAACTGAGCTGCTTACTATGTTGTCTAACAGCAAACATTGCCACACATGTGGCAATCTTTCAGGGAGCTTCTCAGCACCCAGTGATCTCCATCCACCAGGATTTCATAAACCAGAGTTAGTATAATTGTTTACAATGGCTCTCAGTAGATTTCTTTTCTCTAAGTTCTTCCAATTTTTTAGTTCCTGTAAATAGTTTAATATGTACAGCATCCTGTAACAAAACTTACCTTTTAATTATTTTTGTGAGAAGCACCTTCTTTCAAACTTCCTCCTGCATTTGATACCAGAAATTGTTACATGGGAGGGAGAAGGCAACATCCTCACCCTACCAGATGAAATTTTACAGCATTGTCATATTGCTACAGATGTGTATTTGTTTTCCCAAGGCTTGTTGACCCTGACAATCCACCAAACCAATGGCTGTGGTTGCACCTCAGCTGACATATGCAAAAAACTGTTCAGATGGATGAGAGATCCACACTTAATTAAATCTGGGATCAGGAGTGCACAGAATGAAGTTTTCACTCCCCAAGCAAGTGGTTTGACAACTGGTACTTTATATTAGGACATGTGGCAATAGGACAAGGGGGGGAATGGCTTTAAACTGAAAAAGTGAAGGAAGGATCTCTTTACTGTGAGGGTGGTGAGAGGGTTTCACATCTGCCTCTAAGACTTTGCACATGGAATGCCCACTGAGATAAATGACAATTTTTCATAGGCTGCCTCCAGCTCTGGGAGTAAAGTTCTGTTACAGCTGAGAAATTCAAAACTGCACTTACAGGAGGACACACAAATTGCTGTAAAATCCTAACACTGAGTTCCTTGCATTTCATCTGTAACAAACTTTTTAAAGCCAACTAGAGTTTAACTTTTCACAGTATTATTATCACATTGAATTTACCTTATGTATCCAATAGGATCCATTTTATACCCTAAATGTTTAAGTGTTTATTCAAGAGAATGTCATAAATACTCAAAGTTTCCTTCAGAAAAACTGTGACTAGCTTTCTCATTTTCATTAAAAAAGAATTATGAAAACACCCCAAGAATCAAGTAGCTTCTCAAATAGTTTCTCAGTTATTGCCCTACTGTTCTTTAAACCAGGCTAACATTGTAACCTCCTCTGGGACCATTCTCAAGTTAATTCAACCCTACAGAAACATACACCACAAAGAATAAACACCAATTATAAGGTTCAAACTATGAGATAAAATTTGCTGTTATGTTGACTGCACTTCACAAAAGAAATTGACTTTCCACCATAGTCATATTTTAATGTCTCAAAATGTTAAGTCATGTTATGGTCAAATGCAGTGGGGTTAGGTTTTTCCAGTTCATATCAAAGATGCCAAATATTTTTTCTATGATATCTTCATTGAAGAGAAATCCATTTTCCTGGAAACAGAGTTTCCTGGAAAGATGAACTTCTACACAGAAAAGAAGGAAAAGCTAAAAAATACAGACTGATTTCAGCGATTTTTTTTTTCCTCCCCTTCCCTGAGAATCCTAAATTTTGATGCAAGTCATCAGCAGGAAAGAAGAGAACTTTTTGTCTTTGGGTTTTACCTTCTGTTTCTGCCCATATCAGTCAAGTAATTCCCTTTTCTTGGACGTGTCTCAGCCACCACAGTCCCAGTGGGTGAAGGTTCCAGTACAGCCTCAGCCCTCTACGCTGGTGAAGACCTCTTTATTTAGAGGCTGGTACTAGACCATGGCTGCAAACTGCCAGATAATACAGCCACCTTCCCTCCTCACTAAAAGAGCAATGAGTAGACATTTTCAATTCACTGCTTTTGGTAGTACTGCTCTTTAATGTGTTTTAGTACTCCATCAAAACATAAAGCCTGTTAGCTTTAAACAGGACATTAAAAGTTACCTGCAAAAACTCTTCTCTTTCAGCAGAAGAACAGCAAGTTAAAAGCCTTTAACATGTTGCTGGAAATGAGATCATTAAAAACTAATTTGCTAGCACCTTGCAAACATTTGTTTGCGTAAATAATGCATCAATATAAAATAAAAAAACTGGTCAGACATACTAGGATCATTGATTATCCAAGTACAATGTTGCCACAGTGTCGTTTGAGGACAAAAGTGAACTTACTGAAATAAGTGAACACTTTTAAAGGCTGTTTATATAAATTGTGTTTTATAACAATGCTACATGTTACTCATTGCATAGGAAATTTATTGAGTTTGGGCAGACAATCATAGCTGAATTGTAAGTCTAACTTTTCAAATGGGATTATTACCCCACTACTACACTACAATCTTCAATTTTCATATTAAGAGTATTAACTAAAAACATTATTTAATCCATTAGAGATTATAAAAACTATTACTTTTTGCATCAAGTTATTTCCACAATCAACATGCCTGCAATTATTATGCATCACCATAATTGGCATCACACTGAGAGCCTGAAATTGGGCAAACATTTGAGTGTAGCAAGGGGCAAGATGTCTAAAATTTCAGAATAACCCACCTTGCTAAAGAGCTCAAAACTGAATTTTTTTACCCTGAGTCTTCTTGTCAGAAAAAGCTACCAAAAATCACCTTTAGGATAAGAAATTATATTTCATCTGGTTTAGACCTTGTGCAACTGTAAAGCTGGTTACCCATTCAAGCTTCATACAAATCTTACATATTCATTGTCTCTGCACGCTGGATTCACGGGCTTGAGGAGCTTGCATTTCTTTCAAGCTGTTTGTGCCATTGCATCATGGCAAGATGGAAAACAAAGTAAAATTTTTGAGTAACATGCTTCATAAACTTTCAGACTGTCACAACTTCTTACAAAATCTCAACAGTTATTAATGAAATTGAATATCCAATTTTCTTCACTTAATTGTCAAGTTATAATATTTACTGTGGAAAAAGAGAGCATCTGCAACATAAAAGGCAGGCCATCACACAGTTTCCAAAAGAGGAAAAGAAAACTAAAAACTAGAACCTGTTTGTATGTAACAACCATCCTCAATTTTAGCTTTAATTACTTGTAGAACATTCAAAAAAAACCACAGGAACAAAACCAAAATACACAGAATATGTACAGTGTTGGTGGCATTAACTCACTTTAGAGCAACTGATACAAAAATATATTAATCATATGCAAGGGTATTCCCAATTTTCTGCCTTTGCTTCTAACTAGACATTAGCAGTACCAGTATGCCAACTAAAACCCAACATAGCAAAATGCTGCTTTTTGCTGAACACAAACATAACCGAAACACAAGAATAGGTCTTTTTCAAATCATTGTCTACAGGTATTCACAATTTATGTTACAAGTTTTATGACAGTTTTAGAGTATTATGCCCAGTCAAAAAGAAGGACAGGTTTTTGAAGTAATTTTCTGGAGCAGAACCAGATAAAGAGTCAAATGCTTATGAGTCAAAAATCACTAAGGAAGTTAGGAGAAAACCTAATGTACAAAGAGGCAAGCAGTGGGGCAAGCAGTAAGGCACCTGATATCACAAGAGTAGAACTTCTTCAGCTAAGTTACACAGCAAGTAAGCTGCCTCTCTCTTTTTGAAGTGATAGGCACTGCATTTCTTGATCGCTGAGAAAGAGCCACAATTAGAAGAATTCTGTACATTTACTTACAACCGTTTGTTGTTAAAAATAAGCAAGGACAAACAGCAGGACTGGACAAGGGGTAACATTGCCAGGATATGGGGAATGTCAATGGATCTGTGATTTTACTCGGATAATAGCCATCCACCATGAGACTCGGACAGGAAATGCAACAAACCCCAAATCCTAATGAACAGGAGATAAGAATTCTGGTCTTCACTATTGTGGCTCTTAGGCCACTGACCGACAGGCCATGGAAGAAGCCACTCAGGCATGATCTTGAAAAGGTTCAGCCAGAACTTTAGAAGAGATAAGAAGTGGTAAACAACATAATTTGTCTCCTGGGAAGGAACAAACTTATCTCAGGATGTCTGCCTGGACTTGTGGATATGTGCAATCATTTTTATGGAACATTCAGGGAATGTGCCAAGGGAAGAGAAGGTGAATCAGGACAGAACGTGTTGGAAAATGGAGAGGAGGTAGCCTAAAAAAGAGTCACCAGTGTAAGCTGCAAGACAGTCAGCTAGTTTGGCACAGCCCTGCACCTGATCGCTGCTGTCTGTCCTGTGTTAAGTCCTACTTGCAATACTCCCTTTGAGACCTTGCTCTCTATTCTGCATAGGTGTGATCTACAAGGAAACTTGAGAGTCAGTCAACAACTATATGGAGACCTGAATCTGGAAGGACTAAGGCCTAAGACAGTGACCACATAAGAGACCTCAAGCCTAGGCATTGATATTGAAGGAACTTAAAGCCTGGGTTAACATTTGCATCAGAGAATGCTGGCCTGCCCATGAATCAGGAGAGGCTGGTGTACCTTTGACCAGCAAACTTTCAATGCTCATCAGCTGTGGAAGAAGTTTATTGAGCCTGTTTCCCTCTTATTCACCTAAGTGCTGTCAGCACGTTTATGTGGTGCCAGTAAAGGCAATGTTTAAAGGCAATGTTTTTCCTTTGTCACTGTGTGTGACCAGCCATACCCTACATACAGGGCCATTTTGGGAATGTGTGCTCACTCTCACTACTCGCCGGATGTGCAGACAGGAGCAGTGGAAAGCAGGCCAAGAGGAGGAATTCCCTGTAGCTTGGAGGGCACTAAATATCAGTTCCCTTCACAAATGTCACGATTATCCACTGGAATTACTATGCACAAGTCCAACCCTCATAAAACAACAGTCTTGCACTACACTATAATTTTTCCAGAGCCTGGAGAACACCCAGTTATCTTCAAGCTTTCTTTGTCCTTCGACTTTGTGTGACATTCCCAGCATTTGCTCTAATTATCTTTTTCTTTTGCCAAACTCTCAAGACTTCACATAACACTTTGAAAGATGAAAATGCAAGAGCAACCTAACTTCAAAATTATGCATGGATGAAGGAAAATGTTTCCAGTTCACCTTTACAGCAAAATATCTGATAATTAGCAGCCAAGAAGCAAAATATGCAAATATAAGTTCTGCAAATTTTATAAAGCTGTAACTCGCTGCGTTTAGAAGCTATTACATTTAATAAGTTTGCATCTTTAACCCTAAGAAAACTTCCCTTGTAAGACAGTTTAAGACCAAAAACGACCTCATATGAACCTCAAGACCAGAGAAATGCTTTTTAAAATCAGTGTGCAATTGTTTCTGTAAACTTGTTTCTCCTTGTTTAAGCATGCTCAGTCTCAAGGGCGACAGAAGGGGCAAATGCACTTTTGAGCATTACATTTTACCTGTCCAGTATTTAGTATGAATTTTATACTTCTACCTTATTCTCAAACTTTCAGTGGCAAAAAAAAGATCATTACAATTTTTAGAAAAATCACAGTTCCATATCTTCAGCAGTTATATAAAAGCACGTGGGATATAAACAACTAAACCACCACTTTGCCCTGTATTACAAGTCAGTTCTTCTAGACCAAACAGTTATGTAAAATTGTCTGTCTTACAGGCAAACAGACTCTAGCTGCACCTTTCAATGCAGCCACACCATTAAGATTCCCATCTCATTAGGAAGTTCATGACTGTAGTGACAATAGCATGATATCCAGATCATTAAAGATGAGCCATTCATACAAGTATTTACCATATTCCTACACACAGACTTGAGCAATTAAAACATCTCATGATAATTCATCAATTAGTTTAAAAAAAGCACAAGAAAATTCACACTTTGAAAACATTACCAGTACTGAAATTTCTCGATTTATCATAATTTATTTTACCACAAACAATAAAATTTTAAGGGTATCTACTTTAAGGGTGTCAGCAAGGGTTACTGATACCTCATATAAAAAACGTTAAATGTTGTTTTGCATTAATAAACTTGGATAACAGCATCTTTTTTCAACAGATCTTGAAATATTACATGCCCTGACCTTGCACCATAAGATGATAAGAGGAAGAGCAAAGGAAGCCTCAAATCATGCACTTACTTATTCAATGTGAGGTCAAGGATGAATTTAGAGCCAAAGGCCTCAATCTGGAAACTTGCCTGGGCCAGATGTACAGCCTATAAACAGAAACACACAGTTGTCAAAATATTCACTGAGTTTTATATATAAAAAACGTGACTGTGAAAAACAAAGTTATGGAAAACATGCTTATTTTCACGAATCTCATGGTCATATGAAAATTTTTGCCCTTATACCAAATTCTGATTCAAAAGCATTTTCTTTTTTAGAGGGAAGCAAATGGTATCTGAAAAGCATGCTTTCAAATACACACTCATCCCTCACAAAAAGGAAAGAAAACAAAAAGAGAAAAAAGTTTCACACAAATGTCTATATTTTGCCATAACCAGATGGCTATGTAACAAAAGCATAAGTAATGTAGTATACTATTTTTTTAATTAAGTTATTGCAACCATTCCCTTTAAAAGGCTGAAATAATTAAAGCATTTGCAATACACACTTTCAAATATGAAAATCATGGCAAGGCTCATATTACACATTATGAAAAACTCCTTCAAAGTAATCCCTTCAAAATCAATGGCTTCATACTTGGCACTGTAGCTAAACCAGTATAAAGAATACTGATGTTGGTCACCATACAACAAATCAATATTGTTTTGCTTGTCAGGATATTCAGTTCTTGTCAGATAAATTGTATTCTTTATTTTCCTCTATACTGTAATAACTGTAGCAAAAGACATTTAAAACATGCTTGTCTGTTTTAAATGAAAAATAGGGAGATAAGAGATGATCCAAGAACTTCTTTTTGTGAAGATGCTGTTCAAGCAGGGTTGAAGAGATTAGATCTGAATTTCATAGTATCTTTCCTGACAACGTTCTAATCAAATCATGCTTACTTATACACTAATTTGATACAGTATTAATAATATGACTAAGCCTGTTAGTCAAAAGACAAAAAAAAAACAACCTATTTTTTATTAAACACCACAATTAATCTTCAGGTATGCCACAGAAAATATATCAAATTCTAGCTATTTTACAGCATAACTTAAATAGTATGAAGGTTAGCTTTTATGGCCTATAGTTCTGTTCTCCTTTGGAAATTTCTCCACAAAGGATAAGCTCTTTATGTTTCTCTTCCATTTTTGCACTACACAAAGGAGCACCAATTTTCATCTTCTTTCTCAGCAAAGTTATTCATCATCTTTCATAAAATTCTTCAACATAATTTTTTTAAGTTTCTATTGTGATTAAAATCAACTGTGACATTTCCTGTATTACTTTATCATTCTTTGCTGCCAGAATTATCACTTCTCTTTCAACAGGGTCACAGAGCTTTGTTGTCAAGCTTCTTTTCTTAAAAATAAAAGTCATATACTTACAAAATATTTTAAATGCCTTTAATGCCATTAAACAATCTTAGCTAAAGCCTGGTTTTGTTTATTAAAAAAATACAGTGATTCTAAAAGAGAATAAAAAAATAATATTCCTAGTTGATATCTAAAACCATATAGAAGCAAACTAGTACCAAGCTTTCTCTCTGTTCTATTTTTCGGTAAATGTATGTTGCTGTCTCACCAATTCACCAATTTGCTAACACTGGCCTGGCAGAACTGAGTTTACAGCTGCTCTGAATCAACACAGCAAAACAGTTTAAGTATAAACACAAACAGGTGGCATGATCAGAGAAACTCTGCTAGTATATACATTAAAAAAAAAAGGGGGGGGGGTATGTCAGGTTAAATACATGCCTAGTAGGAGAGGTTTTTCAACCCCAAATCCATTTTTTTAAAGTGAAATCAAGGCACAAGTATCACAAGGAGCTTTCCAAGCACCTGTTCATGACAAAAACCTTATTATGTTTTCAAAACACAGATGTATGAAATTAATTTTTTAAGAACATGAATATTTGTTACAGGAAAAGGGCTGCAATTAGTTTTATGCCATAAAGATTCCACTTTTGAGTTATACAAACTATTGCTTTTAATCTCCTCCACATATAACATTTACCTAAAAGGATGTGTCTTCATATATATGCCACAAACAAGATTTCAGTGTTAACTATCTGCAAAATTTACAAAAGCATGAACTATTCCATTAAGATAAATCTGAAACATGAGAAATCTCTCCCTGGGCATCAGCTACTGACTTTAGTGACAGCTGGATGGATGACTAGTCTGATCTGCTATAGCTTTTCTATTGTCCAATCAAGCCCGTTAAATCACACTCATGTATCAACCTTCAATTTTCTAAGCCCATGAACCATGTATTCTTTATTTTTCTGCAATTTCAAATTAGTAAAAGTAATTCTTATTCTTGGTCTGCAATATCATAAAACCCCTCCTCTTGTAGAATTACATATAGCAACATCACTATTTCTGAAAATAACTACTTCTGTGTTTAAAAACACTCCTTGCTATCTAACAGATGCAGCCTGTACACAAAAGCAATTGCTGCAAAGCAGCTGACAGTAATTTGATGACCTGCAACAGGGCATGTTCTCCACCAAGCTCAGCTGAAACCACTGGTTACAAAAAGATTTTAAATGCCTGCAGTTTAGCAAAAGCACTGTTTTAAATTCAGGTGAATGCAATAAACTGTTCCTACAGCAAATACAGATTCTCTTAAGGGAGTTTAACAATGGATAACCACCCCCAAAAGCCAGAAGCCAGCTGAAGGTAATGAGACTAAATATCTAATCCTGAAACTGATTATTTTCCTGCAATAAGTTAGCATAGAAAGCTACCAGTGAATTATCACCAGGTGTTTTAAGCATTACAACCGTCACGTACCACAATGATGGGAGGAAACATTGCAGAAAAGTATCTGCAATTCTGCTATCCACCTTATAATTTCACTGTATTCTCTCATCAGCTACTGTGTAATACAAATACCCAAAGTATAATCTGAAATACAGTGTTCTTCTCATTGGCATAGAAATATAAATTCACATAAGAATATAATGTAGATCAGCACATATTTTGAAGACTATATATATTTTCGCAGAAAAAATATTAAACATCACCTTCTTGTACGACTTGCACACATGCAAATGCTCACACCTGCATATTTACATAAAGAGGAGACCAAGTTCCTTTGTCTGTACTTGCTTATCATCTAAAAACCTATGCAAAAGCTCCTGCTTTGACAGGTATAACCTATTCCAATGGCAAAGCTCCAAAATTATATGAAGTTTTTCTTCAGCAAAGACTTACTGATGATGTACAGAGATGTGGGTTGAAGAAAGGTTTGAGTCTTTCAAATTCTTCCTGTCCTCATACCCAAATTTTAGAAATAAAAAAAAAAAGGTCTTTGTTTCCCCTGTTCTGGAAGCTCAAATTACTGGTGTAGTCATTGGAATAAGAGATTCTTCATACTAAGGACATTCTAACAGTGCTATAGCTGCTTATGCAAAGTAGTAGCTCTCAGGGTTTTTTCTAAGCTAAAAATCCATATGTATCAAGAATTACAGTTTCTTTCAAATCAGTCATTAGGTTACAGTATGTTTCAATACAAAAATGGCTGTAACAGGAATCTCAGTTCTACTGATCCATGTCACAACTTGAATCCTTTCATTATCACATGTAGGCATCATTTGTCGATAATTCACCTTTTTCAGACTTTCAGGAAATTTACAATCATCACTAAAAAACTATTATATTGGTTTTACTTTCTTCACAGTGAAACTATGCCCAATGCAATAATGTGTTATCCCTTCAAAAATACTAAGTTATGTCACAAGTCTTTAAACAAAAGTAACAGCATTATTTAACTGACTGAAGGTAGCTATGAGTCTTTTGCTCTATTCATACAGATACAATCTCCAAAGGACAAGCCCACTGCTTTTAGAAATCTATTTTTGCATACAGTTCTGCTGACTAAAATAATGGCCAAAAGCTACCTCTCTCAGCTTAGAAGCTGAGCAAGGGGTTTCAACCCTCTCATTATGGAAATAGAAATGTAAGTCAGATTTAGATAGATTTTACACCATCAAAACAGTTTTTTGCTCTAGACTCTCATTCTAATAATAGCCTAAGTTTGGTCACAAGTCAGCATGACTTACTAGGTATTAGTTCATAATCCTGCTTTTAGCTTGTTGGCCTATCCTCAGACCCCATACAGAAACCATTCCCTCCTCTAGCATTTGGTTACATTCTACTGCATGGCACATCCACCAAAACAACCTTCCACTACTCCCTGGAAATAAAGTATTTCATACAGAAACAGAATACATAAATATCCCAGCAGCATGTGGAAACTGATGTTTAAAACACACAGCATTTCAGAAAACCTCCTGCTAATGATTTGTCTCTGGACTTTAACAATAGAGGAGTTACTCTGATGCACTTGAACCCCAAGCCTTGAAGACTGTTCTTTGAAAGAAAGGTTGTGGGCACGTGGAAAAAGACCCAGGTCTGCCTCTGGAAGCAATCCTACTGTTGTGCATCTAAACCCCAGGGGCCAGAACTCACCATTCTCTCCCAACATGGCAATACTTAGATGCCCTTCTACAGTAACACTGGTCTCCAAAGCCATATCCCTCTCAAGGATTTTTTTGCAAGACTCTACAAAGGGGTGCATCCCAATCTTGAGCCACTTTCTTGCAGTACCCAGCTTCCCACAAATGCTAGAAAACCAATAAACTTAATTTATTTCTATTTCAGAACAGGCATAACAAGTACAAGCGTTGTGCTACCTAACACTTAGGAAATGAAACCTTTTATAAGTTATTGTGTGAAGCTCATGAGAGGACCCAGAAATACATTTAAAAAAAAATTTAAAAGTTGTAGAAATAACATGACCCACATTTCAGCTAAGAAACAAAGATCTAGATCTAGTTGAAGCTGGCATAAGGAAAATCTCCTACTCCCAGAAACCAAAGACAAAGACCAATTTCAATCCTCCTGTTAGTAACTACTGAAGACAGAGTCAAAATAAGCCTTCTGCATTAATATAAATTCAACATAGAATAGGAAAAAAATACAAAATACACACAGTCTTCCATTTACAGGTAGTGCAAACTGAAGCTGTACCACAGAAAGATTAGGAAAGAAGAAAAAAAAAAGGCAAAGCCAGACAAAATACTACAAAGATTCTACAACAATCTAATACCTGTAAGTCACATGGACTCCATTCATTATTTTCACCAGTTTTTATTACATGGGGATTAAAAGTGAAAACATGGCCAATAACAGGCAAATAAAGGGAAGACTAACCAGTGCATAGGATTTTTATTTGGATTTTAGTAAGAATTCACATGATGCCACCTCTTAAAAGTTTACAAATTGTGACTTTTGGTCTTTTGCAAAAAAATACCTCCTTCTTCTTCAATACCACTTCCTTTTAAATGGAAAAGAGTTATTTTCCTTCATCTTAAGGATGCTTTCCTGCTCAACTTTCATATGCTGCATACTAAAATTACTGAGACAGCACTGTAACTCAACCTTTAAAGCAAGGCAACATAGCAAAAATTATTGCATTCACCTGGCATGAGTATTTTCTTTATGTAAATGACAAACAGCTGACCTGATCAGAAACACCTGGAGTTCCACCCCATGAAAAATAGCTCAGAATAAATCAAACTTTTTGGGAGAATATGGAACATCTTCATAGTCAAAAGTACTCTTCCTTATTTTTTCCTCTTTAGGATCTGCAAAACAGTTTTCCTAACACCTCTCTCCTCCCCAAGATTATATTACCAGCTATAATTATGCATGAAGAGATGCCTTCTTTACAGCTCCTGAAAACTTATGATTCAAAAACTGTCCAGCAGATGCAGTCTGCCTTCATATGCATCCAGTTTGAGCTATTTCCCACCCAAAATTTGCTTAGGTTGCCCTGGCTGTGTTTCTCCAGCAATCCTATTATGTTCAAACACCTTGCATTGCAGCATTTTTCCTTCTGCTGGCCACTGTAAGGACTTGCTCCTGGCCTTCTGTGACAAGGTGTGCCCCATGCAGTCTTCCTGCTAGCTCCTAAAAATCTTGTGTATGTAGCCTGTGAAAATGAACCAGTCAGCTGGTTCAATGAAGAGATTACCTTCAAAACACTACCTCCACCTGCAGAAGTTTAAAAAGACAGAATACAGGTGACTCAGACCTCTTCATCAAGTTTAAGGATTCCTGTGAGCTTCTTCAGTGTGTTTTTATAAATAGATGCTCATTTTTGAGCATTTTGCACTAAAAATAACTTCAGAAGAACCCAAAACCAGCTAGCCTTAATTTGACTATGAGGAAACAGGTACACAGGATTTAGAGTTTTCAAGCATCAAGTACTTAAAATCTGCTTTTTTAAGAGCATAAAGCTAAAATAAAGTATATACTAAAACTCTGTCCCCCTTGGAGATAGATGACTTTGACAAAATTATGGTGAACATTTCTTTCTTTTAATAGTGATAAAAAGCTTTTTCCAAGAAGAAGGAATGAGAGAGGGTCTTGATCACATACACCTTCTCAATATGATGACGTTTCACCAAAAGGGGACAGAGAGAATCAGTGCTAAGAAGGTAACTTATTTTTGAGGGTTTTTCTCTGATACACTGTTTTCTCTCCAGTGTTTAATTTCTACCAATGTTTCATGAAGAATGTTGCAGACCCTTACTTTTGGGACATGAATTTTAAAGTGTATTTTAAATAATTCTGCATAATTGTATTTCTCCAATTTTCCCTCTTTCTTCCCACATGCACACCATTTCCTCTAGTCTCACCCTCTCCTTATAGTGACTCAGCATTTCTGAGGCATTCAGGCCTAATCCCACAAACTGGCCATATTACATTATTCTGATCACTATAGAGAGGTTCCACAGAAAGGAGTCTACTGAATGTTATCAATAGCTAGAGACTGTGACCACACCATATTCCTATAAATGGCATATTAAGGTTGACAAGAAAATAGGTCAGAATGTATGGTCGCACAAACAGTAAAAGAACAACAAAAACATTTTTTCCCTCAACATTTTCCACTCTATACATATATAAGGATGTCTTAACTTTTTTCACATGGTATTAAAAATCCTAAATACAAATGTCTTTCTTTACCTAAGCATAAAGGTATTTTGGCTACTTTTCTTTATTACCAATGTAAGAGACATCAAAATCTCATGAGTAGGATTTATTACGATATAGCATTTCTTTCAATTCTGGGGAAGGATAAAAGACAGTAATGAAAAGAATCCTCCCCCTAAGTCAAAACCAACCCTTGGTATCCTTCACAATCAATTGCATTGCTTTGTTTATAGGGTGTTTGGGCCATTTTTCTTTTACACCTTCCAGACTTCCCCTGAGTCCCAATCATTGCTCTACAGAGAATATTATAGCAAACATTAAACAGAATAATATAATAATGAATATTTTAGCTGTTGTAAAGTACATGAAATGGCAAAGAAATTACTTCATGCAAGGAAAGGCACAAGATGCAAGTTGGGGTGAAGGTGTCAGGTACGATGATCTGGAAGCAAGACATACGAAAATCCATCCAGACAATGAACATCATCAACTCCTTCCTTCAATTAAATACAAACAAAAAATATAAACCAATAGAAATTTCATGCCAGAAGAATGAAGTCAACATAATGTCACTCTCCATGAAGGCCCAGGATTAAAGAACTCTTCAGTGGGAAAAACTGCAGCATTAGCATTCCCTGTGCTTAAAAGGGACACAGTGAGTAGAAAGAAGATCCACTTTACGCAATAGTCAGCAGCAAGCATGCCCAAGGAAATCAACACCAATTCTGTCAGCACTGATTTCTGCAGAGCTTTACTCCAGCATGTAGATACAAGGTAGGGCATGGGAAGGAACAGCAATGTTCTCGTGGGCAGTGCTGGGTAAGCACAGAGACCGGTGGGCATTGTCCCCTGTGGATTTCAAAACAACCCCACATACAGCAACATGGAGGAAGCATCATTCCCAAAGGCAAGTCTGCAAGCACTTGTAAATCCCTTTCTTCCCAAGAGGGGAACAGCAAGACCTTAGAGTTTTAAGTGTATTTAAAAGAGTGGTCTCACTTGAAAGAGTATTAGGTCTGAATGTAGTGTTCTCTTAAGTAGCTCCAGTTTCCAACAAACAAAAAGCTTTTCTGTGCCAACTATAACATACTGGTGTATTGAGATACATCTAAAGACACACACCAGTATCCATGTTCAATAAGCTAGGAAGCAACCTTTCTTCCTATTAAAACGTAAGAACTATACAGCTATCTCAAATTTTTTTTCAAAGATTATTCAGTACTTCCTTATTAATTCCACATCTGAAATGGCACATAATCACAATCAACATAAGCACATACAGCATATTAAATTCACTGTCTAAAATTTCAAGAAAAATGCTATTCAATAGGTATGAACTCCATTATAGCTAAGTCCTTCAGTAATATCATACACATTGATTTGCTTTGTTGTCTCTTCCCTACCATAGTAATCTCTCTATATTCAACCCATCTTTACCTTCACTTTACCTTTTACCCTGTAGGAAGAAATTAATTTTTTAAATAAAGATTTATAAAAATGGGATGAAATAAATTCAAAAGGTACTAAGCGATATAGTTTAGACAGGTTTATTTCTTTACAGTTTCTTTAAAGTTATTCCACAAAACTAAAGGTTGTTCAATTCCATACAATTTCAGGGGGAAAAAAAACAAAAAAAAAACTCCCACCAAAACAACTTACTAGCTGCATCCATACAAAATGGAATATTAGATGTCACCACTAAAAATGAAGAATGCAGGTAGTGTTTGACAAAAAGATGGTAACATTGTCCAATGGTCTTCACTGGCCATACAGCGGCAGGAAATGAATGCTGCATTTATTAGGTAGTGCCTGGTACACTCAAATCTAAGTAACTCATGCTGCAAGTTTAGGATTCCAAAGAAGCTCCCTATGCAGATACTTCTGCAGTCCAGAGCTATTTTGGAAGAAACATTTTGTTGATGGTGATGTACCAAAAGTGAAGACATCAGAATCTATGCTGATTAGCCAAGTCAACTTCACTTATTCTCATTTTTATCTACAGTTCAGTTTCTGAACCATTCTGAAATTTAAAATAATTATTTTTAAGTTAACACAAGGGAAATTACATTCTTGTTTAATTACACATACTCCTTTAATTCCTAGAAATTGTGGTAGAGACCATCACTAAGTCTTGAATATCTACAGATTAAAACAAACACAGTTTCACATCACATACCACTGTTTTGAAAATTCTGCAGATGAGCCTCTTTTTACCCTACCTTGTCGTGTTTCTGCTGGTGCCTTGCCCTGGTATCCAGGATATGGTAAGGGGTCTCAGAGTCTCTATTGATGTAATAGATTAGTCTTGAAGGCAGTGTGATTTCTTTCTGGATTGCATTGCTGTAGCTGTTATTTTTACTGTTACTGCTGTTACTCTGTTGAAATGTACTCTCTTCATCTGCCAGTACTTCCTCTATCCCGCCTGCTGTTTCATTCCAGTGCAGGCCTGGGGAAGAAAGATATGCCAGCCATAAATTCAATGGCAGAATGTGTTTATTTCCATGAAAAAGCTACATATTTTCTTGCAGTTTTCTAACATTTTACTAATCACTCAAGCAAACAAAAAGATAGCTTACTCATGGAGCTAGATTTGATTCATTATTCACACATAAAATTGTTTCAGAAATAACATTATTTATTTAATTGCATATACATTTTCATATGCAGCCATAGATTATAAATATTTTAATACCTCTCAACCTTCAGGAAGGAAAAAACCCAACTTAATGGATATGTAGTTACCCCCTGCCCCCTCTTGGATAGCTAAGTTCTTTCACAAAAAACCAAAAAAATTTACAAAAAGCTAAGAATACTCCGCGTGTTGCTAACATACACTGAATTCAAAGTCCATGTGCACTGAATGCTAAACTTCCTATTATATAAAGGGAATTGATTTCCACTTCTTATAACTTTGACAAGAGCCCTTTTCTTCAGTAGCAGCTTTTGAAATGAAATCCTGTATCTTTCCTCATTAAAATTTCAAGATAGTCCATCAACGCGATGTAACAATATAACAATATTACAACGTAACGACAACGTACTAACAATGATAACATGATGCACAGACAGACTGCATTCAGAGCATTCCACATGCCACCTATATGCAACCAAGAGCAAATAAACAAAGCACACAGGAAAATCCGACCCCAAGAAGACAAATCAGCGGATGGCCGTCCACATGCACCGTGACACATACAAAGCCCACCGAAGCTTTTTGTGTCGCATCCCTCACCGGCGTCTTTCCACGCATCCACAGCATCCCTACCCAACACACTGCAGCACCGGCACCGCACGTACCTCTCTTTTGTGCAAGCAAGCAAGCCAAGGAAATGTTAACTGAGCCCCGGGGTGACACACGCCGACACAGACACGTACACAAGGCGGGGAGCGGGAAGGGAGGAAGGAATGGTTGAGGGGAAATGGATGTTGCCGGGGTTTATCGCCGGGGGACCGAGGGGCCGCAGACACCTCAGGCACCCGCACCCCCGCCATACCCACCGGCGGCCGCTGCAGCCGCGCGGGCCCTGGGGCAGG